>CM076580.1:458374206-458896964 GCA_034641835.2 Pinus albicaulis | reverse complement strand
TTGTAGAAGGGCCATTGAACTAAAAATTCGCTGACAAGCAAATAAAGAGAGCTTGATGTTGCAGAGGCTTAGTGCAGCTTGAGTGTAAAGAACTCCTAGAAGAGAGGATGGCTACTAACAACCACAACAGAGATTGCGGAGGTTCTAAGAGAAGCCACAGCAGAAGAGTAGGAGGATAATGGCCACTGAACTGAATATCTTAAGTGATTGCTTTTGAGATTGATCACCTGTATGTATATATATCTATTTATGGAGAATTGTTCATAAGTTCTGTGTGCATAACATGTGTTCCGGGTAGAATCTATTTGAAGAACGTTTGAGGCTATAGAATAACTATGAATTCTGAGTTACGTAAAGATTGAATTTGCCTGCTTTGACCGTTTGAACCCTTCGTGAGAGTATGGTTAGAGGTCCTGGTTTTGTGAGTAGGAACCTCTGCGCAAGCACTGCCAGTGAATTGAAATTGGGGTTTAGATCATCTACTGTGAGTCATCGGAGAAATTGACTTGTAAGGTGAGGTGAATCGATCACTGTAAGGATCGATTCAGAGATAGAAGAACTCCTGTATGAGAAGTCGAGTTCCTTTGTTCGCTATATGTGTGAGAGTTTAATCCTTTTGAAATCGCTGGATCGTATGCGACCTGTGTGGAAGATTGCTGAGTTATTGATATGAATAATTTTGCGTGATTATATGTGTGTGTTATGTTACGAGAATTCCTTATTGGTGAGACCCTATGACAGAGTGTATATAAGCACGCACAATAAACTCTGTGTGGGAATTGCAGTCTCGGTTATCGAATTGATTGCAGCGAGAAGAACTCTGTAGCGAGGAAGAGCAATTTTGCAGTCATGTGGGGGAGCCTGCTAATGGAGCGGAGTGAAGGTGGAACCAGTACATTGAAGTGTTGAACCGGAACCTAGAAGGAAGAAGGTGGAACCTTGTAGGAGTGAACAGTAAAGGCGGCTTTCCGGTTTTGATCGCATCGCCTTCGTCGGGCAAGCAGTATTTAAGAATTTGGAGCGATTCCATTGACATCCTGACACGTGGCCTCAAGCAGTCTGGAGAAACCGCTCTCATCGCGCATTATCGTTCGTGCATCTAAGCCAAGCGATATCCGTCGGATCACACGGGGTAAGGCGACGTGCTCTCCGCCGTCGGATGAGAAGGGTGACATAACGCCAAGGTATGTTATCTGATTAGTGGGACCGGCGGACCTTATGGCCTATTGGCTTGTTTAATCCAAAGTCGAGATTTAATTAAGGTGCGAATGCTGTACACATATGATGGTAAGCGCTAAGCATTGCATATTGAGTTGTTGTGATTATATGCATTATATTATTATGGCTCGAACCATTGCAAAGTCAATTCGTACAAGATTTGAGTATTAAGGGTGTAGGCCATATAAATACGTTTATGAAGTCAGCGCCCCGTGAAATATATGGGGATTATGAATTGGTTGAACATTACAGAAGGGTTGAGCGTATAACATAAGGGGCTTGGAATTAATATCTCAAATATCAGAGATTTGAGATATTAACATTCACAGATTTAAGTGATTAATTTGCCAACGTAGAATAAAGGGATGTTGTGAGATAGCTCGGATTGGGAAGATGATTGGGCATGAAATTTTGAATGCAATTGTACACACAGCTTTGATGAAAAGTTGAGCAAAACGGGACTGAACTTGGAGAATATGGACCTGACAGAGGTAAACAGAGATTGCGGAGTTGAAGAGATGTGCAACAAAGGGATTCGAAAATGCAATGAACAGGTGAAATATGCAGAGGACAGTGAACAAAGTATGCAGGACAGTTGCATGACTGCTACAGAAATGAAAAAACCAGCAAGCCAAGGGCTGAGCGAAGTTTATGCATTGAAATTGAAAATGTAAATGTTTTAATTGTTTTTATATTGTTTGTGATGCAAAGGCAAGTATCCAAATGAAAAGAAAAATCCCATTATAATATTGAAATTTGTACATATTGTTATATTTTTTAATGAGTTGGACAAAGAAATGAGAAGACAGAAGTCAAAAAGTCATGGCTGTTCACTCCAAATTCCTTGTAGAATACAAACAGTCATGTGATGAACTCTATATATAATATCAACCTGATATGCATAAAGTGGTAAGAGAGAGTAAGGATAGAGAACGTAGAGTATAGAAGATTGAGGCAGAGAAGATAAGGAAGAGAGGAGCAGAAAGAGATGCTACAGAACAGAGATGATACCTGAAGTAAATCAACAAACATTTATTTAAGATAAATTGAGGAAGTTGGAGCTTCCCTATCAAGTTGAAGCTTGATAACTATCAGTTGTAGCTGACTGAGGTTGGAGCCCCCTGTAGGTTGGTGCCTGCAGAAAAACAGTGGTGAGAGGGAGTTGGAGCTTGCCTTTGCATCACAACAATAATAAGATGTGGTTTTCTCCCTTTATGGGTTTCCACTTACATCTGATGTCTCTATGTGTGTTGCTTACATGTTGATATGATCCAATCAATCTGTTTATTTTTTTTTGCTCTCACAATAAGGTTGATTTCACATTAACTTAATACTTGCTGCTACATTGTAAGACTGTTCACATATTAAGATGTAAATAAGTTTGATAAAAATTTTAATTTCCAAAGCTTGTGTTAAACTGATTCACCCCCCTCCCCCCTCCCCAATTCTCAGTTTAACCAAAGATTCAACATAGTGTGGCCTTGGATGAATATTGGGTTGCATTGAATGAATATATGTTGTGTTAGCTTTTGCAGCATTAGCACATGAGTAATTGTGTTGGATGAAAATTAATATATCCAACGTTAGCCTTGGATGAATATTGGTATTGCATCTTTTATTATCTTTTTGGAAGCAACATTTTCTTTATTATCTCCCTGGAGCAACATTCACTATTTTTCTTTGCACCGTTAATATATCATTATCCTCTCTTATACAGTACTTTACGTTATCATTCATTCAGTGTGTTGGAAAAATATGAAGGGGTCACAGGGAATATGTAACCATAGAACTCATCCACTGGCTGCTTGGGGCTCGATTAATCGGGTGGATAAGGGTTGTGGTGAGACTTATCAGGTATGGACATCGGAACTGTTCTATGGAGAAAATAATGGAGACACGTATTCTGAATTCTGCGTTCCACTAGGTATTCTGGTACCCCACAATGATCTTGATGTCCATAATATTATTTTCTTGTTACTGATTCGGTTGATAAACGATTTTATTTGAATTTTTATTATCGAGAAACATTATGTATGCCTGAATAAGGATTTTCCTGATCTTTCGACCTCCTCCTCGCTTTCGAGGTGTGCCCATTTATCACAATTTATTGATTTTGTTGACCTTGTGGATTATGGGGTGGAAAATGACCCAGTTGGTCATCCCACAAACTCCATTAATAGCCAGGTGACTTTCCCTCCTTTACAGGGATGAGCTGAAGGACATCCTCCCTCTCCCTTTCTTCCTGGGAATGATACAAATTCACCTACCCTATCACCAGATAAAGAGCTAGAATTCTTGCACGGATTTGTTGATTCTCTTGAACCTATGACCATTTAAAGGTCATTCTTTCAAAATCATGATAAACCCTTTACGCTACCATATCGTTAAAATGTTTCTATCCGAAAAAAAGGGCTCCTAGATTTAAGAAAGTGACTGATTGCACTTCAATTATGTCATCACCCTCCTTGGATTTGGAATCGGGAGGGGATCCCTTTTGCATCGATACTTCCTACACCATTGGGTAGATTTTGATTAATGATTTCCATGGTTCACGGGTCCTTATAGAGGATACACCTGATCATGGGCTTATTCCATGACCATTATCTCCTTAAATGTCAGGGGGATGGGTGCGCCTCAATAATTACGCTCTATTCATGGGTTGTTTAGATTTCATCAACCCTCTTTGATCTTAATTCAAGAAACCATGTCTGAGAGGGAGAAAGCATGGGAGGCTATGCTTTCTATTTTCCCATAATTGCTTGTATGTGTCACTGACTCCAATGGACTCTTGGGGGGTTTGGGGGTGATTTGGAACCCCAAGAGCTATGATTTACAGGCATATTTTACATGTGCATGTATCATTATTTATGGTTATGAGTGAGGATCGGGTCAGATATTTCGCATTATAAATTATTATGCACCATATTCAGGGCACATAATATATTGGGATAGGGTGTCAAATTCTAGTTTGTTGGGGTTGAGCTCCCTAATTATTGGTGGAGATTTGAATTTTTCTTTGGGTAAGGCAGATATATGGGGAAATAGGGAAAAGGAGGTGATTTATCTACATATTTCATAGATTTTATGGAGGAACATGCTCTGGTGAATATTGAACCAATACCCTTGGTCCCGCTTGGCGGAATGGTTGCACTGGTGGGGAAGGCATTGCGAAGAGGATTGATAGGTTTTTGGTGAGCTAGTATTTTTCTCAGAATCTTTTTGATATGAAATCAATTATTATCCTTGGCATCATCTCAGACCATTTTCCTATTTCTCTATCCTTGAGAGAGGATCATCCAACACATGCATATCCTTTTAAATTTAAACCCAAATGGATGCACATGAAATATTTCAAGAGTCTAGTAAACTCTGTATGGAACAAGCCTATTCTTACTCCTCCCATGAACTACATGTATGCCATATCCACTAAGCTTTTGTTGTTGAAAAGGGAAGCTCGCTCATGGATTTTAAGAAAGAAAAGAGAGGAAAATCGAACTCTTCGAGAGATTGATCAAGCTATCAAACAATTCTATGATCAGTCCAACCCTTTATATTTCTCGGATTCATATAGGGATAAGATAGTCGAGATGGAAGGCATTAGGAACATGATCTTGCCGAACTAGGAGGCATATATTCGAATGAAGAGCAAGGCAACATGGGTAAAAGAGGGAGATAAAATACTAAGTATTTTCACCGCCAGTATAATATCAAGAAAAAAATAATAAAAAAATAATAGATAATATGTATATATATATATATATATATATATATATATATATACGAATTCCATCTGGAATATTCAGGATGCAGAGGGTATTATTTTTTCATCTCATACTTCTCTGAAACATGTGGTATCTCATTTCAGGGATCAATATTTAGATAGGGAGCACCATATTATATCACAGCCTGCCTTTTTATCACACATCCCGGAAATGTTTTCAATGGAGGTGAACTGGATTCTAGGTAGACCTATCACTAAAGATTAACTGATGGAAACAATGAGAGAGAGTGCTAAGGATAAGAGCCCCATATTGGATGGGTGGGGGGTAGAAATATTTATCCATTTCTTATTACTAATGACTCCATATCTCTTAGCGGTTGCTGAAGAATCATGTATTATGGGTGTATTCCAAGGACAATCAATGCCACATATATTTCTCTTATACCCAAGAAGAAAAATCCCCAATCCTTTGCGGATTTCAGGCTTATTTCACTTTTCAATACTGTGTATAAAATGATCTCAAATTTGATTGCTCGAAGGCTTAAACTGATAATGTCTAGGCGTATTACGGAGGAACATTTTGGGTTTATTGAGGGAAGACAAATACAAGATTACACTGATATTACCCAGGAGATTCTTCACTCTATCAAAACCTGTATTCTTAAGTCTTGCCTTCTCAAGGTAGATTTGACCAAGGCATATGGTTGTATTTACTAGGAATTTCTTAAACCGATATTGATCAAAGAAGGTATGTCCCCAATGAAAATTTGCTAGATTATGGCCCGCATCAAAGACTAAGAATTTCGTTGTCATCATTAATGGAATTCCTACCCATTTCTTCTCGTCCCACAGGGACTTGAGACAAGGGTGCATGCTATCGCATATGTTGTTCATATTAGTTATTGACAGTCTAAGGAAGAAGGTAACAGATGCAAAAGTTCATGGCAGTATTACTAGGATTAGCATATCTCGTCATATTGATATCACCCACTTAATGTTTGTTGATGACCTATTATTTGGAGGGGCAACTACTCTTTTTGAATGGATATTTACATAACATTAATCAAACATTTGGAGAGGCATCGAGAATTTTTATGAATGGACCAAAATCGGTTCTCAAACATAATGGAAATGTAGGGACAGAGTTTATGGACACTAGTCTACTATTTGGTGCCAGATACAAGCACATGGATGAAGGTATCACATACTTGGGTTTCAACATGAGGCCTATAAACTATTTTAACAAAGATTGGGATTAGTTGGTAGAGAGGTTTCATAAGAATATTGATTGTTGGAAACACAGATGTTTGACAAGGGGGGCAGGTTGACCAAGTTAAAATCGGTTCTAAAAAATACAAGAGTATATTGGATGCACCTTCTTCTATTTCCAAATGAAATTATTAAAAGGATTCAATCGATCATGGGACAATTTATCCGGTCTAGGGCACTAATTTCTGGAAATTTTCACTTGGTTAAATGGTACATCATTGCAAGACGCATTGAGGAAGGTGGATGGGGAGTCATAGATCCCACAATATTCAGCATGGAACTGATCATAAAGAACATGTGGAGGGTAGAATCATGTTCAGGAATATGGTCACAAATTATCAGAGGAAAATATATGGTTTGGAAAAATTTCAGACCATGGATTGTTTGTGGGGCAAAGATGAAATTTATTTCATCATACATCTGGAGAAGTATGATGAAAAAAATTCACTAGCTCTTGGGGTTGGTACGGTGGGATGTAGGATATGGCTCCAAGATCATGATTAGTTTGGATGCAATGAAATGGATGGTGGGAAACCACTCTTTATAATTCCAGATCCTTAATTTCCTCCATGAGAAAGAGATTTTATTCCTTAAACAAATTTTCTATCATAATATACAATGTATTGACTAACAATCATGGGCAAGAGCTGAGGAAATACAGATTCCAAGGGAATATGTATGTGAATGGGAAGTATATATTTCAAATATCATAAATGAAGGTATAACACTTAATGAAAATAAGGATCAAATGACATGGGGAGGCAACCTTAAAAAGGGGCTTCTGATGGTTAAGGACATTTATATGTCACTGCAAAAGAATAAGGAAGGAAATTAGGCACCATCTTGGGTTCAAGTCATCTGGAAAGGAAAACTACCTAACAAGATCAATTTTTTTTGCTGGTTGGATATCATGGACAGAACATTGATACATAATAATCTTCAGCGTAGAAGGTACTCAGGCCCAGGCATATGTCTTCTTTATAAAAATAGCTATGAGGATTGTTATCACTAAAAAAAAAATCAAAATATCATTCTGACAATATTACTTAGGTTCATGGGTCAAAATAGGGACTTAGGAGTCATTTCTTTAGTTTTACCAAGGGAATTATTAGTTTTTTTAATAAGTTTGAGCATACTTTAGTGTTTAAATAAACTCATTTTTAAGGTCTTTCATGTCAAGTCTTTCATCATTTTAGGATTCATTTCATTTCCTGAAGTTTTTGTATCAAAACCGCCCAATTAGCCAAGAAACCACAGTTTCGTAGCGCATCATGTTGAAAAAGTTCACTTTGCACTACGAAAGTGCTGATAGTTTCATAGCGCAAACAACAAAAATTACACTACAGGCGCTACGAAAGCGCGGTTTTGTAACTGTCTTGTCAGTTGAGTTGTCAAATGTCAGAAACCATTGGGAAAGGGTAAGATATAGGATTGTTGAGTCATGTAATGATGAAATCGAAGTACACACCCACGTTTTCAGTCATCATGGTCAGTATAGGTTATGAGTGGGCCATCATTTTCAGTTATGAAAGGACACTTGAAATTCAAATTATTTCCTAATTAGTTATTCTCATTCCTTTTGCCTTCATTTGTAATGTCTGAGCTCTGAGTGTCGAGCCAAAATTGTGGCTGGTTCTTGCAGAGGCTAATACATCCATATCAAGCAAGGCTGAGAGGTTCTCTGAAGAACTATGGCAGAGGAAAGAAAAATACACAGAGGAGGACAGTTCTTAAGGCATGAACCTGAAGACATAAAGGCAATAACTGAAGACCCAGCAGTGATGGAAGCATTTAGAAGAGAAGGTTGCTTACGGTTTTGTGAGAAATTGCAGGGCTGTCACACACAGGTATCCAAGGAATTTGCTATGAATTTCAATGGAACAGCCACTAAAGTGGGGATGCTAAGTTTTTCTATCACACCAGAGGTCATTGCTACAGTTACAGAGATACCAAGAGGTCAAGAAACCTAGTTCAAAGAGTTCAAATTAAATATGGAGTACTGTAAAGAGTTCATGAAGCCTGAGCACATTGAGATGGATCTCAACAATGCTATCCCTAGAAGCTGCATCAAAGATAATTATTCGAAACTGCTGCTCAAAATTTAGAAATATTTTACCTGTGAAGGCAGATATCACAAGGTTTATTCATACCATTTCAAATTTCTTCTACACTTCATTGGTAAGATTTCACTTGAATTACCTTTTTATCTGCATAGAAGTCTTGCAAAGATGGCTGATAAGGTGCAAGCAAAGTCTGAGGGGAGTGAGACATCATTATTTCATCATGGCTTAATGAAATTATTAATTTTAGATGAACTTCAAAAGATAGGCGGATATTGGTCCTCATTCTTGTTTGTTAATGGTTTTGAGTTGGAAACCCTAACTCCTGCAAGAAACCCTAAAGCTAAAGGAGTTCCATCACCACCAGCAGTAGAACCAAGCCAGCCTATGGTTGCAAAACCAAAAGAACCTGCAAGAGTAAAGCCAAGAAAGAAAATTGAGAAAAGGCCAGAGCAAATGAAAATGCTTGATACACCAACTCTCCCACCTGCAAAACATAAATCAAAGGTTGTCAAAGGTGCAAAACAGGAACAAGCTGTCAACAAACAAGGTGAAAGTGCAGAAGTGTCCTCAGACACACGACTTTATTGATCAAGCAAAAATATTACATAGAAAATTACAAGAGTTTACACATGTAAACTCACACTCTCACATTCTCTCATTACACACTACAATGAAAATAGGAAACTAACCTATTTATAAGCTCTATGCTCTAATTTAATCTAGTTATGGATCCCTTGGAAAATAAACAAGTGTCCATTTACAATAAATGAGCTTCTAACCAAACTACCAACTTTACTCCTAACTTAGAGCCTAGGAAACAACTCTTTTCTAGAGTCCTAATTTTTAATAACAAATTTCTATTTCTAAATATCTCAAAGATTTATTAAATATTCTAGAATAATAATTATTAATTTAATACCTTAAATTAATAATTATTTTATTCAAACATTATAACCTATGATAAAATTTATTTTGGATCATCTAACATTCCCCCCTATGATCCAAAGATACATTACAACAAATACCAAGTTCATCCCTGAACTTAGTAAATTTTATTCTGCCAAGAGGTTTCGTGAAAATGTCGGAGGTCTGATCTTCTGAAGGGAAAAACATTGGCTTGATGACGTCCTTTGCAATGAGAGATCTGATATGATGATACTTGGTGTCCACATGCTTTGTCTTTGAATGGAAAATTGGATTCTTGGCAAGCTTTATTGCTGATTGATTGTCGATGAATAATGAAGTAGCTTCTTCTGGAGGAATCCCCAAGTCCTGTAAAACTCGACGTAACCAAACAATCTCACATGCTGCTTCCCATGCTGAAATATACTCTGCTTCTGCTGAAGAAGTGGCCACTGTAATTTGCTTCTTGCAACTCCAGGAAACTGCAGCTGACCCCATGTTCATTAAGTAACCTGAGGTTGATGCCCTGTCATCAATACTGCCAGCAAAGTCGGCATCTGAAAATCCACCAAGTACAAAATTTTTAGTATTTTTGTAAAGAAGACCAAAATATTTTGTTCCTTGGATATATCGAAGAACTCTTTTGGCTACATTCCAGTGGCTGTCTAATGGTTCCTGCATAAAACGTGAAAGAATACTGACTGCATAAGATAGATCAGGACGAGTGGTTGTCAAATAAATCAAGCTGCCAATCAACTGTCTGTAAGTCGTGCTGTCCACCTTTTCCCCCCCTTCAAATTTTGAAAGTTTTAAGTTTTGTTCCATAGGGGTAAGGACAGGCTTACAATCTTGCATTCCAAATCGCTGAAGAATTTCTGCTGCATATTTACTCTGGGAAATGAAGATCTGATGTGGACGTTGGAATACTTCAACTCCAAGATAGTAGTGAAGTAGTCACAAATCTGTCATCTTAAAACCTGCATGTAACTCCTTTTTCACCTGTTCAATGTGATCATCATTGTTGCTTGTGATGATCAAATCATCGACATACATAATGAGAATGACCAGATATTTTCCCTGTTGGTGCACTTACAAAGTATCATCAGATTCACTGCGATGAAAACCAACTTTGCGAAGGTATTCATCCATTTTTGCATACCAAACTCGGGGAGCTTGTTTTAATCCATATAAAGCCTTGATTAGTTTGCAAACTTTATGTTCTTGCCCTTTAACTTCA
This sequence comes from Pinus albicaulis, assembly GCA_034641835.2. Lineage (NCBI taxonomy): Eukaryota > Viridiplantae > Streptophyta > Pinopsida > Pinales > Pinaceae > Pinus > Pinus albicaulis. The sequence goes on along the minus strand of CM076580.1, from coordinate 458,886,553 downwards.
AACCCTAGTAGTTGTGTCATATATACATCTTCCTGTAAGTCCCCATTGAGAAAAACGCTTTTAACATCCATTTGATGAACTTTCCACCCTTTCTGAGCTGCTAAGGCAAGTGTGAGGTGGATGGTGTTCCATTTAGCTGGGGGATCAAAGGTTTCCTCATAATTGATCCATTTCTGTTGCGCAAAACCTTTAGCAACAAGTCATGCTTTATACTTGTCAATATCACCATTTTGCTTGTACTTAATTCGATAAACCCATTTGCATCCAATAGGTTTAACATGCTGAGGACAATCAACAAGTTACCAAGTGTTGTTGTCTTGAACTGCCTGATATTCATCAACCATTGCTTGTTTCCATGCTTTATGTTTTACTGCCTCTTGAAAAGAAGAATGTTCAGTAAAATCATTTGCTATCAAAGCAAAATTTCCTTCATTTCGTTTTGATGCCCTTGTTCCTGTTTTGTTTTGTTCATTAGGCCTTACATCTTTCAATAGTTGAACTACCCATTTTGGAAGTTGTTGCTCACTTGTTTGAGGTGCTGAGAAGTCCCCATCATTGTAAAGGGGATTAATCTAAACTGATGTTCGTCGTTCAGGTGGTGAATCTAGAGAATCACTGTCAGAAGAACTGCTGCTGCTTGGGGACACTAATGAACTGCTAGAAGACCCAGATGATTTTGTTGAAGTAGATGGACTGGATGACTCATCTTCAGAGGAAGGAAAATCAAGTTCATACCAATTTGGTGAAGTTGGTTGACTTTGCATATTTCCTTTCCTTTTACTGCCCTTAGTTTCTAACTTGTGAAGAAGACTTTCGATTTCTTCAGCACTCTTACTCTCTGTTTCATAAAAAATGACATCCCTGCTCACAATAAATTTTCCATTGGTCAAAAGACGATACCCTTTCTTTTCATCTGAATAGCCAATCATGGTGCATTTCAAACTTCTTGAATCAAGCTTAGTTCGCTTTTCTTTGGGAACTAAGGCATAACAAATGGATCCAAAAACTCGAAGATGTTTAACTTTAGGTTTGAAACCAAACCAAGCTTCATAAGGGGTGATTCCTTCTAAAGAAGCAGTTGGAGATCTGTTTCTTAGATAGACAGCTGTATGGATTGCTTCTACCCAATATGTTGGACTTAACCCTTTGAAAGTTAACATGGATCTTGCCATGCCTAACAATGTGCGATTCATCCTTTCTACGACTCCATTTTGCTGTGGAGTGTAAACATTTGTAAGATGCCTCTTGATGCCATTTTCACTGCAATAAGTTTTGAATTCATTTGAATTGAATTCTCCCCCATTATCTGTCCTGAGAGTACCTATCTTTTCTTTGACCTCATTTTCAACAAGTTGTTGAAAAATTTTAAACTTCTCAAATGCTTCTGACTTGTTTTTCAAGAATTAAACCCAAGTCATTCTGTTGAAATCATCAATAAATAGAAGAAATATTTGCAACCACCTAATGAAGTTTGTAGTGGACCACACACATCACTGTGAACTAGTTGCAGCAGCCTGTTTGCGCGCCATGTACTTGTTGGAAAACTTTCTCGACTCTGTTTGCCATAAATGCAGGCTTCACATTTAGCATTTTCTTTGTTGAAAGTTGGAAGTCCTTTAACCATCCCTTGTTTCTGCAATTGAGAAATACTATCAAAATTCAAATGTCCATATCTTACATGCCATAATATTATAGGTGAAATTCTTGTAGTAACTACCCCTGCAAAATCAGAATGCCTTGGAATAACTGTTCCTTTCATCCTTAACAGTTTTCCGTCTTCATATCCTGTCATCACTGTTTGGAAGTTCTGTTTAACTGAATTAATCTTAACTAAGCCATCTTCCATAATTATTTGATGTCCTGCTTGTCGAATCATGACCAAAGACAACAAAGTTTTCTTAAAGGTGGGTACATACCACACATTGGAAATCAATTTTTCTCCAATGTCAGGGAGAAAAACTTTGACTGCACCTTTTCCATAAGGCGTATGTTTTGTATCATCTGCTAGAAAGATGGAATTAAGATGGCACTCTTGAAAATTCCAAAAGAAATCTCGTCTACAGGTCATGTGCTGAGTTGCTCCTGAATCCAAAATCCAAGCATCTTCATAATCACTCTTAATATAAGAGGAAAGTTGGATTGCTGGTGAAGAAGTGAAGACGTATTCTGAGTCATTATCATCTTGATCTTGATCATTTGCAAACTATGCTGAAGGCTGTTGAAACTTAGAAATTTTATTGATAGATGTGCGACAATCTGAAGCATAGTGACCAACTCTGTTACATCACCTGCAAACAATTTGACTCAAATCGGTGCCTCTTCCTTGAGACTGTCCTCTGCCTTGAGACTGTCCTCGACCACTGCTTTGTCCTCTGTTTTGAGATTGTCCTCTCCCTGGATTCTGTCCTGTGCCTTGCTGAGATCCTCTGTTTTGATTGTTGCCTCTGCCTTGAGAATTGTTTCTGCCTGAATTGAAGCCTCTGTTGGAGTTGTTTCCTCTGTGTTGACTGCAACCACGACCTTGCGCTGCTTGATTTTGATTAAAATTACCTTTTCCTTTGTTTTTGGAATTGTCAGCTGGGGAGTTGCTAGTACTGGCTTCTGTGAGAAAAACATCTTCACCAACTTTCTTTTTCTTCCCAAAAGTTTTATCATGTTGAGTCAACATTTCGCAGAGCTCATCAAACTTTAGCTTTTCTAACTTTCCAGTGAGCTGTAGAGTTTCTAAAAAATGTGTGTAAGAAGAAGGAAGCCCAACAATTAAAATTGTGACCATAAAACTATCATCAACTGCTTGAAAACCAGCATTAACAATTTCCTGCTTAATATTCTTAAGTCTGGAGATGTATTCAATAATATCTCCTTCTTCAGTCAATTTTTGATGCAACAATTTTAATTGTAGGTCAACTCTTTTTGATTGAGGCTGAGTATCAAACAACTCTTTAAAAGTTCTCAAAGCAGACCAAGCATCTTTAGCATTTTCGATATGGACATACATTTCATCATTGACAGAGGATTTAATGAGAGCTAATGCTTTGGCGTTTTTAACTTCCCATTTTGCTAGCGCAGCTGCATCTGTAGGTTTATTTGGCTTTATATCTCCATCACAAATATCATGCCATAGTTCATTATAAACAAGAGTGCTTTCGATGAGGCGTTGCCATGTTTTGTAAGATTTTGAGCCTTCAAGTTTGTCGGAATCAGAAAAGAAATTAATCAACTTAGACATTGTATTGTTAAGACTTCACACCACAAATCAAGCTCCAAAAAATATCAAGATGGGCAACACAACAGCAACACACAATGCAAAAAAATGAACTATCGAGGCTTGGCCTTGACCCTCAAATAGTCGTCAAAATAGGAGAAAATTGACTGAGATTTTCACTTGGCTCTAGTCAATTTCTCAAATTTTTACAAGGCAACTTTCAAAATTTGAATTTTACAATAGTGCTCTTGCAAAATTTGGAAAAAAAAAATTACCCCCCCCCCCTCAAAGTAAAATTACTTTGAGTCACACTTATCTCTCCAGAAACAAATTACAAAGCACAAATCTTCTTATTGCTCCAAAAATTACAATACCCTTATTACTCCAATTACAAAAAAATTGCAATGCTCTGTCCCAAGATGCCGTGATTCAATGTCAATACCAAGATACAATAGCAATTGATGTTTTATTGCAATCGAATGCTGGCTGGATGTGCTGGCATCGACATATATAAAAAACACAAATCAAACGTTCGCCAATTAGATCAATTCATTAAACACGATTTTTAAAAGCTAGGTCAATTGTTTTCAACGCTTCTTTAATTCATTAAAAGGCTAGCCATCAACAAAATGGAACTGAGGTGGAAGCATAACTGAACCGCTTCCTTCAATTCAATGAGAGGTGCGCAAATGGTTCTTGTGAAACAAAAATCAAATGCTGGATTACACTTAAACGTTGTTCTTAATGCTGGAAGTAGAATCGATTCCACATATGTTCAATTTGATTTATGAAGCTGGATTTTCAACGCAGATAAATGAAGAACAAGGAATCTAAACATTCTTTGGACAGACCTCTGCAGAAACCTTCAGGAAAATGCATAACGCTGGCTAGATTTTCAACGCAGCTACCATTTTACTGTTTTATCTCCAGAAGCGTTGTTCATGTGGTTACAGAATCGATGTTGATGAAAGTGCAGTGGACCCCATGGTAATTTTCAGAATCGATGTTCAAAATAGATTGTTTGCAGAATTGATATCTCAGAATTGATGTTCAGAATCGATTGTTCATAATCAATATTTCAGAATTGATGTTCAGAATCGATGTTCAGAACTGATTGTTTGCAGAATCGATATTTCAGAATCGATTGTTCAGAATCGATTGTTTTCAAATGACGTTTGGAGGGGCGGACATGAGATAGCTGAAAAGGAATTAAAAGCAAGACCCATGCTCTCGCTTTTCTTTGGGTAATGGAGGATTGACAGCGCTTGTTTTTTTTTTATTACAATGAAATTCTTACAAATTCACACAAATTCACACAAATATGCAAATTCACTATGCTTGTCTTTTTTTTTTTATTACAACAACACTTTGAAACACAAAATTGACACAAATTTGCAGTTTCTCCTTAAAAAAAATGATTTTAGAATTTGCAGATCTAAAATCAATAAAAAAATTTGCAAATTTCATACCAATCTTTTGCTGATCACTTCAACGGAGTTGAGTTTTCCACGACCTGGTAGAGCTAGAATCTCCTCCTCACAGCATTACCATGGCTCCGATACCACATGAAACTGAAAAAGTGTCCTCAGACACACAACTTTATTGATCAAGCAAAAAGATTACATAGCAAATTACAGGAGTTTACACACGTAAACTCACACTCTCACATTCTCTCATTACACATTACAATGAAAATATGAAACTTACCTATTTATAAGTTCTATGCTCTAACTTAATCTAGTTATGGATCACTTGGAAAATAAACAAGTGTCCATTTACAATAAATGAGCTTCTAACCAAACTACTAACTTTACTCCTATCTTAGAGCCTAAGAAATGACTCTTTTCTAGAGTCCTAATTTTTAATAACAAATTTCTATTTCTAAGTATCTCACAAATTTATTAAATATTCTAGAATAATAATTATTAATTTAATATCTTAAATTAATAATTATTTTATTCAAATACTATAACCTATGATAAAATTTATTTTTGGATCATCTAACACAAGGGACTAAAAGAATAACTAGAAGCCAAGCAGTGGTTTTGAAAGGAAAGGCAGTTGCTATAGAAGACAGTTCAGTAACAAAGGGGAATCTAGAGGATATTTTTCATGCCATTGACATAGAGGAAACACCTATTGTCCAAGCTGAATTTATTAGGGAAGATGAGCAGAAGTTGAAAAAGGCTAAGTCTGCAAAGAGATTAGAGTTTGAGGGGGAAGATGCAGGTTTCATTTTTCAAGCAAGAAAGCCTATGACAAGGCATGCTAGGAAATTAATGGAAGGCAACAAAGAAGTTCAAAAACCCACCGAGACAGCTAAATCACTTAAAGAGATTATTGATCTCTCATCACCCACAATGAAGGATACAATCAACAAATTAAAAAGGGGAAAAGATAAAGTGATAGAGAAAACAGAGTTTCAGTGCCTTGAGGAAAAGTTAAAGTTGGAAAATCAGGAAATTGTTGTCATGAAAAAGAAAGATAGAAAAAACAGTGTCAATAAAGTATAGTTTAAAAGGATGAAGGCAATGTGGGAAGGACAAGTTGATTCTATTTCAAAAACTTTAGATAATACAGAGCAACTTTAGGTGGACAATTCCAACAATAAAAGAAGCTAAGTTTTTCAAAATAATAAACACCCATCTGAGAGCTACTAACAAAAGACTTAAAGACCATGTGAAGGATTTAGAAGAGCAACTAGAGTTAATTCATGATGAGCTATACAACAAAGGCATTAAAATGACAGTCATAGAAGAACCAATAGGTCAACCAATTGATAATGAAGAAGGAATGCCTCAAGGAAGCTAAAATAAAGTTGGTTTATGGTTTGTATGGTTTGTAGATGATGAGGACAGGTTATATTTTGAGTTTTTGGGAAACCATAGTTTTCATTTGACATATTTATGAAAAAATCTGCATACTCAGCAGTTTAGTAGCACCTCCAGGCTTAAAAAGCAGAAAAGCGCTACGAAACTGTTGTAGCTGCCTTTTTTTCTTCTTTTGATCAGTATCTAAGGTGTTAAAGGCTGAGCTAAGAGCTAAAATTGCTATGAAAGATGTTCTTAAGGGTGATTAAAATGATGCAAGAGGAAAGAGTCAATTTTTTGGAGGAAAAAGGCTTGTAATGGCAGCGCTACAGAAAGCGCTACGAAACTGCTGTATTTTCGTAGCAAAATACATTAAATCCTTTTGAGCAGTTTTTGAAGTAGTTTTAGACATCTGGAGGCTAGGAAAGAGTTATGGGACATGTTAATCCAACTTTCAACAGCCAAGGACCACGAAATGAAGATTAAATGATAGTCATAATTTTCAAAGAAGGAAAAATATCCTATGCCTAAAAAACATGGTATTGTTTCCTATTTTTGTGGAGGTCAGCTAAGTGGTCATGAAGAAATGAATGCCATTATCCAAATTCGACCATGTGATGATACACTTGTCAATGATGTAATTTCAAATAGATAAGGTTGTTATAGATAGTAATAAGGAGTTTGAGTCCTTTTTGAAATAGGACTGTCAAGTAGGATAGGTGTCTTTTTGTAATAAATTTTATGTTTTATGGTTATGAAAGGTGTCAGTGGACATAAATTCGATGTATCTAGCCTAGAGGCAGATCATCTGATGATGTAAAAAGTATATTAAAGGCCATTGGGTCGAATTGGTCAGGGGTTGGACATTTTTGGCAAAAACTGCAGCTTTATGTAATTGACTGTGATCAGTAATACAAAGAGGTTTTCTTCTTGACAAACCTGAGATTCTCATGGAGTTTTAATATTTTATTGATCTACATATTATGTTTAACTACTTGCAGTAGATCTCATTGCTGTTACTCAGAATTCATAACCCTATGCTCTGACTTCCTTTAGTAATGAGATGACTATGTTTTTCTGTGTTTCATGAGTGAATTGACTTTGAACCACTAGCAATATATTTCATTGCTATTACTCAGAATTCATAACTCTATGCTCTGAATTCCTTTAGTAATGAAATTACTTTGTTGACCTATGTTCTTGAGTAAATTGTCTTTGTTAAAGACCCTTATTTGCCTCAGCTTCCATGTTAAGAAACCTTGCCACTAAACCTATTGATTCGTTGACTCCCGTTGTGGCCAGCAACAACCCCCCTTTTTATTTAAGTATTAGTAATAATACTAAATATGAGGGGACCCTTAGTCAAAAAATCCAAAAAAATTAATTAGTGCTTGTTTCCTTTCTCAAATAAAACTTACTATCATAACTTATGGAAATTCCTTAGGAAATCATTAAATACACTTAAGTTTATGATAAATTAGAATAAAATCTTTTCTTTGAAGAAAATATCGCATCCATCGCAATAAGTAGACATCCTTTGTAAGGCAAAATCTTTTAAATTGCGATTTCGCGATATTGCGATAGCGCGATCCAGAAAACTATGCATTAAAATATTGATCGCAAACCGCATATCGCAGAAAATATGTTTAACAAATAATTTTCATATATAATATTTTGCGATATTGCGATTTCGCGATGCTATGAGACATCGATTAGTGAATATTGCGATTTGCGATAATTGCGATCTTGCGATGATTTCGATTTGAGAAAATTGTGATCTGCGATATCGCGATATTGCGATATTGCACAGCAAATCGCAGATCGCAATGTCGCAGATTCTTAAAAGCTCGTTGTCCAAAGAAAATATTTTCATAAATCAATATCCGTTATGCGCTTTAATGATTGAATTAATGAATGGATTGTCAATTATCGATAAAAAGGATTTTGTTTTGATTGAAAGGTTGTTTCATGTTAAAATAATATATTCCATCCGCCTTCAGCATTTAAAACTATCCTGTCACCTTTCTCATGTCATTACTCTCACTTAATTCGTAAAACCGCAGGCGCGAAGGAGCAGAATACTATACAAAGCATTCACAAAGTATTATGGGAAAGAAAGAGAAAACTCCAAGTTCTGAAAACAAATAGATGGCTTCTGCAGATATCAAGCAGTAACAAGGATGTCGGTATCACCACCCAGAGGGAATGCATAATCTACTCGGGTTACATGAAGCTGCCATCAGCAGTTCAAGTAATTATCCTCATCCTTAATTGGCTTGTTCATTTTTGCACCGGATAGCAAAGAAGACTCGAGAATTCTTCCATACATGATATGGTATCATGGGTGCTGGATACAACGATATTTGTGATGCAATTTAGAACTCACAGGACCCACCTCATCGAGTCATTCCACGATAATTTGGCGGAAATTCTGACGGCCAATTCGTCGCTATTCCGACACATAGTCGTCGCAAGAGCGACAATTCGAGGGCAGACAAAACGTGGTTTGTCATGCCGTCACAGTTCCGACGCACCTAAAAAGTGTCACACTATCGACACTTCTTCCGTCGCTTCCGAACAAGCATCACTCTTTCGACGTCTTACGAACCGTCGCGCTTCTGACGTTCCTAAACAGTCGCACTTCCGACGAAATGTGGTCCGACGTTTTGAACGTCGCTCTTCCGACGTTTGTAAACGGTCACAATTCCGACGCAGTGTGGTCCGACGTTTTGGACGTCTCTCTTCTGACGTTTGTAAGATGTCGCAATTCCGACGAAATGTGGTCCGACGTTTTTAACATCGCTCTTCCGACGTTTTGGACGTCGCTCTTCCGACGTTTGTAAGTTGTCGCAATTCCAACGAAATGTGGTCCGATGTTTTTATACTGTCGCTCTGCCGACGTTTCTGATTTTTCGCAATTCCGACGTCTACAATGTGTCGGTATACCGACGGCGGGTTCAATTTAAAAAAAAAAAATGAAACTTTAAAAGACGAGAAACGATGTTTTGAATATATTATACGAAGTAAAACAGTCCATGAAGTCATTACATTTTCACATCTGAAGATTGGAACCCAAATATCCATCCAGAAAAGTGGAAGTCCCACCCCAGACAATGATAGAAAAATACCCTATGTCACATACAGGGACATGATATAAAACCCAGTAACGGTCCACATGGAGATTATCGACAATCTGAGAAAGCATCCAAATGTGCTCGAGGCATCTATAAGAAAGTGAAATAGCAGTATGTAGAATATTAAAGCAACAGATAGAGTACCGACGTCCATTGTTCCAAATACAAATTAAAGTACCCAAAATCCTTGAACAGAGAAAAACGCTAATCATGTGAGGAGTGTGATATGTCCAAAATATAAAAGACCATCAGACCATATCAATAAACCAGCAACATAGACCAGCATCGCTAGTTTTGAAGGCAGAGTGATAAACATTAATCATTTTTTTTTCACAAGAGAAAAAACGTTGTTTTGAATATATTACATGAAGTAAAATAGTCCATGAAGTTATTACATTTTCACATCTGAAGATTGGAACCCAAATATCCATCCAGAAAAGTGGAAGTCCCACCCCAGACAGTGATAGAAAAATACCCCATGTCACATACAGGGACTTGATATAAAACCCAGTAACGGTCCACATGGAGATTATCGACAATCTGAGAAAGCATCCAAATATGCCCGAGGCATATATAAGAAAGTGAAATAGCAGTATGTAGAATAGTAAAGCAACAGATAGAGTATTGACGTCCATTGTTCCAAATACAAATTAAAGTACCCAAAATCCTTGAACAGAGAAAAACGCTAATCATGTGAGGAGTGTGATATGTCCAAATATAAAAATACCATTAGACCATATCAATAAACCAAAGAACACAGACCAACATCTCTAGTTTTGAAGCAAGAGTGATAAACATTAATCATTTTTTTTTCACAAGAGAAAAACGTTGTTTTAAGAATATTATATGGGGCGCTACCTAATAACACGTCTGTGAACATACCAAGCAAGATTGGAACCCAAATATCCATCCAGAAAAGTGGAAGTCCCACCCCATACAATGATAGAAAAATACCCCATGTCACATACAGGGACTTGATATAAAACCCAGTAACAGTCCACATGGAGATTATCGACAAATCTGAGAAAGCATCCAAATATGCCCGAGGCAACTATAAGAAAGTGAAATAGCAGTATGTAGAATAGTAAAACAACAAATAGAGTACCGACGTCCATTGTTCCAAATACAAATTAAAGTACCCAAAATCCTTGAACAGATAAAAACGCTAATCATGTGAGGAGTGTGATATGTCCAAAATATAAAAAGACCATCATACCATATCAATAAACCAGCAACATAGACCAGCATCGCTAGTTTTGAAGGCAGAGTGATAAACATTAATCATTTTTTTTCACAAGAGAAAAAAAGTTGTTTTGAATATATTATATGAAGTAAAACAGTCCATGAAGTCATTACATTTTCACATCTGAAGATTGGAACCCAAATATCCATCCAGAAAAGTGAAGTCCCACCCCAGACAATGATAGAAAAATACCCCATGTCACATACAGGGACATGATATAAAACCCCGTAACGGTCCACATGGAGATTATCGACAATCTGAGAAAGCATCCAAATATGCCCAAGGCATCTATAAGAAAGTGAAATAGCAGTATGTAGAATAGTAAAACAACAGATAGAGCACCGACGTCCATTGTTCCAAATACAAATTAAAGTACCCAAAATCCTTGAACAGAGAAAAACGCTAATCATGTGAGGAGTGTGATATGTCCAAAATATAAAAAGACCATCAGACCATATCAATAAACCAGCAACATAGACCAGCATCGCTAGTTTTGAAGGCACAGTGATAAACATTAATCATTTTTTTTTTCACAAGAGAAAAAACGATGTTTTGAATATATTGTATGAAGTAAAACAGTCCATGAAGTCATTACATTTTCACATCTCAAGATTGGAACCCAAATATCCATCCAGAAAAGTGGAAGTCCCACCCCAGACAATGATAGAAAAATACCCCATGTCACATACAGGGACATGATATAAAACCCAGTAACGGTCCATATGGAGATTATCGACAATCTGAGAAAGCATCCAAATATGCCCGAGGCATCTATAAGAAAGTGAAATAGCAGTATGTAGAATAGTAAAGCAATATATAGAGTACCGACGTCCATTGTTCCAAATACAAATTAAAGTACCCAAAATCCTTGAACAGAGAAAAACGCTAATCATGTGAGGAGTGTGATATGTCCAAAATATAAAAAGACCATCAGACCATATCAATAAACCAGCAACATAGACCAGCATCGCTAGTTTTGAAGGCAGAGTGATAAACATTAATCATTTTTTTTTTCACAAGAGATAAAACGCTGTTTTGAATATATTATATGAAGTAAAACAGTCCATGAAGTCATTACATTTTCACATCTGAAGATTGGAACCCAAATATCCATCCAGAAAAGTGGAAGTCCCACCCCATACAATGATAGAAAAATACCCCATGTCACATACAGCGACTTGATATAAAACCCAGTAACGGTCCACATGGAGATTATCGACAATCTGAGAAAGCATCCAAATATGCCCAATGCATCTATAAGAAAGTGAAATAGCAGTATGTAGAATAGTAAAGCAACAGATAGAGTACGTACCGACGTCCATTGTTCCAAATACAAATTAAAGTACCCAAAATCCTTGAACAGAGAAAAACGCATATCATGTGAGGAGTGTGATATGTCCAAAATATAAAAAGACCATCAGACCATATCAATAAACCAGCAACATAGACCAGCATCGCTAGTTTTGAAGGCAGAGTGATAAACATTAATCATTTTTTTTTCACAAGAAAAAAAACGTTGTTTTGAATATATTATATGAAGTAAATACCCGACATGGACATTATCGACAATCTGAGAAAGCATTCAAATATGCCCGAGGCATCTATAAGAAAGTGAAATAGTAGTATGTAGAACAGTAAAGCAACAGATAGAGTACCGTCGTCCATTGTTCCAAATACAAATTAAAGTACCCAAAATCCTTGAACAGATCAAGAAAAACGCTAATCATGTGAGAATTCAAAGTAAAGTTAATCTATTAACATTGCGAATAAAATTACACCGAAGTCAAAAAAATTGCCTGGCCATACTCATGGCAAATTTGTCATCAAAAAATCAAAAAATTAAGAAGACTGCCCTCATACGGGGAAACCAGTCTTGAACGTTTAATTTACAGAATTCAAAAATATTACAAAGGTCCAACACAGTAAAATAATCTAAAAGCAGCCCAATTAAGTGGGCCGCGAAGCAAGAAAAACAAATTAACCAAACTACTCCTCCGGCTCCTCGACGATTCGGCACCATCCTTCGGAAGGTCCAGGATCGCCAGGTGCTACCTCCACATTCATGCCACCGCTCCCCTCCTGAAGGCCCGAATGTTGGGCGGATTTTTCCGAGCTCGGCATCCACGGACGTGGTGCATTCTTCCTCCGTTTGGGCCCTCGCGGAAGACCACGTGACTAAAGCCGCATCTTGTTTTCCCTAGAGAGCACCAGAAGGAAAATTGCGCAGCGGCGCGTCGTACAACAGAGCTTTAGGTGGGAAGCGAGGAGTAGGGAATCCACACGGTGACCGTATCCCAAGGAACTCCGACCTCCCCGCCCACTCCTAGTATTTGGATATCGACCCGCGTAATAATCAGGACCGGCCGGAAGCGACTCCGTTGGAGGGCCGGAGGGAGCTCCTAGGGGTTGACCTCTGTGTTCCCCCCGCGGCAACGCATCCTATGACGCACGCGAGGCATGGGTGCAAATTTCGCTAGGCACAAGAGGAGACAGAGAAGCAGAATTCTAATTAACAAAGGAAGACAGACGGAGACAGAACCGAGAGAAATTCAGATATGCTACAAGGTCTAGGCAGCAGTTCAGCTGGCCACTTCTCCTTATCGTCACAGTTAGCAGGCAGTGTAATCCAACAACCAGCGCATCTGAAAAACCATAGCTAAACACCATTTTGTCGACCCAACTGCAATGAAATCAAAGGACGTCCATCATAATTAATCTTTGATCATTAATAATGAGAGCCGAAGGCCAGATCATATTGGAGCGTGCGGAATCGCTAAGAGGAGTGGAGGTCCGATCTTGAACAGTGTTAAAAATTAATTAATGCGTATTTGATGTGAAAACTTAATTGAACAGCGTTAAATGTTAATGTGATTGATATGAAATCGCCATATCCATGTCCCATCGCCTTAAACGCCATCGAATGCACCCGCAGCCGGGAGCAGGGCAAGTTTTTATTGAGGACACGTGGCTGAAATTGATTGGAGCGGATCTTTGTTTGGGCCGCTCGCGCAGTGGAAATCCGGACCCGAAAAATATTAGGGCGAATTTGATAAGAAATTCGCGTCACAACTCTCCCTCCGTATGCCAGCCCAACTTCGGACCCGAAAAAGATTAGGGCGGAATTCATTTGGTTTTCGCGTCACAAAATTGGCCGACGTCAGCAGGCTATTTTGGAATGCGAATTTGGTTTGAATTATGGTTTATCACCGTTTGAAGTCTGGAGGGCTCGACTTAAGAACAATTTTGTTTGATCCCATCTTATAAAATTTGTGTTGGTTTTCTTTGATAATACACATATTTATAATAAATCATGGGAATACCACACTAGTAAACATGTGGGAAAGTTATATAAATTATTGAGAACAATCATTTTTATGTAAAAATATCCAAATGTGCTTTTGGGAAATAAGAATTCGAGTATTTGGTTCATATTGTTTTAAATGAAGGAGTGAAGTTGGAGCCTCAAAATATGCAAGCTATTACAAAATGACCTATTCCTAAGAAAATCAAGGTTCTTAGAAGATTTTTTAGACTTACATGATATTATTGATCATTTGTTAAGAATTATGCATACATTTCAAGTCCACTCACATATCTCTTGAAGAAAATATCATTTATATGGAATGATGAGGCTACTTTGGCATTCTCTCTTTCAATGGATGCCATGTCTTCTACACCAACATCGGTTGCACCTAGTTTTGGTAAAACATTCATAGTAGAGTGTGAGGCACTAGGACAAGGAATTTCCGTAACATTAACACAATAAGGGATATCATTGGCTTTTAAAAGCAAGGAATTCAAAGAAAATATTTGGTGAAATTCAAGGAATTCACTTTTGTTAATAGGTTTATGTCACACAATGATGCAGGGGCATTAGGCACTAGCCAACAATGTAGGAGGTTTTGTCCACATGTTGTGGCTAGGAGGGTTCGAAAACATTTGAGTTGTAACAGCTAGGTGTCAATACCTCAGCTGACTGTATTACTTAGACTAGTTAGAGTTGTAGGAGTCGAACAGTTTCAGTTAGTTGAATTATTATAATTAGACCTTTTGATTTCTAAAACGGTCCTCTCAGAGGAACCGAAGAGCCATATGTTATGTATATAAATTGTAATTCCTCGGATGAATAAAAGTAGAGAGGGAAGAGGAGAGTAGAGAGGGGATTTCTGCAATAAACCTCTGTGTGTGAACAATTTTTTCCAGTTAAACGATTTCCAAGATTAGTTGCCATTGAATTATCTCGAACTACTAATTTTGAAGAATTGTTTAACTGTGAGGCGATTGGGTACTGATAATTCCATTCTTCTGTCTTTGAATTCCCGTAAATTGTTGGATAACCCTGTGAACTCACCCCACCCGAAGGCGAGGTCTGTGTAGAGAACCAGGGTCGTGAAAACTGTTCAAATATAAAAATCCCGCTTAATAAAGAGACAAAATTGTTGTGCTTTCGGAACCTGACCGGAGGATTGGACATGAGTTAACAAAAAAAAGGATAGCGGAACCATACTTGCACCCGTGGTCAAGCCCTGTACCAAAACCACGAGCGGAATCACAAAAGCGGGTTGCCCATATCGCACCGCTCTTGCGGAGTAGGCGGTATTTTCTATTCGCGAGCGATTCCATAGGGAATGCGACATGTGGTGAAGTGACCCCCGGAAAATTACTGTTTAACCCATGCCATCACACGTTAAAGCCCGACGTTGGAAGCCGAGCGAAATTGCCAAGAGTCGTTGATTTGGAGAAGGGCCATCGGACGGTGGTCGCACGTTGAACTTGCCCGGAGGTTAACTAAGGTGTGCGGAGGATAGCCAGGTACGATACGAGTGTTTGATTGGTTATTGATATATATAGGTGGGGACGGAGTATAATGAAATTGTTTAATTAAACGATTGGCGGATAATTAGCATAAGTCTGGAGCGTGATTGTTGTAAGGCTGGGTGGTGAAATATAGAGCTGAAAGTTCATTACAAGTTATTTATTTAAGAAGAAACGTGGAGTATAAATACAAAGTGTTGAAAGCTAAACATTGGTTATAAGGCTTGGAGATAATATAAAGTCGGGAATATAAATTAAAGTCCAACCATTGTGGATAGTATTTATTTATCAAATTCTACGAATTTGATAAATAAACCCGAAGAAAGAAGAAGTCAATTAAGACTCAAAATAGAGGAAAAGAATGGGGTAAACTAAGGGAAAATGCCGACAGAGCGATTGTAGACACACCAGCTCTTCTTAGGGGTCCAATTTCAGTTTTGTTGCATCACACGATGTTCTCTCTTCTCCGGCATTTACTTGTATTGAAGATCACTATTCTAGGAATAAGGAGTTATTTTCTCCAAAAATAACCCTCGCCAAACATTGACAATGCATCAAGGATATCTTTCTATGCTTCATAAGTACATATGTTCTACTTCTAAATCATGTCTTGGAAGTGGTTGTTTTGCTGGAAATTATTCACCACTTGGTTTCATACCAAAGTCTTTTTCACATTTTCAGCATCCAATACATGAAAAAGATAATGGTTTAAAACAACATAAATATTTGAAATTTTGCAAGAATTGTCTGGCACACTTTGAATATGAATTTTGAAGTCAAGTGCATGATGCTGTATAGGATCAAGTGTCATTTGAATACCAAATGTTTCACAAGAAACTTCTCAACATGCTACCCTGCAGTAAGGATTAAATGACAATATTGCATCAACTATTTCCATAATAAAAGTGCACCTCGGCCATAAGACTAAACAACTACAAATGTTGTAGATCTAACAAGACCACACAATCAAATGTATTCCACAAGGCCAATACTGTATGAAAAATGAAAAAGGAGTTTGCAACCAAAAATACCTTAGGCAACTAATTCAATTAGATACACCAAACCATCAGCAAAAAGGAAAACCAGCCTACTCAAAAGGCAAGCGTTTACCTCCTTAGACAAAATTTTGAGTTCCGAAACAAGGGCCTTTATTGTCTTGTCAATGCCTCTAGTAATTTGAATGGGGTTTGCACCTGCTGCAACAACCTAAAAAAAAAGGTTTCATTTCAAATTATTTTCCACAAATTTAAGATACAACCATTGTCAGTTTTGTATTTCCTAACAAGCTCATAAATTTTGACAAAAGAACCAAAAATTTTTAATACCCGATAGCAATTTTTTCACTCAAAAACTATCTTAGACTCAATAAGCCCAACCCAAAACTAAAAAACCAAACACCATAAGACCCTACAAAAATGAATAGATGATCTTAATCCAGTACTATCAACAAAAATTTACCTTTACACCCTCACTTATTAAACCCTGTGCTGTTGAATTTTAACTTCAACTGTTGCAGCAGAAGGACGGATGCAACAACAACATTTTTTTTTGGAGGTTGCTTGCACGCCATCCAGAAATTTAATTCAGCATTTAAAATTCCTGCAAGTTTTTTTTGTAGACGGCCGCAGCCATATTTCTGTACAAGATTGTATTTAAACACAACAACCAACATTAACGCAATTCACCAACCAGAAATTAAACAAACAGAAATTTACCCCCCAGTTTTGTAAATTCAAAAGGAGGACACATGGAGCATTAATATTGGATCGCATGAAATTGAAGGGAATCTGAAAACCTGAAAACCGGACCCGAATTTTTTATAGGGCACATTGGATTGAGAATTCGAGTTAAAATTAGGCAGACGTCAGCATCCCATTTTGGAACGGGAATTTGGTTTGAAATTCAATCTATTCAAACTTTTGAAGTCCGACGGAAAGGGTTCTTTAATGTTTTGATAGTTTAATATATACATATGTTTTAAACATATGTTATATATATATCATATGCGAAATGAAAGGTGGGCCATATAATTTAGTTTTAATTTTATTTTTTTTAAAAGAGGGTTTATTATAATATGTTTTATATGTTACGGCATATAAAAATAAAAAGGACAAAAAATCTTGGTAGTTTTTTTTATAGACAGTATGTAAATTTTTTATTACACAACAGTGTGTAAAAAGTGAAAGATCGAGTGTAACTTTTTAAGTGTGTATGCACAGCAGTGCGAAAGTGAAAAACACAACAAAGTGTTTTAGAGACAGAGTATGTTTGTTTTGAACAGACAGTGAGTTGGTTTTATGCACTGCGTTTTGTAGCAGTCATAATTTTGTAATCCCTCTCAGTGAGGAAGAAGTGTAATAGTTTTTTTTTGAGTTATTGAAAGGAATAGAAGTTTGTTTTCAAAGTATTGAAACTCTGTCTCCTGTCAAAGAAATTTTTATTTTCTCTGTGTTAGAGGAAGGGAGATTTATTCTCCATTCATTGTTCTGGAATTTTTCAATATTCCAAGATGTGCAAGAACAACAGATGTTGTGGTTCCATCCCCAGCTAAATCATTTGTCTTTGCCGCAGCTTGCCTTACCAACTTGGCCCCAATATTTTCAATTGGGTCCTCTAATTCAACCAATAAAAAGGCCAAAACCATAACATTGAGATACATTTCATTACACTGTCAATAATAATAAAATTTGACTCAGCCATAACCCTTTCCTTTTATTGTTGTGAAAAGCTTTATGCATTACTCTAATGTGGCTAGTCCATAGGCCAAGTAGACCACTGGGTAACAAATATGTTTCATTTCACCTTTGAGTTTTCAAATTATGCCTACCAAATCTAAGACATTTAAGAGGGGGAACTAATACAACGTTAAAAAGAAAACCAGAGCACACATCTACAAATTGCCTCCTTAGCTACTGTCACACCATCATTAACTATTTTCGGAGAACCATGCTTGCTCTCCAAGACAACATTTTTCCCTTCGCCCCAAGGGTGACTCCAACAAGATCAGGAAGTTTGTTCACACCGCCTGCAAGACAAATTGACAATGCTTTCAGTAAGTGTGCAATTGAATGCCAGACCATATGCCAAAACAACCCTCCATGAAAATTAAAATAACACATTAAAATCGAATATAAGTGGACAAGGAAAGATCCACCGCAGTGAAGTTTCACGTGCAGGTGACCTTCCTTTAAACATAATTTTTTCTCTGACCTGCAATTTTTTTGTCACCGAGCCATCCTTGTTGAAGTAAAACTCCTTTTCCATAGCTCTTGTATTAACTACCTTCTCTCTGTCGCGTAATCTCAGAGTCCCTCTTCTTCTTGAGCGATTAAAGGAAATGGGTGAAAAAACTGAAAGAGAAGACAATTGTCTGCCATAATTATCAAACATTGCACCCAACTTCTTCCCCTTTCCATTGTTACCCAATGAGGTAGATGTGGCAATTGTTGTCATACCGCCCAAAGCAAAGGCCATCTTCTCTTATGCTGAATATAGAATTACAATATCTTCATATTAGTATGAACCTTAAAAAACATGACTCCCATTGCTAAAAACCACTTTTAAGTTGTAACAGGCAAACTAAACAACTATCACAACTTTTGGCAACTTCTGGAGCATTAAGAGAGAAACAACCAAAGATAAATACAACCACAATCCTCATTTTAATGAGACCGGACTATATATTTGCATTAAGATAATAGAAAGAAATCACGACTATATTAAGGCCAGCACAAAACAATCTTTAACCAATGTTTCTCGCGGCCTTCAAGTTGCCATGCTAGAGGTTGCATATTTTTAATTTAAATTCTTGACCTCTCGTGCCCATCTATGAATGCATCCAATGGGATATCTACATCAAATTCTCCTTTATATCCCCAAAAACAAATTCCCTAATACAAGAGCACCAGTATTGATGGATCACCCCACACCATCCCACCCACTAGAAACGGTGAAAAAGGAAACCCGAGAAAACTTCTGAAATATCTCAAGATGACTATACGGGTGGTTCTTATGAATCAACCAACCATTCAGAACATGCTCATCAATCCAAACCATGAGTATTATGTGACAATATTCAAGCAGGCACTGAATCGGATTTCTGAAGCTATGTTAGAGAAACCCTAAACTCTCACCGAAAATAGGTGAAATGTGGCACCACTCAGGGATTGACATGTGCCAATTGGTACAAGTGGTAGACAATTGGCATGCTCAAACAACGAGGTGATGCAGGAATGACATGAGGGATAAAATATCAGAAAAGCCCCAAATCTAGAGAACTAAAGCTCATCACCAACCTGAGATTGAAAACTTTACATGATGTAACCAATGAAATCGTAAATGGAGAAATCATAGTAACAATAAAGTAACCTATGTAACAATAAAGTCGGATTCATCCTGGGAGTGGTAATGGGAGAAATCATAGTGAACAACAGGAAACATGCATAGTTGCTTACAATCAAATAGATGAAAAAACACATACAAAAAACCCAGATAATAATCATGAACAAGCTTAATATTGAATTATGAACTATAAAGGAACTTACAAAATGTGACATTACGAACCTGGTCAAGCGCACAAGAAAAAATATCCTGGACATGACCCTAGTTGACAAGTTGTATTGCTCATGATGCAAGAGGATTTGTACCTGCACTGCCAAGTCAATCAAAATCCATCATTATCTATACAATAATACAAGTAATTGATGTAGTATTTTTTACTCTAAGATGCATTCTTATGATAATGTTAGAACATATGTTGAAAATGTCAAAACATACCTGAATAAGCTCCTCTTCGTTTCAAGAACAATTTATTGGAGTCGCATGAACTTGGAACAAGCCTCCCACGATATGAAAGAGTAGCAACTAAGTCAACAGTGACTTTTTTGTTGCTACGCTGGATCGAGGGAGGTTTGCTCCAAGATTAAATCGCTCCAATAAATTATTCTCTACTAAACAAGGCCAATCACGTGAAGGTGGAAGCTCTTATGGCCCCTCCCCCCCTCACATCACTCTCAATTCCCCAATACCCAATCTATATTTCATTTTTTACTTTCATGAGCATAAAAAAAAATATTCAATAACTAATAAAAAAACAATTCAACAAAAATTTCGCAAGGAAACATTGCAATTAATGCTTGACATAAAAATAGTATGATAAATGAGTTTTTTATATAATGCAAAAAACGTTCCAAGTATGGTAACGTTTGTCTTATAATAATACAATATTTTACATTGTCAAATTTTCTTTTTCTTCTTCCTATTTTTAAAGCTCCTAATTACATCATCAACATCATCGTGCTCTGCTCCTGTTTCGTGCCTTTCAACCCGCACTGCTGACCTAGTTGCGTATTCACGATGTCTGGGCTCATCCAGTGACGGGGCATCGCCTACAAAAACAGATAATATTAAATTTTAATTGTCAGTTTTTAAATATCATTGAACTAGTTCGGTAATAATAATAAAAAAAATTGCAATGAGATTATTTACCTGGTGCACCAGTTGTCGGCGCTGACCTAGTTGCGTAGTCACGATGTCTGGTCTCATCCAGTGACGGGGCATCGCCTACAAAAACAGATAATATTAAATTTTAATTGTCAGTTTTTAAATATCATCGAACTAGTTCGGTAATATTAATAAAAAAAATTGCAATGAGATTATTTACCTGGTGCACCAGTTGTCGCCGCTGACCTAGTTGCGTAGTCACGATGTCTGGTCTCATCCAGTGACGGGGCATCGCCTACAAAAACAGATAATATTAAATTTTAATTGTCGGTTTTTAAATATCATTGAACTAGTTCGGTAATATTAATAAAAAAAATTGCAATGAGATTATTTACCTGGTGCACCAGTTGTCGTCGTTGGGACTGTTGCCCTGTCTTCCTCTCCGGTGGTAAGATCCTCAAGGGAAACATTCTCTGTCATTTAAACAAAAAACGTTATAAGGACAACCATCAAGGTATAATTAGAAAAAATTATAAGTGGAAATTAATTACCGTCACGGCCCTCACTGATAGTAGCATTGTCAGCCTAGTCCCCACTACAATGATCAGGTTGTACGTGAGGATCATCTACATCTGGCTCTAAAACTGGGTTATTTTCCTCGTTGATAGTGTTGCTCCCCTGATTTAAACAAAGTTGTTATACATTAAATTTATGGACGAAAAAAAACATATTGAAAGGTTAATGTTTTACCTTATCAGGCATTCTGGATCTTGGGACCTGCCCCAAGCTTCTGCGACATTCAACTACAGCTTGATAGCCAAAATGGAAAGCGATATTTTTATCTTCCTCTGTAGTTTCTGTTCCGAAGTCATCACCCTACATTACATATGATTGTGTATTTTTAATCATATCTGATAGGATTACAAAAACGTTGGAAGGCGATACAATTAATTATAAGATGTTTAGCTACTTAATTACAATTCTTGCAGCTAATTTCAAGTAGCCACCCCGGCCGAGCTTGTGATGGCCCTTTTTCTCAATCCTAGCTTTGGTTGCCTTTGAGGTGTCAGGCAACCTAGCATCAAAAGATTGAAGTCAGATATGACGTAGCACACTTTTATTTTAGACATAAAGAAAATTAAAGCTATTGAATTAAAGTTGCAATTTACCTTGCGGGTCCAGTTGGCATTTTTCCTTCTTTCTTTGCCCTTTTCTCTTTTCCGTCATGGATGAGTGCTCTCCACTCACTCTCTGAAACTGCGAGAGGACGCTCATATCTAGGGTTAAATTGCAATTGCGTCCTATAGGTGTCCCCGGTATATTTCAAATATTTTCCGGCTACCTGAGCCACCGCTTTTCTGTCAAATGTGCCGACCCCAAAAAGGGCTTCTAGATAATCTAGAAGTTCTTTTTTCAGGTTGGAATTCTGGGAATTCCACCCTGTACGTATGGTTGGGCCAAAAATTACCAACGCATGGCTCTCCGGAATCCTGTAGAACTCATTGTTTCCTACACAGAATAAAACCAAAAAAAGAAGAAGATATTATCATTAATTTAAAAATAAAAATCATGATAAATATGTTTTAGATAAAGTACATGAAATAGTTAAAATATTAAAAATTACCTGGGAGTTGTACATGCTTTATAGGGACACCCTCATCGTTCACCAACAATGTGCCATTAATGGTCCCTGTGGAGCTGACACGTGTAGCTCCAAGAAACGCAATAATGTAGTTGGCCATATCAGCCTCATCATTGCCAACACGTTCGGCGGTTGGCTGGGTGTCTGCTTGGGCAGGGTGTGTTTCTTGGCTAGCACCTAAAGGAGTAGAAGGTGTACGAGAGGGTTGTTGGGCAATCTCTTGCCCTTGTGTCCCACTACCACCAACACCGGGTTCAGCAAATGCCAGAAGACGCTACATACAAAAGAACTTTTTTTTAGTTTAGTCAATGTAAAAATTAAAAATCAAACTATCACAATTCATCTCATGCAGAACAAAAAAAATATCCTTTTGACTTTTTATTATTACCTGATATCTTTCTAGCTGCCTCATAAGATGTTGTATCCTCTCTTCTGTTTCAGGTGTTTGAGGCGCGTCTATCAAAGTATTAAATTCCGATCTTGCATCTCGTGCCTTTTTTTGCAACAAGAACACTGGAGATAGGGATGAAGAAAGCTCTTCCTCAAAGAGGGAATCATCAGGCGTACCATGGCTAGGTGTCTCCATATTTGAACAAAATTAATATTATTTCAATTATGTAAATAACTAAAATACCTGAAGATAGAGCAATGTTGGCACTTTACATGTTCTTCCGCTAGCCTCTTTCCGCGATCATCCCGTCTCGGGGTTGTTCCTGCACTGCTCTGATCAGTCTGCCACATTGCAATAAAATTATAAATGTAAAAACTTGAAAACAATATCTAACTTGAAAACACAAAATGAAACTGAAATAATTTCTAATAAGACACCGGAAGACAGAGTTAGAGTTTCAAATATGCCTTGCATTGAATTCAGTCCTGGAAACATGTCATTGCACATTAAGGCACCCAAACATTCAATCCACAAATGATATATTTAAGTAGGCTTCGCCTATTCTGGGAAAACACCATACCTATAATGCATTCACTTGCATGTATAAAGGGAAAGGAAAACATGTTTTCATACAACGGTGACAAAGGCATCTTGGGGAAAGGTATCTTCACTTTTTATTTATGTTGTTCACCCACACCACTTTCGTGTTTTCACTAATCCTGTTTTGTCATTTTTGGATTCAAATTAAGTTAAGGCCTTAAGTATTTTTTGACCTTTCGGTGTAGTTTTTATAAGTGGCATGTATGGATTTTCCATTAATTCTGCATTTTTTCTCTTCATGCGCATGTTTCCCTGGAAATCAAATGCATGATTTAGTCCCATACATTTAACAAGTTGTTGGATCAACTCCATAGGAAATATCATGTTTCCTATTCAATCAAAATTTATCTCAGTTAGGGTAGGTAGGAAGGTTTTCCTTTGTATTAATAGGGCACTTCTAGCTTGCATTTTTATTATATCTTTCAAATTTAGTGTCGTTTCAATTAGGGCATGATTTTTTGCAACTTTCAAGGTGAGAATGAACAAAGAAATTTTTTTGTGATGGATGACTGTATATGACTCCATGGCCAGAGGAAAAGGCACTAATCTACTTCTTCAAATATCTATAGTTCTCATTCACCTCATACGAAGATGGTCCCTGATTTTGAGCCAAATGTTGCAGCAAAAAGTTCCCCCCCTCCATAATTTGATAGTCAATGGAAATTTCTTAAATTGATGATGGGGCAAGATTATGGAACATTGGCACATACATATGTAATGGAATTCCAAGATCATGATATATGTTTGCATATGTTTAAACTTTATGGAGGTGGTGGAGCAAAAAAGAGCTCAAATAGAGCTGAAATTTTTCACATAAAAAGGATTGTGGGCTTGACTAATGGTTCCATTTAAAAAATGATATCTAGACAAAGAATAAGTGTAGCATGAAAACATGCATTGAAAATCCATCTGAGTTTGCATTGTATTACTTATGATGGATTCAAATTTGGGTTTCAAAATGCCAGGTTATGGCATGATTTTGTCGAGAAACCCTTAGTTGGATTCTCATGTTGGTTTAATTTATATTTTAAGTTTTTTTTGCAATCTTTGGGTGATAGTAACTCATGAACTAGGTTACCAATGTGTAACAATCATATTTCAAGAATAAATTTGTGATTTTTTTATATTATTATTATTATCTATTAGCTACTAGTATTGACACCTAATGCCTAGAATTTTGACATCTTGATAACATGGATAATTTCGAAAATGTTTCTAGTAATGTTAACATAATAACTATCATTACGTGTCTTCACTTTTGTCACCATAATAGACCTGTGATATGGACTCATCACACAACTTCATATGCTATGTCCCAACAAGTTCAAACTGGTTGAACCTACCTTATAGTGTGGTTATTAAGGACAAGTTGCTTGGTATATAACTCGATAGCATAGACCGCGTTGCAGTTCTAAAAAGAATCCTCAAGTGTCAAAAAAACTTCACAATATGTTCTACTATAAAGCCTTTTGGGATACCTGAAATAATATATGTATCATTGATGACTTTTAAAGTATGACAAGATCCAGAGGGAAAGGAAATCAATGGAAGAGTAATCCACCAATGAGAACCTATAATTTAGCATCAGATGAGTTAGAGTCTAGGAAATTGAAACCCTATAATTTTAATTAGTGATGAAGGACATCACATAGGTAATTATATTTTCATGTAGAATAATCTGTTAATTCAAATTTAAACTACATAACATGAAAGGCATACCATAAATTTTTCCACGTAAGTCCAAACAACCTATAAAAAGGGAAAACCTTCTTTTTCCATGGGAAATAATTTACCTTTCCTTTTTCAAGACAATCTAAATCACAAAAATTATGAACTATACTGCACACATTCTTGGATAATGTGAAAGTGGAAAAGGAATACCCTACACAAGTGATGCACACATGTACATTTGAACACTAATAGATTTTTGTAGCTGAAATGCAATGCTTGTTTTCATTTAAATGTAGGGTTTTTAAAGCAGGGAGAAATAATGGCTGCCAAATTAATAAGCGTTTCTTTGGGAAAAATTTAAATCTTGTATTGGGTGATGAAGATAATAGAGGGTATTGAATCTTGATTCTTGACATCTAGAGAGAACCCTACAAACTAACACAATCCAATGGAATTGACCAAAAAAACCCAAATAGAGTCAACCCTACTATAGGAGGAAGGGGCCTCGCAGAAGAACCTACCATTTTGCAAAGAACAGTAATGTTGTTCTGCGAAGAGTTGAGGGCGAACGCCGAGGGCGAAATGCCGAGGGAAATGTTGTTTCGCAAGAGCCGAGGCGACGGTGGGTGACGTCGGTTTCCCGCACGAGGCGAATGTCGTTCGCAAGAGCCTGTGGCGACGTCGAGGGCGAATGTTGCTCGCAAGAGCCTGTGGCGAACGTCGAGGGCGACCACGTCGTCCGCAAGAGCTCAGAAAGAATGCCGAGGGCGAATGCTGTTCTGCAAGAGCGGAGGGCTAATGCGCGCGTGATATCAGACGTTAATGTAGCACACATGTACATTTGAACACTAATAGATTTTTGTAGTTGAAATGCAATGCTTGTTTTCATTTAAATGTAGGGTTTTTAAAGCAGGGAGAAATAATGGCCGCCAAATTAATAAGCGTTTCTTTGGGAAAAATTTAAATCTTGTATTGGGTGATGAAGATAATAGAGGGTATTGAATCTTGATTCTTGACATCTAGAGAGAACCCTACAGCCTAACACAATCCAATGGAATTGACCAAAAAAACCCAAATAGAGTCAACCCTACTATAGGAGGAAGGGCCTGCAGTAAGAACTTACCATTTTGCAAGAGCCGAGGGTGAATGTTGTTCTGTAAGAGCTGAGGGCGAACGCTGAGGGCAAATGCTGTTCTGCAAGAGCTGAGCGCGAATGCTGAGGGCAAATGCTGTTCTGCAAGAGCTGTGGGCGAATGCTGTTCTGCAAGAGCGGAGGGCGAATACACGCATCATATCAGACGTTAATGTAGCTATTGCGATGCATACGAAACAATAAAATCATTTTTATGTAGCGCGCATATAAGTTTCGAATTTTTATGTAGCGCGCATATAAGTTTCGTATTTTTATGTGGCGCAAATATAAGTGTCGTTATACCGACGGCAGAAAAAGTGTCGCTATTGCGACGGGTACCTAAACGTCGCAATGGCGACACCTAGACATTGTGTCGCACTTGCGATGATTGGAGTCGTTCCGTCAGCGTACGTTTGATATAGTAAATGACCACATGTCTTCCTCCAAACATCGCAATTGCGACACTTTGTCTAAGTGTTGGTATTGCGACACTTTTCTATAAACATCGGTATAGCGACGGTTTCGGGTGATATTGAAAAAATTTGGGGAAATTTCCTACATTTGGTCAAAAGCGTCGAAACCAAGTGTCAGAATTTCCCCCAAATGTACTAGTGTTCACTACATAAGATTTGAGGCTATGTATCACTTGTCTTAGCCCATACTTACAACAAACAATTTATGGAGAAATTTTCCAGGGAAAATGCAAATTTGGCGGAATGCACAAAGGAATGGACCAAAAGAGATGAACCATTGAAGAAAGACAAACACGGTATGTACAGTACTGGTTCACTCACCTCTCCCTATTTTTTTGCTACTGCTATGTTATGTAGGCTTTTTGGAAAGCCTGACATAAATAAGGTCTTGCCTGAATGGCTTCCATTATTAAATGCTGTTGTTAACACTACCATTGTAGACTGGGCCAAAATACTGTCTGATAATTTAGCCACTGCTATTTTCAATTACCGGTCTAAACAGACTATCTCTCAGAGGATTTATCCTCCTTTTTATCTGTCTGCCTATGTTATAGATTCTATCTGCTTTGTTTCTAAATTCCCTTTAATGGGTTGGTAATGGAAAATTCATGATCCTTTGCCTATTCATGTTTATCACAAAGAACTGTGGGAATAAAAATTTGTTCCTCATTTTTACAAGATTTTCCATGGCATAATGTTGCCGCTGTACAGAATATTGTATAATAAGGATGTTCCAAGGTTTTCTCCGGAAGCAGAAGTCGACATTCTCCCTGTCGCACGGTGGTTTGGAGAAGAGTTGTTTACCTATGTAAGGGTTTTTGGAAGCTCTGCTTCTCCTCATGTTTTACCCTTGTATGTTTCAGATAAACTTATAGCTCGGGAAATTGCATACCAAACCTGTGGTGAAGGAGGTTTGACAGAGGAATTAAAGGATAAGAGGAAGGCCATCTGGCCACAATTTCCCGTAGCCTGTGGAGCATTTTCATTATTTGATGTTGGTCATGAATTCAAAGAGGTAAGCAATATTACATGCTTACAACTGTTTAAGTTTTCGAGAAGGCTATTTGATCCATATGATGTTGTCAAAGATTTCACCACTGTAGTTAAGGTGAGAGTATTTTCTGGAGAAGAAGATCCTTTTTATGATATGTTTCAAGAAAAATTTTCATTTAAAGAAATTTTGCATTTAGCTCAAACATAGTTTTCCCCAGAAGTATTTCAGGAATTTAAAATCTACAGAGAAAGAAGATTGACTACTATCCCTTTGGATAATTTACGCTTGGAACCCGCAAGGGAACCAACTCCTAGTGTCAGTCTCAATGGTAGCTCAGATACTGACAGGTCTAAATCAAAGTCTGACAAAGAAACTTCTGAACGTTCCCAAAATTCTGATAAAGATGAAGGCTCAGTGAAAGATACAGCTCAGTCAAAAGGGCTTTCACAACTACAGACTTCAACCACTCTACAGTTGAATCTTTCACCTCCCACTGTACAGCAACCATCCACCAGCATTCAATTAGATAAAGAATGGGAAACGTTTAATGAATTGATTAATGTTGAAGGACAAAATACACAAACCCCTGTACAGACAACAAAAGTTTTAAGCACGGGAATAAGTGGCAATGTCACAGAAACTGAGCATATACCTATCACTCCCTCCTCTGAAATTGTACTTAATATAGAGGACATTCCTCCTCTGGATGTATTCTACAGCCCGCAGTATAAAGTAGTAGTGAGGAAGCAAAGGAAAAAGAGAAAGTTAGAGAGCGCAATCTCTACTAATGCAGAACAATTAGATGTCTTATGGAAAGATCCTACTATGGATCCTACTAAGAATCTTACCAAGTTATCTCAGATTACAGGAGCTTATGCCTCCGCAACTATTGACAAAGCATCTGAGGTACGACTATTATTAAATGAAAAAGAAGATCAGATACAAGTTCTGCAACAACAATTGCAACAAGCTCATGCTAGCAGTGAAGCACAGGTAAAACTTGAAAAGTTACAGCAAGAGCTTCAAGAGATGCAAATCGGATATCAAAAAAGTTTGGTCGATAAAGAGAAACAAATACAGATTATCCGAGAAGAGCACAAAAATGATCCTAAACTTCCAGATTTTATTTTAGAATCTATTTCTTTAAACAACCAACTACTGCAACAACAAGATATATTATGCCAGAAAATCTCGCAATGGAACTCTTTTTGTCTAGAAAGTGATAAAATCACTAATCATGTCATAGAATTACGACATGATTATGATTTAACTAATGAAAGAGTTAATAATTATTTGGCATGGAAAAATACAGAGGAAGGAAAAAGCGTTGGTGCACCAATGATCAATAATAGTCATAAATAAATACTTTTCAATAATTGGGATGCACAGATCAAAGAAGCAGAGAAAGCAACAAGAGAGCGCCCACAAATACAGAAATACACCATCGTGTAAATGACCACAAGGCTAATTCAGATTCTAAACTATTCCTGGATATCTTCCACAGCACAATAAATTGCAAATGGTAATTAAAACAAAAGGAGGAAGAAAAAAGAAAATCAATTCAAGGGATTGACAAGATTAAATTGGGATTTTACCGGACATATCTAGTAAAACCAATAGACAACAATGCAAGACTTTTAATTGCATCATTAATTCTACCTAGAGGACAGCCAAGTACCAGCACTTATTAGCTCCTGCCTTTTCAAAGATGTGTCAGAAATCAAGTTTCCAACAACCACCTCTTCTCAAAACAACGTCGACGTTTTGAAATTTCGGATCAAATTCATAAGTAGTTAGTTGATAATTTTCAATTTTAGATTTAGTTTTAGTTTTACTTTATTTTTTCCTAGAAAAAGGACGGTCGTTTAAACCGAATCCTAAATTTTTGTAATAAACTATAATTAGATTTTGTTAGCAATATTTAAACCCTTCTCATGCATTTAGAGAAGGGTCCTGAAATTTGTCAAAAACTTATCCTCAGAACATGCACTTTTGCACCCTCAGAGGAGTTTTTGATGAATGAATGGAACGAGATTTATTGATATCTGTGTCTAATATCTGTTACTGATGTTGCATTTCTGTACACTTGATGGATGTTGGATTAGGAAGAAATAAATCATTATTGCTTCTAGCTCATGAGTAGAACGAGTTATAAATGGTACTTTTATCTCTTAACTGTTTCTGTTTCTGTGTTAAAAGTGATATTTATGTTCAGTTATTAAATATTGATGATTGAATGCTTGAGTTATCATTTGGCACTTTTGTACGGTGATAACTATTTATTTGTGCTTGATGTATGAATAGCTTATTATGCGATATGTTTTTCACAACTGTTTCATCTAACTTTTTATATGAAATGGTTTATCTTTATTGAATTCTTTTCTAATAATAATTGAATGATATTTATTATCGATTGTTATCTAAAATCATTTTAGATCGCATAAATAGAAAAATTTACATCCCGGGTTAGTTTTAGAGTTAGATATTTCTTAAGAATATAGTTTGCATATGAATAGATTAGAAATAGATTAAAAGCATTTTACTTAGGAATTTTAGAAAAGAAATATCAAATCTCAAACAAACACACACATATTGGGAAAATGGTCCCATTATCCCCAGTTGGACCCACTACACCAAACGGAAAAGGAGCTGCTAACCAAGGTCCGGAGCGGGTGGGTATCCCCCTTGTTGTAGACCCGATTTTCGGGTCTTCAACATATTTGGCGCTAGAAGGAGGGCCACGAACTATGAATGGCAAGTGAATCTAAATCTAAATACCATTCTGAGAGTAAATCACCCTCACCATCTTCCCCAACTTCCCCATCACACTCATAAACTTTAAATCTAGAACTAGAAGTCGAAAGAAGAACAGACACTGCTACAAACCCTGACTTTTCAGACGAATCTGCTATTGAACCTCCGGAAGTTGAGTCTTTGATTCATAAACTTCAACGATTTTCAATATCACCTCAAAGGTCTGATAAATCTCATGGAAGTGTGACTTCGCAATATAATCCTGCTCATCCCCTTACTAGATTACAGAGTGAAAAGCTTGGCATTCAGCCAACTAAATTACCTCTACCTACAAGAAAAAGAGCTAGGAAATCACCTAAAGGGTCTGATAGTGAGACTCTTTCATCATCCATCTCAAATTATTCATCGCGAAGTCAACCACCCACTCCTCCACCCCAGATTACTGTCCATCAGTCCACTCAATCTTCCACATCTCCTTCTCAAATCATAATATCTTCATATTCTCAGTCACAAATATCATCTTCTGCACTTTCCTCTGTTATTAGTTCAACGATGGCCCAAATGCCATGGAATAATCCAGGGGCGGTCTTAATGCCTGCACCCTTGAGTCAATTACCAGCCCATCCTGAAAAATGGCTGCCTAAGTTTAATCCTGAAACAGGCATGCTAGCAGAAGAACATATCAACAACTTTATGCTGTCCATAAACCTCAATGGAGTTATTAATGAAGATGCTGTTGTCCGACTTTTTCCTTATACCCTACAAGGAGCAGCTGGATCATGGTATTTCTCGTTACCATCTGGATCTATCACTACTTGGGATATCTTTCAAGATCAATTTTTAACTAAATTTGGTGACGACAGGTCTACAGCAACATTGATCAATGATTTATCTAATCTTAGAGCTGATTCAAAAGAACTTGTCAAGGATTTCAATTCACGTTTCAATAAATTGTTAAACAAAATTCCTACTGCTTCCAAGCCTAGCGAAGAAGTGCGAAGTGAATGGTACATTTCTGCTTTACCATCAAACATAGCAATCTTTGTTGATAGGGCTAACAAAACAACTTTAGCAGACAATATGAAGGAAGCAATAGCAGTAGAGAAACGAATCATTGCTTTAGAAAATAAAAATGCAATAGAAGAACGAAAATCTAAGAAGGTCACTTTTAAAGAAGATCCCAAGAAAAAACAACCAAAAGATCCATTTGATTTAGAAGGATTGCAGAAAGTTTTGAAAACCATGTCTAACGAAATGGTTGACATTAAGAAACAAGTGGCAGAAACATCTTCTAAAAAGTCTTTCAAGCCTTTTAGAAGAAACCCTTCAAATGATCCAAAGCCACCAAATGCTATTACAAATGTTGAATCAGAAGAAGAAGAAGAAGAAACTGCTACTGAAGAAAAAAATGATGAAGAAGAAGTTGTAGAAGTCCAAGGTATGTGGGATTTCATCCTCCCAGATGAGGAAGATCAAGAAGCATCCTCGGTTAGCACTCGAAGTAGAAATCAGCTTGATCCTCCTCAACCTACTCCTAAGTCAAAGAGTGCAAGCTCATTGAATAAGGATAAAGTTGCACCCAAGAAAACAACATCTAAAGCAATTCAAACGAGCCCAGTCCAGACAGATTCATCAATTCCATCAAGAACACTGATTGTTCCAGATGAAATGGAATATAACATTATAGAAGATATGAAGAAGACTAGGGCTAACATCACTTTTTATGAATTGAGCAAGTTAAAACATCAACAAAAGGTACTTTTGAAAGAATTACATGTTGTACCAGAAAAACCTTTGCCCGATCCTGTAATTTCTCAAGCTTCCAATGAGATGGGAAGACCTCCAACTAATTTTATTAGTAAAGTTGATCTTGAAAATATCGCTTTAATTGGAGGAAGATCGAGATCTCATACTCCTCCATTTCTTCTTACTTATGAAGTTTTCAATAAAAATTTGCATAATTGTTTAGTGGATTCTGGAGCTTCATCTAATATTTTACCAAAATCAGTATGTGCAAAATTAAACATTCAACCACAAAAATCTGTTGTACGCATAGTGCAATTAGATCGATCGCAGGTTGAAGTGATTGGCGAATTAAACCAGGTTACCATACGGCTGTCATCAAATCCAAAGGTATGTCAAGTCATTGATATTTTAGTTGCAGATATTCCAGAATTTTATGGCTTAATTCTTAGCAGAGATTGGTCAGAAAAACTTCATGGATATTTTGCAACCGATTGGTCGCACATGTGGCTTCCTTACAATGGTAAACCAAATCAGATAAAGGTTGAATGAGAAAAGCATCAGAAATACATAGTAACAGAACTGGAAGGAGAGAATGAACCAGTTGCATACAGCAGTAATATCATTGGAAATTACTCAGTTGATTCTTTCTTAGGAAATTTTAATGCTCATACTTCACCTTATTTAGAACATTCTGTTTTATCTCAAATAGAAAATTTTTCTCAGACAGATAGTTCTAAATGTATTAATGTTGTAGATACTCCTGTAAATAAATCTTTATTTTGGAAATTATTTTTTGATGGTTCTAAGTCTAATGAAGGAGCAGGAGCAGGATGCGTGTTGGTTAGTCCAGAGGGAAACAAAATTATGCTAACTTGTAGACTTGAGTTTGAATGCACTAATAACACTGCAGAATACGAGGCTTTAATCCAAGGATTATATAAAGCAATCGGATTAGATATCAAATATCTACAAGTTTTCGGAGATTCAGAAATTGTAATCAAATAGGTACGCAATACTATACACTGTTTATCAGGTCATTTAAAGCATTATCAATATTTAGTTCAAGATCTGACTGAACATTTTATAGCATTTAATATTTCACCAATTCCTAGAATCCAGAATGCTAGTGCAGACCTCTTAGCCAATGTAGCCTCTAAGCTTATTCCTGCAGAAGACTTTAGTCCTGATCGATTTTCAATTGAATTAATCTTTAGACCTTCGATTCCTGATAACATTACCAATTGGAGAATTTTCAACGATGATCCTGATATTGTAAGCTTCCTCACATCTGAAGGATCTTATACCAATCAGATAATCGATGAAGACCAACATGACAAACAATTACAACATGATAGCACTAATAATGTTATTCCAAAGTCAATAGTCAAGTTAGAAGACCTTTATGATTTGAAAGACCGATTTAAAAGATCTACCAATTCAAAATTACAAAGTTCAACTTTGAATTATGAATTAGTGAATCTAGGAACTGATACCAAACCACAAAATATCAACCTAGGCCTTGGTCTAGCTCCTGAAGAAAAATTAGCATATGTTCGTCTTTTGAAACAATATAAAAGTGTCTTTGCTTGGAACTATGATGAACTCAAAACTTATGACACTTCTATTATCCAACATACCATTCCAATGATAAATGATGAAAAACCTGTACAACAAAAGCTGAGAAAAATCCATCCCAATCTAGAAAATCAGATCAAATTTGAACTCAATAAGTTATTGAAATCCAAAATTATTTTTCCTGTTCGACATTCTAAATGGGTTTCCAATATGGTTCCCGTTAGAAAGAAGAACGGAGATATTAGAATTTGCATTGACTTTCGAAATCTTAATAAAGCTTGCCAAAAAGATAATTTTCCTTTGCCTCCAATGGAGCAAATATTACAGGCAGTTGCAGGATCAAAATTAATGTCTTTCTTAGATGGTTTCTCTGGCTACAATCAAGTGTTAGTCCATCCTGATGATCAATTGAAAACTACATTTAGAACCAAATGGGGCACTTATGCATATCAAAAGATGCCTTTTGGTCTGATCAATGCTGGTGCCACATTTCAAAGAGCCATGGACATTGCTTTCAAGGGATTAGTTAACAAATCAATGGTAATCTATTTGGATGATATAACTGTATATTCCAAAAAACGAAGCAATCATCTTAAATATTTGAAGCAGATCTTCCAACGTTGTCAAAGGTATGGAATTTCACTTAATCCGAAAAAATCCTTTTTTGCATTAAGTGAAGGAAAACTTCTTGGATTCATAGTGTCAAAATCTGGAATTCATATTGATCCTGATAGAATCAAGGAGATTTCTGAAATATCTTTACCTCACAACAAGAAAGCTATGCAATATTTTCTCGGCCAAATTAATTTTGTAAAGAGATTTGTACCAGATTTTTCAAGAATTGTATCTCCTTTACAAGCAATGATTAAAAAGAATTCAAACTTCAAATGGGGCCAAGATGAATATGAGGCATTCAATCTAATCAAACAAGCAATCATTAATGCTCCATCTTTAGCAACTCCAAATTTTTCCGATCCTTTTATTTTGTATACATTTGCCTCTGATAAATCTTACGCTGCGATTCTCACTCAAGCAAATCAAGACAAAGCAGAAGCCCCAATTGCTTTCTTCAGTTCAAATTTACAGGGAGCTGAGTTGAATTACTCAGATGTGGAGAAACAAGCTTATGTTGTTTTCAAAGCAATCAAGTATTTCAGACCTTTTTTACTTAAAACCCATACAAAAATCATAGTACCGTTTCCAGCGGTAAGAAATATTTTAGTCCAAAAAGATGTGGGTGAGAAAAGAGCTAATTGGATTACTTCCTTACAAGAATATGATGTTGAGATCAAACCAGCAAATATTGTTAGAGGTCAAGGCTTTTGCAAAATACTAGCTGGAGCATCACAGATTTCTGAGAAATCATCTGAAGAGATACAAACGTATGAGGTAAGCCTAAACGATGTTGAATCATTATATGTTGATATCATTTTTTATCTAAAGAATGGATATGCTCCTCCAAATCTCGATCACACCAAGAAAAGAGCTCTAAGGTTGAAGGCTAAACAATATCAGCTTGTAAACGATGTTATTTTTAAAATGAATTACGATTATGTTCTTCTTAGATGTTTGGAGAAATCTGAAGCTGAAAAAGTCTTGCAGGAACTTCATGATGGACCAGCAGGTGGACATTATGCTGGAGATGCTACTGCACATAAAATTCTTCGCGCAGGCTATTACTGGCCCACTTTATTCAAAGATTCACATAGCTATGTAAGAAAATGTCAAATTTGTCAAACCGCAGCTGGAAGACAAAAGAAACCATCATTTCCATTACAACCAGTAAACATTGAACAACCTTTTGATCAATGGGGATTGGACATAATAGGTGAGATCGTTCCTCACTCTTCTAAGCAACATAGGTATATTATTACAGCAACTGATTATTTTACGAAATGGGTAGAAGCAGTCCCTCTCAAGATTGCTAATGCTGAACATATCATCGAATTCATAGATCAGTTCATAATTACCAGGTTTGGTTTACCTTCTGCTTTAATGTTTGATAATGCATCGTATTTTTCTGGTAATGCTATGACTGAATTTTCACTCAAGAGAGGTTTTAAACTTAAATACTCTGCCAATTATTATCCACAGGGAAATGGATTAGTTGAATCCACAAATAAAAACTTAATTAGAATCATTAAGCGAACCATTGATCAAAATCATAAAAATTGGCATAAGTCTTTAACATATGCTTTATGGGCAGATCGAATAACACAGAAGGCTTCTATTGGTACTTCTCCCTTTAATTTATTTTATGGGAAAGAAGTAGTTCTTCCAACTCATTTAGAAATTCCTTCTTTAGCCTTAGTTCAATATATTGATGAAGCACCAACTTCTTCCATACAACTAAGACAAATGGAAATAATTAAGTTAGAAGAACAACGAGAAAAAGCCAAAATAACTCATGCTCATCATCAAGCATTAGTAAAAGCTTCCTTTGATTCAAACATGATAACCAAAAAAGACTTTCAGGTTGGAGATCTTGTTTTAAAATGGGACAAGGCTCATGAGGAAAAAGGAAAACATACGAAATTTCAACGGATGTGGCTTGGTCCTTTCCAAATTGCAGAAATCATAGGTCCATCTACTTTTATGTTACAAGATTTAACAGGTAAAAGAGAGTCTTTGCCTGTTAATGGACAAATTCTCAAAAAATATTTTCCATAGGAGATCATTCTTCTATTTTGTATATTAGTTTCCTTTATCGTCATAAATAAAACGAGTTGTTAATGGTTACATTTGGAATTCACAAAAAAGATACAAATTCTCTTTTTTAGATGTTGTTTCTTCACTTTTACAAATAGAATTCTTTTTAGAATATTGATCATTGTTATTCAAAGATACAGTTAAAAACTTTAGCCTAGAAATGATACTAGTTTCAACTTTGAAAACTTTGATGAAAGGCAACTTTTAGTGAAATATTGTTTCATATCAGTCCAATGAAAGGTATCAATAACAAAACAAAGTTTCTCTATAGAAAAATTATTTCCAAAAACTCTACCATTGTCGTCCAGAGCTATCTTAAGGAAACAATGATTTCCTCCCCACTTAGGAAATTACAACGTTCAGGGAATTATCCAATGATACACTTGACTTAAAGAGTAAGAGGTCTCATCACGAGCAGACTTATCATGATCATAGATATTATAGCTTGGTGACTTTTCCAATACTGCATACCACAACAGGGCAATGACTCAAGATTGTTTAAATCAAAAGACAAGGGCTCTCATCACGAGCCAGCTTGTTCAGCAAAGTTATAAATCAAGTGAATGGCACTGTCATAAATTGGCTACCAAACCAAGACATTGTTCTTTAAGAAGAAAAAGAAAAATAAAAGCAATAAGTGTGAATATGGATTTCTCTTTGAAATTTGTATATTTCTCTAAGTAGGATACAGGATCATTGCTGGGTAACAGGTAACCCTGTCGAGGCTATAAACGCTTGCTGGCAACAGTGGCTCTACCTACGACAAATGAGCATATTTTAAGTTGATTTACAGAGAAGCCTTTGTTTTTATCTTTATAAACTAAGTAATGACTGATGTAAATACAAGGACTAGCTTGAGGAAGTGAATAATCAAAGTTGAATATAGAAGAAATGAAATATCATTTATAGATTAAAACATAATGTACTTTGTCTTTTCATAATAAAGTTTGATTTTATGGAAAATTTTCTATTTTTAAAAGTTTAGAAAATTCAAAAGAAAAGCAGAGATAACTGGTTCTTCCAAGAGAATCGCCAATTGTTGTGGCCAGCAACAACCCCCCTTTTTATTTAAGTATTAGTAATAATACTAAATATGAGGGGACCCTTAGTCAAAAAATCCAAAAAATTAATTAGTGCTTGTTTCCTTTCTCAAATAAAATCTACTATCATAACTTATGGAAATTCCTTAGGAAATCATTAAATACACTTAAGTTTATGATAAATTAGAATAAAATCTTTTCTTTGAAGAAAATATCGCATCCATCGCATTAAGTAGACATCCTTTGTAACGCAGAATCTTTTAAATTGTGATTTCGCGATATTGCGATAGCGCGATCCCAAAAAAATATGCATTAAAATATTGATCGCAAACCGCATATCGCAGAAAAGATGTTTAACAAATACTTTTCATATATTATATTTTGCGATGCTATGAGACTTCGATTCGTGAATATTGCGATTTGCAATAATTACGATCTTGCGATGATTTCGATTTGAGAAAACTACGATCTGCGATATTGCGATATTGCGATATTGCACAGCAAATCGCAGATCGCAATGTCGCAGATTCTTAAAAGCTCTTTGTCCAAAGAAAATATTTTCATAAATCAATATCCGTTATGCGCTTTAATGATTGAATTAATGAATGGATTGTCAATTATCGATAAAAAGGATTTTGTTTTGATTGAAAGGTTGTTTCATGTTAAAATAATATATTTCATCTGCCTTCAGGATTTAAAACTATCCCGTCACCTTTCTCATGTCATTACTCTCACTTAATTCGTAAAATCATAGGCGTGAAGGAGCAGAAGACTATACAAAGCATTCACAAAGTATTATGGGAAAGAAAGAGAAAACTCCAAGTTCTGAAAACAAAGAGATGGCTTCCTTGTATGCAGATACTGCTTGCAACAAGGATGCCGGTATCACCACCTGGGAGGGAATGCATAATCTGCTCGAAGAAGAAAATCCCAGGGTAATGGAAGTCGCGGCTACTGCAGGTTCAAGTAATTCATCTGAAGCATCTCTTACAGAATTGGCTTGTTCATTTTTGCACCGGATAGCAACAAGACCAAGAATTCTTCCGTATACAGATATGGTAAAATGGGTGTTGGATAGCACCTATATTTCAGACAGGCAATTTAGAACTCCAGATCAAGAGCTCATTGGGTCATTCACTACAAAATATTTGAGGCTTATGTATCACTTGCCGGAGCCTCAGACGACTTACAGCAAACAATTTATGGAGAAATTTGCCAGGGAAAATGCAAATTTGGTGGAATGCACAAAGGAATGGACCAAAAGAGATGAACCATTGAAGAAAGACAAACAAAGTATGTACAATACTGGTTCACTCACCTCTCCCTATTGTTTTGCTGCTGCTATGTTATGTAGGCCTTTTGGAAAGCCTGACATAAATAAGGTCTTGCCTGAATGGCTTCCGTTATTAAATGCTGTTGTTAACGCTACCATTGTAGACTGGGCCAAAATACTGTCTGATAATTTAGCCACTGCTATTTTCAATTACCGGTCTAAACGGACTGTCTCTCAGAGGATTTATCCTCCTTTTTATCTGTCTGCCTATGTTATGGATTCTATCTGCTTTGTTTCTAAATTCCCTTTAATGGGTTGGCAATGGACAATTCATGATCCTTTGCCTATTCATGTGTATCACAAAGAACTGTGGGAATCAAAATTTGTTCCTCATTTTTACAAGATTTTCCATGGCATAATGTTGCCGCTGTACAGAATATTGTATAATAAGGATGCTCCATGGTTTTCCCCGGAAGCAGAAGTCGACATTCTCCCTGTCGCACAATGGTTTGGAGAAGAGTGGTTTACCTATGTGAGGGTTTTTGGAAGCTCTGCTTCTCCTCATGTTTTACCCTTGTATGTTCCGGATAAACTTATAGCTCGGGAAATTGCATACCAAACCTGTGGTGAAGGAGGTTTGACAAAGGAATTAAAGGATAAGAAGAACGCCATCTGGCCACAATTTCCCGTAGCCTGTGGAGCATTTTCATTGTTTGATGTTGGTCATGCATTCAAAGAGGTAAGCAATATTACATGCTTACAATTGTTCAAGTTTTTTAGAAGGTTATTTGATCCATATGATGTTGTCAAAGATTTCACCACTGCAGTTAAGGTGAGAGTATTTTTTGGAGAAGAAGATCCTTTTGATGATATGTTTCAAGAAAAATGTTCATTTAAAGAAATTTTGCATTTATCTCAAACACAGTTTTCGCCAGAAGTATTTCAGGAATTTAAAATCTACAGAGAAAGAAGATTGACTACTATCCCTTTGGATAATTTACGCTTGGAACCCGCAAGGGAACCAACTCCTAGTGTCAGTCTCAATGGTAGCTCAGATACTGACAGGTCTAAATCAAATTCTGACAAAGAAACTTCTGAACGTTCTCAAAAGTCTGATAAAGATGAAGGCTCAGTGAAAGATACAGCTCAGTCAAAAGAGCTTTCACAACTACAGACTTCAACCACTCCACAGTTGAATCTTCCACCTCCCACTGTACAACAACCATCCACCAGCATTCAATTAGATAAAGAATGGGAAACGTTTAATGAATTGCTTAATGTTGAAGGACAGAATACACAAACCCCTGTACAGACAACAAAATTTTTTAGCACAGGAATAAGTGGCAATGTCACAGAAACTGAGCATATACCTATCACTCCCTCCTCTGAAATTGTACTTAATATAGAGGACATTCCTCCTCTGGATGTATTCTACAGCTCGCAGTATAAAGCAGTAGTGAGGAAGCAAAGGAAAAAGAGAAAGTTAGAGAGCACAATCTCTACTAATGCAGAACAATTAGATGTCTTATGGAAAGATCCTACTACGGATCCTACTGAGAATCTTACCAAGTTATCTCAGATTACAGGAGCCTATGCCTCCGCAACTATTGACAAAGCATCTGAGATACGACTATTATTAAATGAAAAAGAAGATCAGATACAAGTTCTGCAACAACAATTGCAATAAGCTCATGCTAGCAGTGAAGCACAGGTAAAACTTGAAAAGTTATAGCAAGAGCTTCAAGAGATGCAAATCGGATATAAAAAAAGTTTGGCTGATAAAGAGAAACAAATACAGATTATCCGAGAAGAGCACAAAGATGATCCCAAACTTCCAGATTTTATTTCAGAATCTATTTCTTTAAACAACCAACTACTGCAACAACAAGATGTATTATGCCAGAAAATCTCGCAATGGAACTCTTTTTGTCTAGAAAGTGATAAAATCACTAATCATGTTGTAGAATTACGACATGATTATGATTTAACTAATGAAAGTGTTACTAATTATTTGGCATGGCAAAAGACAGAGGAAGGAAAAAGAGCTGGTGCACCAATTATCAATAATAGTCATAAAGAAATACTTTTCAATAATTGGGATGCACAGATCAGAGAAGCAGAGAAAGCGGCAGAGGAGTCAGCTACAGCAGCAGGCAATATTACTGATTGTGTAAATGAGAATTTTCACAAGGCTAATTTGATTTCAGAAACTATTCCGGGATATCTTCCACAGGCACAGCAATTGCAAACAGAATGGAAACAAAAGGCGGAAGAAAAAGAAAAATCAATTCAAGGATTGACAAGATTAAATTGGGATTCTTACTGGACATATCTAGTAAAACCACACAGTCAATGCAACACTCTTAATTGCATCATTAATTCTGCTAAGAAGATTGCGCCTACACTTGCCGATTCTGTCTTTTCAGGGCAGTTGAAATCTGAAGTTGGCCAACCACCTCTTCTCAAAACAATGCTGGATGCTTGCAAATTCAGAGATCAAATTCATAAGTAGTTAGTTGATAGTTTTCAATTTTAGATTTAGTTTCAGTTTTACTTTATTTTTGCCTAGAAAAAGGACGGTCATTTAAACCGAATCCTAAATTTTTGTAATAAACTATAATTAGATTTAGTTAGTAGTATTTAAACCCTTCTCATGCATTTAGAGAAGGGTCCAGAAATTTGTCAAAAACTTATCCTCATAACATGCACTTCTGCACCCTCAGAGGAGGTTTTGATGAATGAATGGAATGAGATTTATTGATATATGTGTCTAATATCTGTTACTGATGTTGCATTTCTGTACTCTTAATGGATGTTGGATTAGGAAGAGATAAATCATTATTGCTTCTAGATCATGAGTAGAACCAGTTATAAATGGTACTTTTATCTCTTAATTGTTTCTGTTTCTGTGTTAAAAGTGATACTTATGTTTAGTTATTTATATATTAATGCTTGAATGCTTGAGTTATCATTTGGCACTTTTGTATGGTGATAACTATTTATTTGTGCTTGATGTATGAATAGCTTATTATGCGATATGTTTTTCACAACTGTTTCATCTAACTTTTTATATGAAATGGTTTATCTTTATTGAATTATTTTCTCATAATAATTGAATGATATTTATTATCGATTGTTATCTGAAATCATTTTAGATCGCATAAATAGAAAGATTTACATCCCGGGTTAGTTTTAGAGTTAGATATTTCTTAGAATACAGTTTGCATATGAATAGATTAGAAATAGATTAAAAGCATTTTACTTAGGAATTTTAGAAAAGAAATATCAAATCTCAAACACACACACACATATTGGGAAACTGGTCCCATTATCCCCAGTCGGACCCACTACACTAAACGGAAAAGGAGTTGCTAACCAAGGTCCGGACCGGGTGGGTATCCCCCTTGTTGTAGACCGTACGGGCTTCAACAACTCCATAAGCCCAATGGTAGTATTAGCCTTCATCATCTTTTCAACCTGCAAACATAAAAAACCAAGACATAATTCATAGATTTAGCCACCTATCTACATATTTATTCAATATCATTAACCTTTGAGAGACCCCTCTCAGACTGAAGAGGCTAAGCTTCAGTCGAAAGTGGTTTGAAATAGTTACACTGAAGTTGTCTGATCAGCAGCCAATCAGGTACGATTTTGGTGATAACAAGGATAATGCTCATATTTTCTTCTTTTCCCATTCACAAAATTTCTTTGGGAAGGCCCCATCGCAGATGCATTTGGCATTGATCCTCCTCATCGTCAAACATCATTGAGGCATTGTTTGAGAATCTAGTTCAAATCTCTTGACAGGTACAAATAGAATGAAGAATTATGCAAAATGTACACTCTGGTTTTATTAATATAAATTCATAAGTTTTTTTTTTCCTCGGGAAAAAAATAAACATGCAACCTCCTTAACATCGTCACTTGAATGAGAAATGAATTAACTTGTGCAACAATGCGCTGAAGCAGTCATTGGTTTCAGCTTACCTGACACTTTCATGGGAATGCTTAGCAGATGCCACCACCCGTCGTTCTTTCACATTTAAATCACTGCTTCGATTTTAATTCACTCTGATTACAAATGCACTTGTTCCATCAGTGTATTTCTTCATCAAACTTGTGACTACTCGCTCGACTATTATGGTTGTTGGAACTTTAATAAAATTTGTGTCTCAGTTATTATGGTTGTTGGTATTTTCATAAAATTTGTGTCTCAGTTATTATAGTTGTTGTCACTTTCATACGAAGTAGGTAAAATATGCAACCATATTTCATTTTCTTAAATACATAATTTGAAGCATTTTGAATACATATTTTAATGACTGGAGTGTTCTTCAAGCAAAAATTTGTGGAGCAACATTAGATAAGAATTCCAAGTTATATGCAACATGTTTTTTTTGAACAACTTATTATTTTCACAATATTCATGGGTAGTGTTAAATATATGGGAGCTTATTGTCTATCTAATTTAGTGGGCGTTGCAAATAGTGAGCATACAATAGAGATTTTATGAAAAAAACTATAACTATTAGTACTTTTATAAATTAGGGTTTTTTCCCTAATTTATATAAGGGAATAATATGAGGATATCATAATATATTATTAAATTTTTTAATGCATGGAATTTAGGGTTATTTTCCCTATATCAAAGGGCATGTCATTGATAAGAAGGTTGAAAAATTATGGTAGGTGTCTATAAAAGTCTTGTACACTATTACATGATATAAGAGTTTCTCAAGGATAGTGATGTCACTGAATGTCCAGATGTAATAATCAGTATTAAGGAGCTTGTTGAAGTCACTTCCCAATTAACAGGTTTACAATAATACATTTGGTCACTACCACCCCTTGGCATTGATTTCAAAGGGGGAGAATGGAGGAAGAAGAAGAGGCATTTTTTTAAGGACAAACAGGAGAAGGAATTGTTGTGTTTCCATCAATGCCAAAGGGGGATAATGTCAATAATGTTGGCATTGATATCATATGGTCATGTTATGGAAACTTGATGTCAATTATCTGATTTTTTTTTTATTGTGTTAAGGTTAATTTATGTTGAATGTCGTCGTTGCAAGATTGCTTGGAATGCAAAGGTTGATAAGTGATGTGAAGTGCAAAGGCTAAACTTTGTTACATATGTTTATTGGTTATTTTTATGTAAAAATGGCACATGATATAATGAGACACAAGCTGGAAAATGCATGTTTTCACTAAACAAGAAAATTATATGGTAGAAGTTTGGAAAATGTAGCTAATACAAATATGATTTGTATCTTGCAATCATTATTGTTGAGCTATATTATTTCAGCTCTATTTTATAATACAAAATTCTATTTCTCATACTTGAAAATGAAAAGACAGATTGTGAACATATTCAGAAGACCAAGAGACAACTCTTATTTCCGTATTCCTGCATAGAATACAAAAAACCAATAAGTTATGATTATAAAATATACATTGTTGAATGGTAAAAGAACTTTTTTGTGTTAAGCATTTTGTATGAGAGGGTTCATGAGCAGCTTTCTGGTAAGTAGAAGGAGATAAAAATAGCAGAAGAGGAACAAAATTGAAGAATATAACAAGAGAAATGAACAGTAGAATTGAGAGCATAAATTAATATTAAGTAACTAAAAAACTTAACTTTGTATTGTGATTGGGAGATTGCGATCTCCTTTTAAGTTGTAGTTGTTAATTCTTGTAGCATCGGATGTGTTCTAACCACTAAAATTTGTGGAGAGGCTAGAATACATGAGATCTCCAAAACCCAGAAATCATTTCTGTAAATTCCGCCTAGAAGTGTCTCAATTAGATTATTAACTGATTTTTTAAGTATTTCCTAAGTCTAAACTTTGGGAATATGGTTAATTAATCAGTATTATTTGAGATAAGGTGAGATTAGTCTATAAAATCACACAGATCGATCTATAAATGATCATAACCATTGATTAAGTTTTAATATTGGCCGTTGGAGCTATAACAGAGGATTATAAGAGGAGGTTGATGTGGTGATGGAGAAATCACTTGAAGTGTTTGAGTTCATTGGCATATCGATTTCAGAGTAGTAGCATTTAGTTTTTAGAGAGAGAGTCAAAGAGATAGAATTAGTAAGATAGGTTCGGAAATAGAGAGGTTGGATGAGGCATTCCAATTCCAGCGAGTGCATTTGCATAGAGGCAGAAGATCCACAGAGAGGCTGACGTTGGGGAAACACAGTATTCTCTAGAGGAAAAATTGATTTACTAAGAGGGAGAGACAT
The DNA here is from genome assembly GCA_034641835.2 of Pinus albicaulis. Lineage (NCBI taxonomy): Eukaryota > Viridiplantae > Streptophyta > Pinopsida > Pinales > Pinaceae > Pinus > Pinus albicaulis. The sequence continues at coordinate 458,841,648 of CM076580.1, read as the reverse complement.
TTTCAGTTCCAGAGGCCGTGAAGGAGTCATAAAGTGGTAGAGAAGCATATTTCCAATCAGCAGAAGGAATAATGGGTTCATTAGAGACCATTCTTAGGCTAGACGTCCAGCTAGATACGCAGAGGGTCAGAGGGTCGTATTTTAGAAGGCAAGTCGTACCGAGAGATTGCTTGTGGGGTGAGGAAAATTTCTCACTAGATTTTTGCCAAAAAAATTCTCTCTAGGATTGTCATTATTTCAGCATCCAGTTGTACTCATATTTTCTCACTGCTTCTTAATAATAAAACCCTCAGTTTTTGAACCAATTTTACCGAGTTGGATTTTTTCTGGGAATTTTGTCCAAAAATAATTGTGTTAATTTTATGTGTGTGTGTTCTAGCATTTCTTCCAACATTTTTTTTTTGCAGTTTTATTTGTGTAGATTTCAATGTGATTTATTTTGTATTTTTCGTAGAAAACAACAAATAAATTTTTAAATTAAATTAATAATTAGGAGAATAATTTCTAGTTGCTGAAATAGGATTCCGGGGGAAATTTTCACATGGTATTAGAGCGAAGTTGATCAGCTAGAGAGATCATAAACCAAGAGAAGGAATTTTGTTGCTAAGTGTGGCCAGCAAGCTGAAATTCCCAAGGGCAATGCAGTCTTTTTGCCAGGGGGTGAGTTTCTTGAGGAAAATCGATTTTTCTAAGAGGTGAAAAAATTCAAGTTTTCCAGATCAAGTGACTCCAAAGTTAGAGAGAGAAACTCATAATTTTATTTCTAGACGCATAGGGTTTCTGCAACAGTTCGTTAGAGCATAACCTGCGTTGGGTGGAAGAAGAGCACACACTGAGGGGAATTTTCTCTCAGGGAACTTCTAGTCTCGAAAGCTTGGATTTCTTGTTGCAAATCAATAGTAGCAGCTAGCAGAGCCATTCATTTTAGGAGGGAGTGCAAGTAGTAGAGTCGTAGTCAAGCACATGGGAAGAGGGAGTTTTCGAAATTTTCATAGATGGCCACGACTCAACGTAGAGATCGGGACAAGTTGGATGGAGCTTCCAACTACGTTATATGGAATGCAAGGATGTCCTTTATTCTAGATTAATATGGCTTTAAAGCCTATATTAATGCATGGTGGTGGTTCCCACAAATGCAAATCAGCTGAAGGAGCATAGAAAGGAGATGGAACGGGCAAAGCGGTTGATCCTAGACGAATTTTGGGATCATATAGTCTTGCATATATCTAGAAAATATATTTCCAAGCAGATGTGAGATGATCTCACCACGTTGTATTAGGGTAATTCTGAGCAGCGAAAGATGTGCCTCTGGGAGCATTTGAGGCTCATCTAGATACAGAAAGGGGAATGCATAGACCTCTTCCTTACTAGGATTCAGAAGGTCTAAGACTAGTTGTCAGTTATTGGGGCAATGCCTCAACCCACAGAGCTAGTGCGATTGGAACTCAACAATGTCTCATAGGAGTGGAAAGTATTTGTACAAAGCATATTGGGAAGAGATATGCTACTAGAATGAGATAGAATGTGGGTTGATTTGCAGCAGGAGGAGTTTAGATGAGCTCTATTAAAGAGCTCCATTAGTGGTAGCACCAGTGGATAGAAGACAGTACAGGAGGAGGATAATGTGGCCCTCGTGTCAAAGGGTCCCAATCAGGGACAGGGGGAGAAAAGGAAGAAGAAGAAGCACCTTCCAAAGGTCAAGTTCTTAAAATGTGCTAAGCTTGGCCACTACATTATTGATTGTCCTCTTAGGAAGAAGGACAAATAGGAGAAGCAATATGAGACAGAAGCTCATTCTGAGATCGATAGGTTGTCCTCCAGGTTGGAGGAAGTATTCACTATGGTCACTTATATACCTCTAGGAGTGAGGTGGGGTGACTTGGTGTTGTAGCCCTAAGGAGCTACAGATGGGTAATATCCTTAAGGATTCCACCTCTCGGATCAGTACCTTGCTACGGGGGCCCACAATATTTAGTAGCAGAATGGACCAATGGCAATTGCTACAGTCAAATGCCAGAGTGACAGTTGCAGAGACTAGTAGCAGTCATATGTTGGTAAGTGTAGTGCATAGTTGGAAGCAGCGCAGATGACACAATGCAAAGTCAGCAATAGTGTAGATTCCTTAGTGACAATGCATATGCTTGTAGCAGTCAGGACTCGAGTGTTATATGCATCATACTGAACATGGTTATTTTTTTGATGTTTTCTAGTTGTAGATGTTGTAGTAGCAGCAACAACGGAGTTACAGTGCAGATGCAGTGTTGGCAGCAGTTCAACAGGGCTAGCAGCAACACAGATCCAATGCATATCAAATTTTCATAGTGGTTGGTGGGTAGCAACATCCACACATCAGCATTGTGATAGGAGATGGTGCAGAAAGAGAGTATTGCTACCAAGTGTGCAGCAGTACTAGAACACATTCCTCACTAATATGGAGTGTTATTTCTTGTAGCACCAGATATATTCTAGCCACGAAAATTTGTGGAGAGGCTAAAATACATGAGATGTCCAAAACCCATAAATTGTTTATGAAAATTTCGCCTAGAAGTATCTCAATTAGATTATTAACTGATTTTTTAAATATTTCCTAACTCTAAACTTAAGGAATATGGTTAATTAATTAGTATTAATTGAGATAAGGAGAGAATAGTCTAGAAAATCACACAGATCAATCCAAGAATGATCTTAGCCATTAATTAATTTTTAATCCTAGTCATTGGTTCTCCAACATAGGATTATAAGAGGAGGTCGATATGGTGATGGAGAAATCACTTGAAGGGTTCGATTTCATTGGAAAATCAATTTCTAGAGTAGCAACATTCAGTTTTCTGAGAGAGAGTCAAAGAAATTGACGAAGTAAGAGAGGGGAAGAGATAGTGGGGTTGGAGGAGGCATTCCAGTTCCAACGAGTGCATTTGTAGAGAGGAAGAAGAGCCATAGAGAGGCTAACATTGGGGAAGTGAAATAGTATCTAGAGGAAAAATTGATTTGCTAAGAGGGAGAGATATTTGCAGTTCCAAAGGCCAGGAAGGATTCCCAGAGTGGCGAAGAAACATCCTTCCATTCAAAAGAAGGTAGAATGACTTAATCAGAGATCAGTTTGACGTTAAAATTCTAGCCAGCTATGCAGAGGTTGACCCAGAGGGTCATAGGGCAGTATTTTTTAAGGAAATTTGTGTCGGGATATAGCCTATGGGGTGAGGAAAATTCCTCACTATATTTTTCCTAGAATTTTTCTCTATAGTATTTCCAGTAATTCAACATCTAGTTGTACTCAAATTTTCTCCTGCTACTTAATAATAAAACCCGCAGTTGCTGCTCCTTTTTTCCCCAGTTGGGTTTTCCTAGTGACTTTTGTTCAAAAATAATTATATTAATTTATGTGTGTGTGCTAACATTTCTTCCAGTGTTTATTCTTTCACGGTTTATTTGTGTAGATTGAAAGGTGATTTATTCAATATTTTTTGTAGAAAGCAACAAATAAATTGTTAAATTAAATTAAAAATTAGGAGAATAATTTTAGTTGCTGCAATAGGATTCTAAGGGGGAATTTTCACAGTAGCTTAATAAAGAACAATTTGTATCCTGTTGAGTTAGGTGCCTCCTCTGGGTTGTAGCCTACATAAAATTTTGTGGGAGTTAGAGCTTCCTTGAGATAGCAACCTCTTATAGGTTGGATCCTACAAAAACATGATGTAATTGGGAAGTAGGATATTCCATGTTAAACATAACCATGGAGAAGACATAATATGAAGGATAAGCATTGAATGCATCTATTATTCACATGATATACATTTATAATACATTGGTGTGAGTTTTGGATTCATCTTCCAAGGTCTCTTGGACTCCATTTTACTGTTCAACTTCCACAACATAACCCTTAGCAGATTAGGTGTCCAACATTCCCCCATTAATTCGAAGGGATATATACAAGTCTAAGAAAAGAGCTATAATACAAAATAAAATAATGCATGACAACAATACGCTGAATGAGCTCTCTGAAATAAAAAGTATAATGTGGGAGAACTCCAAGTCTCAACCGACGGTGGTTTAAAGATGACCACAAACACTAGAATGCTTAGTGTAGTTCCAAGAACTCTTCCAAATATGGAAGGAATCTGAGGTCTTCTGCTAGAGGAAGTGATTCTAATGCTTTGAAGAGGGAAACCTTCAACTTGGAAAGGGATGTTTACAACCTATGGTGGTTTAAGGAAGGCCACCAACCAAAGGAATTCTTAGTGTGATTCCTGTACCTCTTCCAAATCTGGAAAGAAGCTGAAGTCCTATGCTAGAGAAAGTATCCCTAATGCTTTGGAAAAAGAGACCTTAAACGTAGAAAAGGGAGGTTTGCAACCTCTGGTAGTTTAAGGAAGGTCACCAACCATAGGCATGTTCAAGGGATTTTGTCTCTATGGATACAACTCTAGATCTGGGTATGGTTATCTCTGGTTATAGACTAAGGAAAGAGGTTCAGGTTATGGATCAGGCTCACTTGATGTGGTTATGAAGATTTTATATGACCATCAGTTCCCCCCCTGTCAAATAAAAGGTGAGAAGTTGAAGAGAAATCAACTACAAGACTTTTCAATACTCTGGAAGAAATTCTAACATATTATTGAAACATCTTCTTGGTTGTTGAATCCCATTGCCAAGAAGTGATCCATCCAAAATGAATATGTGTCCTTGCATGAGGCTTGTTTTTGAAGCATATGTTTAAATAATTATTGTGATGACCACAATGCTTGCACAGGTGAAAATCAAAACAATGATATTTCACATGGACAACTCTGTCACAATGTTGGTTTATGACATTCTGTTGTGGTTGTTGTGGAAGAAGAGCAGGAACATTTGAATATGAATTGTCATGAAGAAATATGACTCTCTGAAATTTTATGGGCTTTGAGTAATATAGAATATGAAAGGACATCTCCTTATCATATCCAAGACCTATTTTGTGCTTATTACTAACAAGATCTTCCCAAGGTCTAATGATTGGCTTGGGAAGTGCAGATTGAACTTCTATATCTGCATGAAAATCTGCTCTTTCAATCACTTGACTAGTTTTTGGAAGCTGAAGGGAATTTGTCTCATATTCAAACATTAGATTGTTATGAACAAAAACAAGTTTATAATGATGCTTATGCTGTTGTAACTCATATTACTGTACTTGTGACTCAAGCTACAAGAAATCAATCTTATCTTGTGTATGTTGCAAGAAATCTTGAATGTCAAAAAGAGTGTCCTTGTTGATGCTGATTGTTCTTTCAGTAGTTGAAATAATTAGAGTTCTTAATAACTCTAATAAATCATCAAGTTTTGCCATTTTGTCATCAAAAAATAAAGACTCAACAAATAAAGGAAGTGAATTCAATAAAAAATTCACTAACAATGGAATATGCTAAGAAAACTTTGGTTTCCCCTCTAATCGCATACACATAATTATATTTTTGAGTTGATATATAGCTTTACCTTGCATAAAATCTCTAAGAAAAAATTCCACTGCAACCCCATTTTTTAAAAATTTATAATACTTCTCAAACTATTTATCAAAATAGGCTTTCTTGTTCACCCAATATTGTCACTTCTCTTTAGTATTAGTAGAGAGAAGAAAAGATCATTGATCATTGTAACATGATTTTAAATATCCCAAGTGGTTCCATCATTTTCAATGTCGCTTTTCTCTCTCATATATGCCTACCAAGGGTTGGTTCTAACTTTGATAATTAAATTTTATTGCCAATAGCACTCCAGTATTCGCCCATCGCTTCAAAATTCCCACTTGCGGAAAAAAAGTGCAGAGCAATGGCTCCACGATTTGATTTTTTTTTAATTTTTTATTTTTAGTGGCCAAAGCAGGTACGTTCACATCCTCACCCTTGTCCGAGATAGGAAATACATTGTATGGGTATTTCTCATAAAATATTAAACGTGGCCACCCGACGATGATAAAACAACCACTTACTGCATAGAAACTGGTGATATTCCCTTACCAAGTTTGTAATGTAATCCACAAAACCTTCACAAGAAATTTATGTTGTCTTGAAAATATGATTTTGACTCCTCTGGACCTCGCACTTCATTTAGCAAAACTTTATCCAACTTCTACTATCCACGCATAATCATTTTTATGCTTCCACCTACCTGAACTTTCCACTGCACATTGAATACTACGAAACCCTACACGAAAGATTTGCCATGTATTTTGATACAATGTGGAGATACCAAACAATGTAAGATACCAAAAGAAAACCCCGCCAATAATAGTGTGTTTTCCTAAGCTTACTGCACTGTATATTTTCTATCTAACCTCGGTTTTCAATACCAACTCCATGTGAATAATCATTAGAGATTGAATTGCTTCACATTAGCTATTGGAGGTTGGGTTTAACACTGAAGAATGTTAAAATTATGAAACTGTGACCAAATTCCAATTTGGATAGCTAAGATGGTCAAGATCATAATTGCATTATATTCCTCTTTTCGAGATGACCAAAATTGACCTATAGATCGCCCTAATTGATTGATAGAAAGTTAAATTTTGAATTATTTTATTTAGTAATGTATAATGGAATGGGTTGGCCTAAGCACATGTGGAATTAGTCAAGTCAGCCTTAACCCCAAGTGAACCCACACAAAAGCCTATAAATAGAAGTGACCTCAAGCTCATTCACACACTTGCTCAAGTGATCTTCTATTTGCATTATCTATCTTGGTTCGTCTATTTTGTTTTGGTTCGCATAGGTTCGACAGAAAGAGTTAGTGCAGGGTTTGAAATCATAGGTTCAAAATTCGTGCAAAAAATTAGGGTTTTTTGTTTTAGCCACATGCACAAAACTGGTGAAACCAGGCTCTAGCCGCAGGCACATAGTGGTAAGGTAGCAGCCATGGTGCCATAGTCACAGGCACAGAATGGCAAGGTCGTGGCTAGGGCTTTAGGGATAGATCGGGTTGATCTGGGTCATAGCCATGGGCATAGTGTGTTATGCCTGTAGCGAGGGACCCATAGCCACAAGCACAGAGTGCTATGGGTGTGGTTAAGGAATTTCTGAGCAAATATGGACTAGAACAACCCTAGTTTCTTGTGTAGTGCTTCGAGACATCATCTTCTCAGTCATAAATTCTTGCGATCAGTATTTGATAGCATCCTCCATTAAAATCTAGAATTTTACAGTTGATTTCAGTTGGATTCAGTTATCTATTGGATCTATGTTTCTTACTGGTGTAGATCTGCAAATTTGTAGATATTTTCTATTTCCGCTATAGATCGGGCCCTCAAAGATGCATCTACAGTTCTCTGAAGTTTCCACTCAGTGACAGTAGTGTTCAACAATATGCTACAAGGAGTGACAGTGCATTACAGTTCTCAGAATCAGGATCCTTCAATAGAAGTATTTCTATGGTTATATTATGCAAGTGTTAGTTTTTTTACTACATTATGAAGATATGTATCAATGGACCATTGTACTCTTGTTTTGTTAATAATTTGATGACGATCTAAGAAGAATAATTTGCAAGGGTTTTCCCCACAGTGGGTTTTTCCGTGGTCTCAAACCAATCCTGGAGTCTCTATGTGTGCTTCATTTTCTTTCATTTGTTTCTTTATGTTCCATTCCATAGATGATGATGTTATTGTTCTTTATACAAAGTTGCATATGTTGATGGTTAATAGTGAAAATCAGAATAATGATATATGGGGTGAACTTAATGTGTTAATGAAGAAATGAAACTATCAAAGCAAAGATCAATGTAGCCCTATGAAAAATTAACATGGAATCAGAGTTGGATTGAAGAAAAGCCATGGATATCACCTGCATGGAGACACTTTTGATGGAAGTAAGAAGAGGATGGTAGAGGCGTAAAATAATTCTAGGGTATGTGTTATCACTCATTAAATGTGAAACATTATTTGACATGGTTATAGAGTTCATTCCTCACAAGTTGGTATAGGAAAATTTAAATTTTTACATGTTTAACATATCCTAAGGTTCAAACCCACCTCCATTTAGGTCATACCATGTCCCATTAGTCATCATTAGGTGTCAGATTTCATTTCCCAAGTGTTCAAATTCAAAAAGGACACTTAAGCCACTTTTACCTCTTTTCATAGCATTTTACACTGTGAAACAACAATTTTCACTCTGAAACTGCCTAATAGTTTCATAGTGAAACTGTCAGAAAATGAACTAGCTACGCTACGAAAAACAATTTTCATGTATGTCTTGTCAAACTTGAGGTGAAGTGTGAGTTCATCATTGGAGGAGTTAGGTTGGATGTCATTCGAGTCTGTTAGGGTCAAATCAAGGTACAAAGGTCATGTTTGAGGTCATCATTACCGTTTTTAGCATGCATGTGTCATGATTAAGGCATGAGTTGTCATCGAAACCATAAAACATTACCCAATTGAGTCTTTTTGTCATTCTCTACTTCATATTTGCATGTCATTGAGTTCTGGAGAGTTGTTTCATTGGGCCAAGCAGGTTGTTGGCATTTTGAAAGGTTGCAGGTGTCATTAATCAAGCGAGCCTGAGGAGATATAAAATCACCATGGCTGCAATGAAAAAGACTAAAAAAGGTGTTCACTTCCACAGATATGAGCCAATGGACATGAATTTGTTAAATGAAGACCCAATTTCCTTGGAGGTATTTATAAGAACGATCTGTTTGCAATTCTGCCAAAGGCTGCAAGGTTGTCATCCACAGGTTTCCAAGGAGTTTGCTAATAGTTTTACTGGGACAGCTTCAAAGGTGGGAATGTTCAATTTCACAGTAACACCAGACAGCATTTCAGCCACAACTGGAATCCCTAGGGGAGGGGAATAGTGGTCTAAAGGCATCAAGTTCACCACGCAGGATTGCAAATAATTCATCAAGCTAGAGCATAGTGAAATTGATCTCACAAATGTTATCCCAAGGAGCTACATGAAAGACGACTTCTCAAACCTGTTGCTAATCATTCAGAAGTACTTCACCTGTGAAGGAAGGTTTCACATGGTCTACTCCTACCACCTTAGGCTTCTACTACACTTTGTGGGGAAGAGGTCTCTTGACTTTCCCTTTTACTTATACAGAATTCTAACTAAAATGTCAGATAAGGTCCAAGTTAAAAAATAGGGAAATGAAATTTCTCTCTTTCACCGTGGCTTGATTAAGTTGTTGGTGTTAGAGGAGTTGAAGAGATTAGGTAGAGACTGGTCATATTTTCTGTTCATGAGTGGTTTTGAGGTAGATGATGCCACTTCTAAAAGAGTTCCCAAACCTAGAGATATTTCATCACCAATAGTGGCAGAGAAGTTAGAACCAGTGAGCATGGAGACAGAGCCTTTGCAGAAGGTTGACACACACAAAGCTACACCTGCATAAAAAAATCCAATAGTGAGAAAACATGGCAGCAAGAGAGTTTCTAGGAGCTAAACAGTGGTTAAGGGTAACTTATAAGACATATTGCATGCCATTGATATTGAAGAAACTCCCATTGTCCAAGCTGAAGACATAGATGAGGGAGGAAGGAAGCTTAAGAAAGGAAAAACAGTTAAAAAATTGGAGTTTGCAGGTGATGATGTTGGTTTCATGTTTCAAGCTAGAAAACCAATGACAAGACATGAAAGAAAGGTCTTGGAAAGCAGCATAGAGGCTCAGAAGGTCAGTGAAACTACTCAACCACCACCAAGCATGATAGACCTCTCCTCACCTGAAAAATAAGAATTAGTCATAAAATAAAAGAAGGGTAAAGAGAAAATTACTAAAAAAACAGAAGTTAAAACCCTTAAGGAACAGTTAAAAGAGGCAGGTGAAGAGATATCAATCTTGAGGAAAGAGGCAAAGAATCTTAGCGCTGAAGGAGTGCAGTTTGAACAAATGAGGAAGATTTGGGAGGATCAAGTCACAAGTGTATCAAAGACCTTGGACAACACAGAAAAACTGATAAAGTGGACTCAGCCACTAAGAAGAGAGGTAAATCACATTAAAAAGGTAAACCTACACTTGAAATCCAAGAATAGGACACTGAAGGACCAAGTCAGAGACCTTCAAGAACAATTGGAACTGATTCATGAAGAGCTGGAAAAGAAAGGTTTAAAGATGACTGTGGCTGAGGAGTCCATAGCTCAACTGATCATAAATGAGGAGGAAACACCACAAGAACAATAAGTTGAGATTGAATATGCTTTAGAGGGTTCATTACATGTAGAAAATAAATATTTTTCAGCTGGAAGTCAGTTTGTGAAGTCAGTTTTGAAATAGGCAAGTTCTGTGTTTTTACACAGTTTCGTAGCGTTCCCTAGGCTTAAAGCCAAGAAAACGCTACGAAAAAAACTGTAGCATCCTTTTTGCTTCTAAAGTCACTTTTTTCAGATTTAAAGGAGGGATATTGATGGTGGTGATGTGTCATGACTTGATTGACATCATGGAACAGGAAAGGAGCGAAGTTATTGGGTGCAGAAGGCACTTTTTCAACGCTACCAAAACTCACTACGAAACTGTCATGTTTTTGTAGCAAGCAATTGTTAAAGGTTTTGGAGCATCTTAATGTTAGTTTGGGACAGTTGGACTCCTCCAACATTTCAAGGGAGCTTATCATCAAATACTTATGACTCGAAGGAAGTGCTATGAAGACAGGTCAACAACCAAAGAAGATTTGAAGATAAGGGTCATGCATTCCAAAAAAGTAGGGTTATGCTCCACAAGTCTAGGAGGGTTTTAAATATGTAAAGTGGTAATAAACTCTATCATGCGTTTTTAGAGCATGTGATGCTTATCTTGTAACCATCATGTAACATTTTCACAGAATAAGGTAGAGCTATGTAATAAATATGAGTTAGAGTCATATTAGGAGATGTTTTCTTTAAGTTGTAGTTGTCAGTTTTTTGTTAGAAGTTATGTTTTTTAGTTATGAAAGGTGTCATGGGAGAATTAGATGATCTAGACACTAGGGAGATCATCCTTGTTGTAAAGAATGTCTATTTAAAGACAAAGCATCGAAGTAGTAAGGGGTTGGAGTTTTTTTTCACTAAACTGTTGCTTTATGTATTTGACTTATATCAATAATACATAGTGACTTTCTTCTTGACAGACCTGAGATTCTCATGAGGTTTTTAATGTATTATTGATCTAAATATTTATGTTTTTACCACTTGCATTAGATTCCATCTCTATTACTCAGAATTCATAATTTTATGCTCCGACTTCCTTTAGTGATGAAATGACTATGTTTTCCTATGTTTTATGTGTGAGTTACCTTTGTTAAAGACCTCTATTTGCCTCAGCTTCCATGTCAAGAAACTTTGCCACTGAAACTACTAATTGTTGACTCCATAAGCCTAATGGTAGCAAGCCTGTATTCTTTTCAACCTGTAAACATAAAAAACAAGTTACATTTCACATAGAGTTAGCCATCTAGTATTATCATTATTCAATTTCATAAAACCCCCTTGAGAGAGCCCTCTCAAACTGAAGAGGCTAAGCTTTAGTTAGAAGTGGTTTGAAATAGTTACACTGAGTTGTTTGATAAGCAACCAATCAAGCACAATTTTATGATAACATTTTGGTGCATCTATCGGGAGTCTGAAGATACACATTTCCCAATGTTTTGAAGCTGAACTCTTGAAGGTAGCAGGAGCTCAGAATCTGTTCAAGGCTACAACTACCTTGGTGACTCCATTCAAAATTCTCATGTTCAAAGGTGGCTTCGAAAAGGAGATATACGAGGAGTAATCCTGACCCAAATCCACCTACAATTGTGGATAATCCAAACACAATTTTCAGAGGCATTCAAGGCAGTTCTGCACAATTAGGTACTCCATTACACACAAAAGCCTTGTCCTCTGAAGTTTTAAGAAGTCCTAAAGATAAAAATTTTGATGATAAAATTTAGGAAGTCTTGTTTAGGTCTGAAAATGAAAAATAATTGATTGAGATTGTTTTAGACCTACAAAGAAGAGGTATTGATACCTCAGCCTTAGTGACCCAAAAAGATAAAGAAGAGTTTTGGGGAGCAGTCACATCAGAGTTATTGTTAGAGAGCGAATATTTGGATAGGTTGAAGGAACTATACCCATTTGAAATCTTGTTAAAAAAATATCTGGTTTCCCTTTACTTGATTGGATTTCAATTGTAACTGGACTACAAAGACCAACCAACCCACCTCATAACAGTGCCTCTTCTTCTACTACTGATGTCCCTAAAAATACCACAGTCCCTGTCATCATGGCTGGAAATGTTCCACCTCCACCTGCTGCTACACCTACTAGGTATGCCCCTCTTGTTCCTCAAGTTGTACTTAATTCCCTTCCAAGAAAATATTCCGCTAGAATCAAAACTTAGGGAAGTGATGAAGAGATTACAACTGAAGAGCATGTAGACCAGTTTAATGACTTCATAGATAGGGAGGAGGTTGGCCATGAATATGTCAAAATGAGGTTTTTTTCTCAGAGTTTCACTGGTGAGGTCAGAAAGTGGTTCAAAGCCCTTGCTCCAGGAAGCCTACATAATTGGAATGAGTTTGAAGATAGCTTCTTGAGAAAGTGGGGAAATAGAACCAACCATGTGCAAGCCCTCACTGAGTACAATAGTTTGAAAAGAGCTATTGATGAAACTGTCCAAAATTTCTCCAATATATTTAACAAAGTTTATGACTCCATCCCTGCTCATCTTAAGCCTCCACCAGGAGCAGCTCAACTGAGATATGATGAGGCTTTTTACTATGAATTTTCTATCCTGCTCAGAGAAAGAGAATCCCCTTCACTAGAAGAAATGAAAAATGATGTTGTGAAGGTGGAAGTAAATATGATAGCAGCTAAAAGTTCCAATATGGGAAAGAAAAAATTGAAAGAAGAAGATAAGCCTTCCACCTCAGATGACAAAATTGACTCCATGATGTAAACAATGGAAAAACTGATGGATAGGCTTGCCCTTGGAAATGCTTCTAAACCTGTTGCACAACGTGAACCACAGTTTAGAAATCCTCTGTTCAGAAGACCTCAAAACCAGCAAAAACCAAGGGAAAACAGAAATCATCCTTACCCGCAAGTAAGGCCTCCTTTTCAGCAAAATTTAGTTGATGAAGAAGATCATCTTGAAATACCAGAAGACTCCATTCATTGCCTAGATTAAAACATGTCTAGAATGTTTTTTACTAAGGAATAACATGATGAGTCTGAGCATGATGTAAACAAGGGTGAGGAACCATCTAATTACATTAAAGGTTATCAACATGCAATCTTTGAGATGCAGAAGCAATACAACCTCAGAAACAGAAATGTTCCAATTACTGAAAATAAAACATAGTCCGAGAAAGATGCTCCTAAAGCAGCTGAGGTTAGAAAATATCCACCACCTCCTCCTCCTGTCAAAGAGACTAAGAAAATTACTTATGTTTTCAGTTTGGAGAATGAGATTTCCAAAATAAATATCCCAGTCCCTTTTGGAGAAATTCTTAAGGTGAATGAATATAGAAGTAAAATTGTAAAAATGTTGAATTCCCAACCAGGGGTTGCTGACATCCTAAATGTACAATAATACCATCCAACCATCTACTTGGGACCAATATTGGAAGATGAGAAAAATGAAGAGGTGCCTCCTTTCTATGCCAGCCTTAGTATTCATGACATGACATTACACAATGCCATGTTGGATTCAGGAACCTCTCATAACCTTATGCCTAAAGTGATTATGGAAATGATGGTATTAGAAATCACTAGGCCATATAAGGACTTGTTTTCTTTTGATTCAAAAGAGTTCAGTGCATTGGGTTGATAAAAGATGTATTTGTTGGTATTACACAAGTCCCTGACAAGATGGTGGTAATGGACATTGTGGTAGCAGACATTCCACCCAAGTTTGGCATGCTGTTATCCAGATCTTGGGCAACAAAGATCAAAGGCACCATGCAAATGGACCTAACTTATGCCACCGTCCCTATTTTTTCTGAGCAAAGAAGGTTGTACAGAGAGACAAGGATAGAATATATGATAAGTAGTAAGGATAAACCTCAGAATTTCCCAATTTATGCTGTTGAAACTTAATTAGGATCAACTATTATTTTCAATGAGCTAATTGATGAAGTAGAAGATGAAAGGAAATCATAAATTCAGGAGGTTGAAAATCAGAAATCAGAAAATCAGCAAATCATTGAAGAAAAGGCATAAGTTTGGTGATTGTTACACTTTGATGGATCAGCAAGAAGAGAGGGGGTTAGAGTAGGAATTTGGATCACAACTCTAGAAGATGAAATTAAGTTTTATTCTTTCAAACTGAACTTTGATTGCACAAATAATATGGCTGAGTATGAATCTCTATTTTTGGGTTTAGAAATTTTGAAAATATTGGGTGCCCAAAAGATTTTTGTTTGTGGGGATTCTGAATTAGTTATTAAACAATTTGAAAGTGTATATCAAACCAAGGATGTGAGAATGAGAGCATACAGAAATTTGATAATGGAGATGTTGGAAAATTTTCAAGAATATTACTTTATTGTGAAGACTAGGGATCAAAACTCAGTAGCTGACTCCATAGCTGTTTCTGCAAGTCTGTTTGTTATTTCTGCACATTCCACTGAAATATATGAGGTTGAATTTCGTCATAGGCCTGCTATCCCTGACAACATAACTCACTGGCAAGTTTTTGAAGATGATCAACAAGTCAAAAAATTCATAGAATTGAAAGAGGAGTTTGAAAGCACACAAGGAGATCAGAAAAACATGCTTGTTGAAACTAAGGGTAATTTTGAAGTGTTGCAGCTGAAGAATAATTCTATACCCAAAGGTCTCATCCCACTTGAAATTTTATTTGACCAAATTGATGTGTTTAAGTCTCCTAGGATACAAGCTGATGATGAAGAGGTAGAGAGTTGTAACCTTGGTATGGTAGCAATGCCAAAAATGATTAAACTTTCTAAATTTCTTTCTGCATATATGAAACAGAAATATATTATGATGATGAAAAGGTTCATAGATGTTTTTGCATGGAGTTATGCTGATTTGAAGAAATATGATCCTACTATTATTCAGTATACCATCTCTATTAAAGAAAATGAAAAGCCTTTCAAACATAAGCTGAGGAGGAATAATCCACTTCTCATGCCTCTGTTTGAGAAGGAAATTAAGAAGCTCTTTGATGCCAAAATTATTGTCCCAGTCAGATTTTCAAAATGGCTTACTAACTTGGTTCTAGTCAGGAAAAAGAGTGGAGAAATTAGAATCTGCATTGACTTCAGAAACTTGAACAAAGCTTCTCTAAAGGAAAATTACCCTCTCCCAAAGATGGACCAAATTCTGTAGAACATTTTTGTCTCCCAAAGGATGCCTATGCTAGATGGTTTTTCAGGGTACATTAAGATACTAGTGCACCGAAAAGATCAGGAAAAATTTTCCTTTACAACACCATGGGGGACATTCATGTATGCCAAGATGCCCTTTGGTCTGATGAATGTAGGAGCGAAATTTAAAAGAGAAATGGACATTGCCTTTGATGAGGATAAGGATAATATGGTGGTTGTCTATCTGGATGGCATAACAATTTTCTAAAGGAGAGAGGAAGACCACTTGAAGCATCTGGAGAAAGTTCTGTTGAAGTGAAGAAGGTTTGGTATTTCTCTTAATCCCACTAAGAGTATTTTTTCTTTAACTTCTGGAAACTTACTTGGGCACATTATATCTAAAGATGGGATAAATATTGATCCAAATAGGGTAAATTCCATTCAGAAAGTAGACCTTCCTAGAAGCAGGAAGGAAATTCAATCTTTCCTTGGAAGGGTGAATTTTGTGAGAAGGTTTATTCCCAACTTTGCTGAGATTGTCAAAGACACAACCAAGATGATGAAGAAAGGAGCTAACATTAAATGGAAAGTGGAGGAAAAGCAGTCATTTGAGGAAATCAAGAAGCACTCACTCAAGCCCCAGTGTTGAACAACCAAGATTTTTCAAAGGAATTTCTGGTTTTTACATTTGCATCAGAAAACACAATTGCTGGAGTTTTGTTGTGTATAAATTATAAAATATGCATGTATATTAATAGATTCTCATAATATAACAATTTAATCCTTATGTTAAATACATAATCCTTCTACTTAATTCTTTGTGGAAATTAAATCGCCAATTGCAAACACATGAAGAAAAATCAATCACACATAACACAGTTGTTTTACGGGGAAAGATTAAAGCTAAAAACCCCAACTATCATATATTATGTATATCAATGGATGATGAAACAATCTCATATATCTCATACAAATCTCAACTCATAAAGCTCTTAGTACAATATACAATCATCTCACACTGTCTTGCATAAATTTGCACCTCCATGCACCAATTTCTTGCCTCCTGATAGCCTGCCTCCACTGCGCAATCTCTGCTGAAGAAGAACATTGAATGAATTCGACCTTACCTTGCCTTTACTGTGCAATACTCATAGGCATCTCCATTGTGTGAGTGGATGCATTGAATTCTCCACTATAGTCACAACAGATAGTCCATCTCACCCTTTCTCCTATCTCTCCATTGGGTCTCCACTGGATCTGACATGCAAGTAGTTAACTGTTTTATTTCTTTAGTTGCAAGTAAGACACTACTTGTGAATTATTTAACTAATTAATTCACTCATATTTCAGTAGTTTATGTTCAGTTACAACTAGCACAACTGAGTTTAACTCACTGAACTGAGTTAAACTAAATGACAACTCACATAACTACTCTTCCAACTTTGTTACAACTTGCCACAATCAGTTATAACTAAGTCCTCCATGCATGACTTGTATAAATTATATAAATTATGTGTTATATATCAAAGATTCTCCTGATCTCACACTATTTTAACTTCATGCAAAATACAGAATCTATTCCACCATTGATCATTTGCATAAATAAAATCAAGATAGCAATGCACACATGAAACAATAAAATTCACACATATGAACACAATTGTTTAACAGGAAAGCCTAAAGCTGAAAACCCCAACTATTTGTATATAATATATTTCATATATATCATGTAACAGTCCTCGTACAAAGCTGATCATATCAAGCTCTCAGTACAATACAATCGCTACACACTAATCATGCCCGATCTTGCAAATCCATGCACCGATCTTTGCCACCTGCTAACCTGCATCTAATGTGCAGCCATCTACCTGCAATTGATAAATATTCTTAACTCGGATCCCTATCCTCCTGGTTTGACTAGTTGTTTTATTGCGTAGGAAAGCCTTTCCCTCGCTAAAAACAACATCATAACCCTTGTCTTCCAACATCGCCACAGAGATCAAATTCTTCTTCAATCCTGGAACATGAATGACATCCTTCAAGATGAAATGTTTTCTAGACTCCCTCTCAAAGGAAATGGTCCTGATACCAGACGCACTGTATCTACCATCATCGCCCATCTCGATGTGCACTCCAAGATCCTTTTCATCCAGATCACTAAACAAATCTTTGTCTCCGGTCATATGGAAAGACACACCACTCTCAAGAAACCACAATGATCCCATCACACATGAGACCAAGCATGCGATCAGAGAAAAATCCAGCTCAAACTGCGAGGCTAAGGCCTCTCCAGCTACAGATCCAGCAGCATGCTTATTTTTCTTCTTTTGTGGACAGTTAGTGGCGAAATGTCTGTGCTGGTGACAGTGAAAGCACTTCACCTTGGACAAGTCCTGCTTCTTTCCTTTCGCACTAGATTGAGAAGGATTTTTCTTTCCCTTCCCTTTCCTTGCTTTGGCAGCCAAAGTGCAATTTTCTTCATCTTCATTATTCGATGAAGATCCATCCCTAGTACCCCGCCTTATCTCCTCCTGCATAAGATCCGACCAAAGTCGCTCCCATCCTGGAAATTTCTCCCGACCATTGACAGAGTCCTCGTAGCTATGCCAACTATTCAAAATCCCAAGGAGAGCCAAGCTCACCAAGTCCTCTTCATCTACAGTAACCCCCACACTTCCCAACTCATCCTTGCAGTGGACAAACTTCGTGAGGTATTTTGGTATATTGTCGCCTTTCTCCATTTTTATTTTTCTGAGCTTGTCTTTAAGCACCAACTTCTTCTGGTCGCTTCTGCTTTGGAACAAGTCTGTCAAAGCTTTCCACATTAAGAATGGAGTAGCTTTATCATGAAGGATAGACACTATGTGATCCTTCACACCTTCCAACATAATTATTCGACACTTCACTACCTTCTTTTGCCATGCGTCAAGTGCGGCTGCATCCCTAGAACTAGGCTTTGGAATATCAGTATCTATGAACTCCTTCAACCCATTATCATCTAGCACCGCCTCCATCCTATCCTTCCATGAAATATAATTCGAGCTGCCATCCAGGGCATACTCTAATCGTAATCCGTTGAAAGAATTTTTCAATGAATGCTCAACTTCGACACCAAGAAAAAACTGCAGCAAATTCGAATTCCACCAGCGCAAAACTCAACCACTTCAATAATTGCAATCTCCTCCGATCAATACTACTCCAATACCATGTAGAAATTATATAAATTATGTGTTATATATCCAAGATTCTCCTGATCTCACACTATTTTAACTTCATGAAAAATATAGAATCTATTCCACCATTGATCATTTGCGGAAATAAAATCAAGATAGCAATGCACACATGAAACAATAAAAATTCACACATATGAACACAGTTGTTTAACGGGAAAGCCTGAAGTTGAAAACCCAAACTATCTGTATATATTATATGTCATAGATATCATGTAACAATCCTCATACAAAGCTGATCATATCAAGCTCTCAGTACAATACAATCGCTACACACTAATCAGGCCCGATCTTGTAAATCCATGCACCGATATTTTCCACCTGCTAGCCTGCCTCTACTGCGCAATCCCTGCTGAAGAATGGCTCTGAATGAACTCGAATTCACCAAGATTTCACTGCACAATCCTCATTGGCATCTCCAATGAGTGTTGGATGCAATCAATGCATCACTATAGTCACAACTGATAGTCACACTTGCTCTTTCACCTACCTCTCCACTGATCTCCACTAAAACTGCCATGCACTGTAGTTAACTGATGTATTCTTCAATTTATTAATGAGTTATTATTTAGTGAATTAATTTAACTAATTAATTCACACCACTCTTACTATTGTATCAATCAGTTAGACTAAATACAATTAGCTCAACGGAGTCTAACTGAGTTAAACTAAATACAACTCCACCAACTACTTCTATAACTCCACCAAACTATGTCACATGAGTTCTAACTGAAGTCCTCATGCATTAGCTCCAGTAAACCCTCAGGAATAGCGTAATTCCTTCTGTCAGTTGCTGTGCCACATCTGTGCACTTAACTGAAGTGCTCCAAGAGAATAAGATAATGTTTAGAGTCCAAATATTATTAAGAGCTAATAATATTCGACATATCTATTTTTAGACAGGCAATCTAAAAATAGATTCCACCCACATGTCTAAAAATAGAAGTCCATATATTTTTCCAACTTGACCAAACATCCACAACAGCATATCCCGCTACTCATAGAATATGATCAACATGCCTAAAAATAGGATCGCGCCAAAAATAGGTCATACCACTTAGTGAAGGTAACTCTTTTCATGAGAAGGATAGTCATGCTTCGATGATCCTTGAGAGAATTCACATAGACGTGTGTGGACCTTTCTCGGTTGCTTCAACAGCAAAGCACGGGTATTATGTGATATTTGTTGATGAATTTTCTCGTAAGTGCTGGATCTTCTTCATGCAGAAGAAGAGCGAGACATACTCAAAGTTCTGTGAGTTCAAGGCACTGGTTGAGAAAGAGTCGAGGAAGCAAGTGAAAGCTCTCTAGAGCGATAATGGTGGTGAATACATTCGCAATTCAAATACTTTTCAACAATGGTATGAATTCGAAGAGAGCTCATAGTGCCTCATAACCCACAGCAGAATGGGGTCATGGAGAGAAAGAACAGAACGGTCGTGGGTGCTGCACGGGTGATGTTACATGATCAGGGCCTTCCCATACATTTGTGGGCTGAAGCATGCAACACCGCGGTTTATGTGCAAAACCGTTGTCCTCATAGAGTACTTGGCATGAGTACACCCGAAGAGGCGTTTTCTGGTAAGAAGCCTGATATTTCTCATTTGAAGATTTTTGGCTCACCTGTTTACATTCATGTGACGAAGGATGCTAGGAAGAATCTGGAACTGACCGCAGAGGTTGGGATATTTTTGGGGTACATAGAAACACCCCACAACTATCGTGTGTATTTTCCAGACAGTCGGATGACTATCGTGCGACGAGATATCAAATTTCATGAGGAGAAAGCCATGAAGTTGTCGCTTGGAGAGGGAGCTACACTTGCATGCAGATGAGGAGCTACTTGTTCCCAAAGATGAGCCCTTGGATAGATGTGATCACCACAAGAGGAGGTTCATGGAGGAAGAAACCACTCATGCAAAGTACAACATCAAAGGGCGGAAGCACACTGCCAGACTCCAAGTTGCATCGACCTGACAGTGCCATGTAATGTAGGAGCACCTACATCATAGCGCAGACAGAGACAGTCACCTAACCGATTTATTGGATACATGGCTCTGATGAGCAAGTGTATCGTGACAAAACAATCTTCTTTCAAGAAAGATGTGGATGATCCCGCATGGGTAGATGCCATGGTGGAAGAGTATGATTCGATTGTTAGAAACAGTGCATGGGAGATTGTCCCAAGGCGGAAAGGGAAATCAGTGGTAGGTTCGAGATGGATCTACAAAGTGAAGAAAGCTACTGACGGGAGAGTCGAGAAGTACAAGGCAAGATTTGTTTCTCGGGGCTTCTCACATATCGATGGGATTGACTATGAAGAAACCTTTGCACCTATCGCAAGGTATTCTTCCATACAGACCATCCTTGCTCTCTCAGCGCAGATGGGTTGGCACATTCATCAGATGGATTTGAAGACTATGTTCCTCAACTTCCTCAACGATTCATCGAGACGGAGGTGTGACATTGAGCAACCCGAAGGATTCAAAATCTCAAAGAACGAGTCCGTTGGGGCCCTTGTTTTTGTTTAGTTTTGAAATCTTGGCCAAGACATTTTGAGTTTTGACCCTTTTTGAGTTGCGGAATAAATACACATGGCAACCGCGACCGCGCCGCAACTACCAGGAGTTACGGAGCTACCGAGGCAGCGCGAAAGCACTCGATAGCTGGAGATAGAACAGAGATAAGTGCAGATGAAGGAAACACAGCAGAAAACAGAAAGTGGAACACGCAGACATCAGAAGAGAAGCTGAGGGAAGCTGAAGTGAAGACGCAGAGGAGCCGATAGTCGCGAGGGCGGGTGAATAAATAACAGTCACTCGGCTGAAAAGGTGGTCGAATGCTGAGAGTTGAATGCGTACTGAAGAAGTCACGAGGCC
Organism: Pinus albicaulis; assembly: GCA_034641835.2. Classification (NCBI taxonomy): domain Eukaryota; kingdom Viridiplantae; phylum Streptophyta; class Pinopsida; order Pinales; family Pinaceae; genus Pinus; species Pinus albicaulis. Next base: position 458,820,289 of record CM076580.1, on the reverse strand, counting down.
AGAGGCAAGGAAGGACGCGCAGAGCAGCTGCGGAGGATTCATGCATGTGCTTCATATGGTTTCGTATCTTCTCTATTCTACCTTTCTGTTCTGAGATTCATCTGTATCAACTTTGTGAGCTAACAGGAAGATTGCCATGTAATCATGTAATGGGCCAAGAGATTAATACAATGGAAGGTTGCTGTCTCAATAAGATGTTCATGTGCATGTAATGCGTTTATGCGGGTTTAAAATTTTATTTATGAATGTCTGAATGCTTATTAAGTGATCTTGCGCATATAACTTTGTATATGAATGGATGAACCATATTTCTTTAGTTGCGGGTTTGTTCCTTTCCCTTGATCTCATCCCCTTTTTCATGTGGTTGCGGCACGCCTCGGGTGAGACGCACTGCTCTCCTGAGCAGGGTAAAAATGTCGGCATGTTCCTAGACTACACCGGACCCCTTTGTTGGCCACAACTCTCGAACCTGGGTCTTGTCCGCGAGACCTGACTTCTCGCCAACAAATGGTTCCGTTGCTGGGACCTGCATGTTTTGAGGGGATCTAGATCATGGTATCGAGGATTTTTGAAGGAGAAATACGGCGATGGTGGGATGATCATCTTGACCAGTTCATTGCTCAGCAAGCAAAGCTGACCAAGAAAAAGGAGGCGGCGATCAAGGAGCTCGTTCTTTTCTCTGATTCAGCCAGTGATACGTACGGAATTTTCTGGGGAAGGTTCCCTATGGACCTTTACAATTGGTTGCGGAGGTTACGAGCGACGCTGCCCCAAGAAGGCTTGCGGAAGATAAACTGTAGGTGGACGCACGACGACCTCGTGACACTGCATCGAGTAGATACTGAACTAACCCGCGCAGTGGATTTCTGGGTAAGGACCACGTTGGAAGGGTACGCTATGGAGTTTACTGCCAAGTGCTACCAATCCTTCTCGAAGGCCGAGGCTTTTTTTCACTCAGGGCTGAGGGGGAAGTTGTTGAAGGAGATTCCGCTGTAGATCAAAGCCCTGATGGTGGACGAAGGGTTGATTGAATTCCACAAAACGAGTATGGAAGCGTAAACCACCCATACTGGGGGAAGGATTGAGGGGACCTATGCTGTGTAGACTGTGAGAGTGGGGAGCGGGGGATGGACGTTGAGGCCGCATGCAAGTTGCGGGAGCTACGTGCGCATCGGTGGGCACAGATAGCCGATAGGTGGTGAGGAAGGGTAATGAGAGATTTGAAGAGAAGAGAGATCGAGAGGAAGAATCAGAAGGAGGCGCCTCAGAAGATGGGAGTTATGGGTTTAGATACCCGGAAAGAAGACGGGACAACAATAGAAGTGAAGTGGGTGCATGGGAGCCCAACGACATGAGAAAGAGAAGTAACGACTAGCGAAGATAATGGAAAGATGCAGCCCAAAGAAAGTTCCGATGATGAGTGGCACGGCGTGATGCAGCAGATGTTCCAGGATCAGACGGCACCCACCCCTCCAGGCAGCCCTACTTCTCACCTTCTGCATGGCCAGGATCCCGACCTTCCCCTGGTACTGTATCAACCTTTAAGTAATATTTTTATTCAGTTACAAGCATTAAGTCAGTCATACAATAGTTCATCCGTGTCAGTAACGTCCGAGAACAGCAGCGTTCCTAGTAGTGGTAGTTTTCCTTGTGGGACCGTTATGCAACCAGGACCTGGAGGATTTATCCTGGTCAATTCTCCGCAAGTACACATGGCTGGATCTTTCACCCGGTATCCAGAGTTCTCTGGCCGGGGCAATGACGACGTAGAGCAACACTGGTACCTGTGCGAAGCCATCTAGAGGGCTCGCCAGACGCCAGATGCAGGGAAGTTAATAGAATTCCAGACGACGCTCAGAGAGAGGGCTCTGCGATGGTTCATCAAGTGGTCTGAGGCGCATCTTAACCTCGTAATTGCGGACGTGAAGCGGGATTTTGTCCGTGAATTTAAGCTTCCCCAGACAGACCAGCAGGGCCTGTCAGAGCTGTGGGAAATTAAGCAGAAGAAAGGTGAGACCGCGTGGGAGTTGATGCGGCGATTCAAGGACGCGATCGAGAAACTCAGCTACCCGATCGATCCAAACCACCAGAGGGACTGGTTCATCAAGGCTCTGCTCCCCTTGACAAGAACCCCTCTCACTCAGCAGAAGATTGATAATCTGCAGGACGCTTTGGAGCAGGCCATGAAGATTGAAGCCATGGCGGGCTACCCCCAGGAGTACAGGGGGGGCCGGCCCCGCAAGATCCTTCTTTGATAGGGTTGCAACACCAGATTGCCAGCCTGACTGAGAAGCTCAAGGAGCTTCAGCCGGTGAGACCAGCGCGACCGAATGTCTGGTGTACTCATTTCCTGGTCGAGGGCCACGTCGCAACTGAGTGTCCTCGGTTGCGCGGCGTAGGAGCAGGACCCTCGGTCGCAGCAATCCAGGGGGGTCCACCACCAGGGGGTGGCGCGGCGATGAACCCGCAGGGAGTCTACTAGCCGCAACAGACTTATGCAGGGTTCCCACCACAACTAGGTTCCTCCACCACGGAGTACTGCGAGATTTTCCGGACGCTGGGGCATCCTCCTCGGATGTGCCCGATATTACAGAAGTAATCCACGGTCCCGAATAATGTATACTGCGAATTTTGTGTGTCCACGACTCACAACACTGAGCAGTGCAGGGCGCTTGATGCACTTGCGGATCGACTGGATCGTCCCTCGTACAGGGTGAACGAGGCACCAAGGGGAAGAGGTGGCGGCATGCGGGGAGGCCGAACAGGCGGACGTGGTCCGGTAAAATGTTACAACTATGACCAGGAGGGTCACGTGGCTTGAGAATGTCCCCTTCCGCGACAACCCTGGTGTTCCCAGTGCAGGGTCAACGCCCATGCTACAGAAGACTGTCCGGAGCTCATCAAGAAGTGGGAAGAACGGGCGAGGCAGAGGGGAGCGAACTGAGCAAACTCAGAGCTGCGAGGGACCTCCACCCCGTACATGCACATCGCAATCGTATGTGCGTAAAGAAGACTCGGAGAGGATGCTCATCGTGGAAGGAGCCGCCGAGTGGTTCCCGCCCGCATCCCCGAAGAAGCGGACTGGGGCCCAAGTCCGGTAATAAAGTACTCTGTGAGGCAACAGGCATTCGTGCGCTGAGCAATGAGGAGGTTCAGAGGTTTGGAGGAGCCCAAGGCCGCCGAATCCGGTGCGCGTAACATCGCAGTGCACGTGGTCTCATGTTCGCTCCTATTGATTCCCAGATTGTTGATAACGCCGGCATCGCGGCAACAACTCCAAAGATTCTTGAACGAGAGCACTCGTAGGGGCTTACGTAATCGAGAGATCCAGTGGACGCTGGCCCTCAATATGTGCAACGTGTCAAGCGGAACAAGCAATGAACAGGCAAATAATTCCGGCTTAACACGCAAGTCGCAGGGTTCCAAATCAGCGACACCATGTTGGTCTTAGGGTTCAACGTCAACATACTGCCACGAAAGACATGGGAGGCTCTTGGAAGGCCACGGCTAGCCTACTCACCAATCCAACTCAGTATGGCGAACCAGTACTGCATTTTGCCAATCGGCCGGCTCGAGGGAGTCGAGTTCGACGTTGCGGGGGTGAAGACATACACCGATTTTGAGGTTATTGATATCATGGGCGACAAGGATCCCTATCCAGCCTTACTCGGCATTGATTGGGCTTTTGGGAATTACGCCATCATCGACCTTAAGAAGGAGCTGATGATCTTTGAGGATGGGGAGATATGGGTCACCCAGCCTCTCGACCCGTATCAAGGTCCGCGATATACGGAAACAGTGGACAATCGGGAGGATGCTCAGATGATGGACCATCTCTATCAGATGACTGCAGGAAAGCAGGACGATTATATTAACCCGACCGCGACTGGCTCCTTCAGTTGGCGGAGTGTGCAGAGCTCGGAGCTCAGATCAAAACTCGCTTGGGAAGACTGGCAGCAAGGGGGATATGAGACCACCACGCGGAGATGTGCCTCCGTTGCTCAAGTCCGGTGGGTAGGGACTGAGATCTGCGGATATCCCACATTGTCGAACATGCAAGCAGTCAATACTTTTATTGCCAAGGTGGAAGACCGGGTCCTAGCTGAAAGCCGGATACCACTTTTGGATGTGGCCTTGCAGTCAAAGTCGGCACGGTGGTGGAAAAATCAAGGCAACACTCTGTTGCGATGGGAGTGCGTGGCGGATGCTCTGCGGGCACGCTTTAAAGAGGATGAAGGACCCTCCAGTACGCTTAAGTATCACGAAACTTCAGACCCGCGACACCATTTGCGAGCCTGCGAAGAACAATGGCGGAGCACACGGTACCCTGAGGAGCTATGGGTCCACAGGTTTATCCACTCCCTAGGCACCATTCCCCAGGCCTGGTAGCTAGAGGAAGAAAGGAAACGGGAAACCCGCTCTTGGCAGGCATTTGCGGACAAGTTCGTTTGGTGCTTCTCGTTTGAAGGGGAGACGGCACAGGAGTCTCAGTCCCTACAGGCAATCAAGGACGTCTTGTTTTTCCGCCAGCCCGAGCCCGATGAGGGCCTGGCTGTGTCACGACCTAAGGTCAGGCACGAGTTGGTTTGTCACCGGATTGATGGCGATCCGGAGGACGACAGTTTGGAGGACCTCAGACATCTCTATTTTGACGAAAAGGAAGGCGAGCGGAGCATCAGTGAGGAGCCGACGACTGAAGGGGTCCATTTACAGCTGCTAAAGACAAAAAAAATGAACATTGGAATGGACGAGAAACCTAAGCTCGCAACGGTGGGAGATTACTGGGACGAGGAGACAACAAAAGAAATTTTTAGCCTCCTCCGGGAATACGAAGATTTGTTTCCATCCTCAGTTGCGGACCTGAAGGGGATGAAGGGGGATCTGGCTGAAATGCGCATCACGTTGAAGCCGGGGGCCAGACCGGTGAAGCACCGACCCTACCGGTTGAATCCACGTATCAAAGAGAAGGCCAAGGTGGAGATCGATAAAATGCTGGCTGCAGGTCTCATCTTTCCAGTAGAAGAAGCCGAGTGGGTAAGTCCCATCGTCATCCAGAACAAGAAGGAAAAAGCGGAGATCCGGGTCTGTGTCAACTACTGGAGCCTGAATAATGCTTGCATCCACGATCCGTTTCCCACTCCTTTCAGCGATGAAGTTCTAGATCATGTCGCGGGGAACGAAGCTTATTCCTTCACTGATGGGTTCTTGGGCTACCATCAGGTGCGCATCGCCGAGGAAGACAAAGCAAAGACGACATTCACCACTGAGTGGGGATCATTCGCATACCACGTTATGCTGTTTGGTCTGAAGAACGCACCGGCTGTGTTTTCCCGGATTGTCATTGCTGCTTTCCGGGAGTACATTCACAAGTTCCTGGAGGTCTACATGGACGACTGGACTGTCTACAGTCTGTTGAAGAAACACGCCTCTCTGTTGCGTGTTATGTTTGACCGGTGTCGCCAGCTGCAAATTTCCTTGAACTTGAAGAAATGTATTTTTGCGGTTCCATTCGACACACTTTTGGGCCATGTGGTGTGCAAGCAAGGGGTCTGTGTTGATCCTGCCAAGGTCGCGGTCATCGTCCACATGGAGGCCCCCGAGACCGTGAAGCAGTTGCGGGCACTTCTCGGGCACACAGGATATTACAGGCGGTTTATTTGCAACTACGCAAGGATTACGGCCCCTCTAGAGAAACTGTTGCGGAAGTCAGAAGCGTTTGAGTGGACGGCGGAGTGCAGGAAGGCACTTGACATATTGAAGGAGAAGTTGGCGACGGCACCCATACTTGTTCATCCTGACTGGGATAAGCAGTTCCATGTCCATATTGATGCGTCCGGAATTGCACTTGGAGTTGTATTGGCGCAACCCGGGGAGACGACAGTTGATCACCCCGTGTACTTCGCCAGCCGTCGGTTATCGAATGCGGAGAAGAATTATACCACGACCGAGAGGGAGGCGTTGGCGATGGTGTACTCCCTCCAGAAGTTCCGCCACTATCTTCTGGGCGGCAAATTTACATTCTTCACGGACCATTCTGCATTGAAGTATCTGGTGAATAAGCCGATGTTGGAAGGAAGAATCTTTCGTTGGCTACTACTTTTCCAGGAATTTACGTTTGAAGTGGTTGTGAAGCCTGGCAGGTTGAATGTTGGTCCCGATCATTTATCCAGGTTGGAGACGGGAGAGAGTGAAGGCTCGTTGGACGATTAGCTACTGGATGCTGACCTCTTCCGAGTTGAAGCAGTACCAGATTACCTGGCTGACATTGCCACTTACCTGACCACGGGACAGTGTCCTCAGGATTACACCCCGCTTCAGAAACGCCACCTGGTTGTCAGGGCGGCCAACTACCAATTGATCGCGGGGCAGCTGTACAAACTAGGCCTTGATGAGGTGTTGCGCAGGTGTGTTCTCGACCATGAACGGGAAGCAGTGATGTGGGAATGTCACAGTGGTGTTGCGGGAGGGCATGTGGGTGCGAAACCCACTGCAAGGAAGGTGCTTCAAGCTGGCCTGTGGTGGCCGACGGTACATGCTGACTGTAAGGCCTATGTGAAGCGTTGCGATGTTTGCTAGCGGACGGGAAGGCCTTCGCACCGAGACGAGCTCCCGCTACACCCAGTGCATGTGTTGCGGCCGTTTGAAAAGTGGGCTGTTGATTTCGTAGGTCCCATCGCACCAATCGCTCGACATTCCAAGGCCCGGTACATCATTACCGCCACGGACTACCTCACACGGTGGGCTGAGGCAGCAGCGGTGCGCGACTGCTCGGCAGAGACCGCTGCCCGGTTCATTTTTGAACACATCATCAGCCGCTTTGGCTGCCCACAGAGCTTGACCAGTGATCAGGGTACGCATTTCATTAATGCCACGGTCAAGTCACTACTGGACACATTTATGATTCAGCATCATAAAAGCAGCCCATACCACCCACAGGCCAATGGTACTGTGGAAGCTTTCAACAAGATTCTTGAGAAGGGCTTGACTAAAATTTGCAATGCTCAGCGTGACGATTGGGACGAGCGCCTCCCAGCGGCATTATGGGCCTACCGGACCACAGTGAAACGGTTGACCAACCAGACACCATTCCAGTTGGTGTATGGCCGGGAAGCTGTGATTCCCGCCGAGTTCACGGTACCCAGTCTTTTGATCGCAACGTCCCTCCAATTCTCAGAAGAGGAGTCACTTCGGGAATGCCTCCAGGAGCTACAGGAGCTGGATGAGGCCCGATTCCTCGCGGAATTCCACCAGAAGGTTCAGAAGGCCAGGCAGAAAGCGTGGCACGACCGCCACATCAAAACCAAAGCCTTCCAAGTTGGCGGCAAAGTTCTCTTATATGACAGCTGGTTCCAGAAGTTTCCAGGCAAGCTCCATATGCACTGGTTGGGACCCTACTTTGTCATCGAGATCCGCGACTCAGGAGCCGTTCGGTTGGCACAGCTGGACGGTACAGTTCTTCCTGGGTGGGTGAATGGCGCACGCCTAAAACCCTACCAGGAGTAGGTACCTTTCACTTTTCATCAATAACTCTCGCAACCGAGAGAACTCGTAGAGTTGCTTAGTCGAATAACTCTCCCGCAACCGGGATGAGCGTAGGGATTCTTTTCCGTTCATAGGCAGTCTGTCAAATAATTGGTCAGTTGCGGGTACCTCACCGCAACCGACTGTGGTCGGGGCGGACCAGTCCAGCGTGTCGCAGCGCCAGTCCAGCGTGTCGTTCGCGTAGGATCCATCCCCGTGCCAGTGTCAGTCCACGTCATTTCCGTCAGTCCTTTTGTCAGTCCATAGGATCGCTCAGATTTGCTTCATAAATTACCATAAGTAGACAGTAATCATACCGTAATCATTTGCCATCACCCGCAGTTCCCTCAGCCATCGCGTCCGCCCATCTTCCCATGACGTCGTCAGCAACTGTCAGATTACATACAGGCACGCGATTGATCGCACGATTATCGCAGCCTCGAAGGATAGCAAGAATTAATTGCCGTTATGGAGTCTCATCAACTCCGCTTGTGCCAGCGGATGACATAATTTGCATGAAGATCAACAGCACGAGAATGATGGACTAGTTCACTTTGGAAGTTGCAGCGACTCCAGAGCAATTACAGCCTTCAAGCGCACCGCACTCAGAAGGAAACTCCAGAAGAATCCTCCAAGTCTACCAGCGCCGCACCAAGATGCCGAGGGCTCTCCTCTCCATCCCCGAACCAGTGTTGAACAGCCGAATTCACCACGTAGAGTTTCTAGTGGGCAAGTATGACAATGCAGCATGTATGGACGCCAACCTGTCCGACCCAGCTGAATTCCCCCACCTCCATTGGCAGACCTACATGGAGCACCATTACACACCAGGCAGCAGCTCCAACAGTCGGATGCGACCAGAATTCAGGGGCCTACAGCAGTCGTCCTTGATGAATTTGAGGACTCTTCCAGTTTTTGGCACCACGGGACCGACCCTGCAATGCACCCGGTTCCTCCTCAGTCGGATACAGAACGGGTCCCTGTGGCTCAATGAGGAAATTCCAATTCATGCCGAAGACATTCATCGGCTTACAGGGCTATCTCAGAATGGCGCGGATGTCTCCACTGCCGGCCAGACGTCCTATAAGTGCGCCCGAAAGTCGGGTGACTCAGACCTGTACACCAAGTATGGCACTCGCCGGGGTGGCAAAGGTGCAAAAATTGATTTAATCAATAAGCCAGAAATTCGGTTCGCTTGCTACCTGATCGCTAGCAAGACGATGCGGCACTACACGAAGGGAGAGTGCACTCTGGACACAATCTCCATTGCAGAGCACTGCATCCAGGGCACCAAGTTGAATTGGTGCTCATTTGTGCTAAAAGAACTCTTCGCGGCCTGCGAAGAGAACTACAAGCGTACCACCAATTTCATTTACGGGTACTTGATCTTAGCTTTCGCCATGTGGAAATGGCACCTTCCTCCCGTCCGAATGCCGGCGGAGATGACCGCGAGCCAGCCTCTTGCGATGAAATACACCCCCTGGCAGGTGTCCACAGACCCCAGCACCAAACAGGTGAACGCGGAAGCGTTTCAGGCGTGGTATGGGATGATGACAGATGTGGTGACCAACCAGCAACGGGTGCCCAGGCACCTGTTGGATGAGTACAGTGAGCAGGTGTGGTTTGGGGTCAGCCACAGGCACACCTTCCTCTGGCCAACTTGCATGTCGGACACCACCATTCACATGGCGCCCCTCCGATTCCAGTTGAATGACGACACCTTTCACCGGGAGGTCTCTGCGTGGCCGGGGGTCGTCAAGCACGTCCGCGACGGAATCACCCGCTATAACTTTGAGCGGATGCTGCCGGCACAGCGGCCTGCCGCGATCGGCGCAGCGGGGTCCTCACAGGTTGCGGCGGAACCTCCATAGGATGCAGCTGAGACCGCACCGGACCTGCCCGAATCGCTGGTCCCCATCGTCCAGCACCTCAATGACCAGGTACGATGACTTAACGTGGCAACCCAAGTTGCTTCAAGTGGTGCCCCTATATTTCCCTCCTTTGCTGAATTTCATATCGGTCGGTCTCGTGCTCCCTCCAATACTGCCCCCCTCATTTCTCCCATCCCCACTAACCTGTTCACCTTTGCCACCCCTATCATCACACCGATGGGCGAACCGGGCCCCGAACCTGATTCATCAGACCCCCCTCCATCCAAGAGGGCCCGCATTGCTATCACAGATCTAGTGGTGGATCTTACTGACGATGATCCACCAGCCACTCCACCCACAGCGACTTTGATTCCAGAGGAACCTCTGATCGATCCGTCAGAGTTCCTCAACCTTCGCCTCCCTCACACTTCTTTCACTCCGTCCACCGCTCCCTCCACCGGCTGACCACCTGCCACCTCCTCCAATCCATCCAATTCATCAGCCACTGTGTCAGATTCTCTCATCCGGGAACTTTTCGGAGGTGACCACGGGGTGGAAGTCACCTCCAGTACTGCAGCCGTGGTACCGCCGGTTGACCCCATGGCCACGGCCCAGGATCCTCCCTCTACTATATCTACCAGGCTAACAAATGGTGGGGCTGATTCGGCTGCCCCTCCCCCAGAGCAGACCACGCAGCAAGACCGGCCGGAGTCCGATATGGCCACTTCAGTGCAGCAGCAGACGCCGGTCCATCCTCCTGAGACCTCAAACCGATCAGTGGCCAGTGGCCAACCTTTGCAGGAGCGAGTGTCGGAGCAGGGCGCACCCAGCACGACCAATGCAGAACCATGAAGTACAGCACAGCTGTACCTACTCATTCAGCGGGCGGCCCTAAAGGCCAAACAGATTCACACAGAGTTGGAACAGCGGTGTACCGAGCATCATAATCAGATCACGGCGCTTACTGAACAGCGCAATCAGCTGACTAGGGAGAAGACCTACCTACAGGAGCAGGTCAACATTACTGCTCAGGCGTTCTCCAACTTATGGCCCGCTGCAAGGGCTCATTATGCCCCACTTCCTGCCACTATAGCGGAGGACAGTATCGCACTCCAGGCTCACCACCTCAGGACTGTTTTCAATGTTGTTTGCAGGGAGAACCAGGAACTCCAAGCGGCGTTAGCCGCACGGCCTACCCTTCCAGATCCACTGAGTGTTCATTCAGAACAGGTGACTGCCAAGCAGACTCAGGTAGTTAGTATGCAGGCAACCCTCCATTCCACTGCGGCCGCGGCTTCTGCCCTTCTGCGAAGTCTGCAGGAGTGCTCACTCACTCTAACTGTCAAGACGCAACCTATCGCTGCCCAGCTACAACAAATTTCCCGTGACATTCAGGCGACCGTGGAACCGCCACAGTTAGATCAGCTCTACGCCCGGGCGGACGAGCTTGAAATTCAAATGCAACAGACTGAGGCCGACACGGCAGCGGCCAAACAGGTCATTCGGGAGATTCGTCCACCCATTCGCGCCAATGTTGACTCCATGCAACAGCTGGATGCCAAGGCCGAAGCCCAGCTTGCCACGCTGTTCGGGGCTGCCCCGACGACGATAGACGAGGCCGCCGCCACCCGGATCTCTGAAGAAGCCGACTTTCTTATGCAGGAATGGCAGCAAGCGGTGGCGGACTTCACCGAGCTTAGAGATGGAGCGCTCCGCAGGGTCCCGGAGTTGGGGCCCTTGTTTGAACAACCACTTAGCGGAGCACAGTAGGGAAGGGCGCAGGGTGAAGGCACAGCAGAACAGAGCACGGGAGCCAGCGGGGCAATGGAAGTAGAAACTGTTATTTGTGATTGACTCGCGGACAAGTCAAGGAATTGTGGTCGGGGCCTGTTGGGGCCCTTGTTTTTGTTTAGTTTTGAAATATTGGCTAAGACATTTTGAAATTTGACCCTTTTTGAGTTACGGTATGAATAGACATGGCAACCGCGACCGCGCCGCAACTACCAGGAGTCGCGGAGCTACCAAGGTGGCGCGGAAGCACTCGATGGCTGGAGATAGAACAGGGACAAGTGCAGATGAAGGAAACACAGCAGAAGACAGGAAGTGGAACACACAGATAACAGGAGAGAAGCCAGGAGAAGCCGAAGTAAAGCCACAGAGGAACTGATAGTCGCAAGAGCGGGTGAATAAATAACAGTCACCCGGCTGAAACAAGAGGATGCTGAAGAGGTTGCGAGGCTCGAGACAGGGAAAGACGCACAAAGCAGTTGCGGAGGAATCATGCATGTCCTTCATATGGTTTCTTATCTTCTCTATTCTACGTTTCTGTTCCGAAATTCATCTGTATCAGATTTGTGAGCTATCAGTGAGAATGCCATGTAATCATCTATTTGGCCAAGAGATTAATACAATGGAAGGTTGCTGTCTCAATAAGATGTTCATGTGTTTGTAATGTGTTTATGCTGGTTTAAAATTTTATTTGCGAATGTCTGAATGCTTATTAAGTGATCTGGCGTATATAGCTTTGTATATGTAATGGATGCACTGCCCTTCTTTAGTTGTGGGTTTGTTCCCTGCCATTGATCTCATCCCCTTATGCATGTGGTTGCGGCACGCCTCGGGTGAGACGCACTGCTCTCCAGAGCAGGGTGAAAATTCCGGCGTGTTCCTAGACTACACCGGACCCCTTTTTTGGCCACAACTCTTGAACCTAGGTCTTGTCCGCGAGACCTGACTTCTCGCCAACAGAGTCGCATGTGTGCAGGCTCAAAAGAGCGTTGTATGGGCTGAAACAAGCACCTCGTGCTTGGTACACACGGATAGACAGTTAGTTCACCAGACTTGGTTTCGCCAAGAGTGAGGCAGATCCGAACCTATACCAGATTGTGGTGGAGGGTAAGTTGTTGACAATTTTACTTTATGTAGATGATTTAATACTAACAGGTGATGAACTGTTGATACACTCATGCAAGGTAGATCTTGCAAAGGAGTTTGAGATGAAGGACTTGGGCATCCTTCATTATTTCCTAGGATTGGAAATTTGGCAACGAAAGGGTGGATTGTTTGTGTCTCAAGGCAATTATGCCCGGGAGATACTGGAGAAGTTTCACATGCAAGGATGCAAACCTATTGACACTCCTCTTCCTGGTGGTTGGAGGAAAGAGGATGCTACATCGGCAGAGGTAGTGGATGCCACTGTTTATTGATAGTTTGTTGGTTCGCTCATGTATCTAGTCAATACACGACCGAACATATGTTATGTTGTTAACCAACTTTCGCAAGCTATGGTTAAGCCTACCAAGCTCTTTTGGAAGGCAGGAAAGCATGTCCTAATATATCTCAGGGGCACATCGGGATATGGATTGTGGTACAGACAGTCGAATGAGTTGAAGTTGCATGGCTTCAAGGATGTAGATTGGGCAGGAAGCCCAACGGATAGAAAGAGCACATCTAGAGGGATATTCAGTATCAGATCTATAGCAGTTTCTTGGTACAGCAGGAAACATAGATCCGTGGCATTCAGTTCATGGAGGCCGAGTACATGGCCACAAGTTTGGCTGCATGCGAGGCTATATGGATGAGGAAGATCCTAGTCAGGTTGTTCGGTTCACACTTAGATTCTACTGTGATATATTGTGATAATAAGAGTTGCATTAAACTCTCAGTTAATCCAGTATTTCATGATATATCTAAACATATTGACATCTGGTACCATCATATCAGATATTGTGTGCAACGGAAGATCATGTTACTTTCTTACATTCCTACGGAGGATCAGGATGCAGATATTCTGACGAAGGCGCTCACCAGGAGAAAATTCGAATACCATAGAGACAGGATCGGGGTGGCATATAATCCCTATCTTGTTGAGAGGGAGTGTTGAGATTCAACAAGATGATGAGCTTAGTGAAAAGAGTCGCCTTCACTAAGTGGGCCCGCAGGCTATTTTTGGCGCAAAGTCTATTTTTAGACAATGTATATTTTTAGACATGTCGACCATATTCTATGAGTTAGGATGCCTTTATTTATGGATGGTTGGTCAAGTTGGGAAAATAACATGGACTTCTATTTTTAGACCTGTGGGCGGAATATTTTTAGTTGCAGTCTAAAGGAAAATAGATATGTAGATATTATTAGCTCTTAATAATATTTGGACTCTAAACACCACTCTTATTCTCTTTGGGCTTACTTAGTTAAGTGCAAATGTGGCACAGCAGTGACGGAAAGAGATTACACTGTTGAGAGTTTCTTTAGACTAATACATGAGGGCTTAGTTAGAACTCATGTGACAGAGTTTGGTGGAGTTATAGAAGTAGTTGGTGGAGTTGTATTTAGTTTAACTCAGTTAGACTCAGTTGAGCTAGTTGTATTTAGTCTAACTGATTGATACACTAGTGAGAGTGGTGTGAATTAATTAGTTAAATTAATTCACTAAATAATAACTCATTAATCAACTGAATAATACATCATTTAACTACAGTGCATGGAAGTTTCAGTGTAGACCAGTGGAGAGGTAGGTGAAAGAGAAAGTGTGACTATCAGTTGTGAATATAGTGATGCATTGATTACATCCAACACTCAGTGGAGATGCCAATGAGGATTGCGCGGTGCAAGCTTGGTGAATTCAAGTTCATTTAGAGCCATTCTTCAGCAGGGATTGCGCAGTAGAGGCAGGCTAGCAGGTGGCAAAGATCAGTGCATGGATTTGCAAGATCGGGCCTGATTAGTGTGTAGCGATTGTATTGTACTGAGAGCTTGATATGATCAGCTTTGTATGAGGATTGTTACATGATCTCTATGAAATATATTATATACAGATAGTTTGGATTTTCAGCTTCAGGATTTCCCGTTAAACAACTGTGTTCATATGTGTGAATTTTTATTGTTTCATGTGTGCATTGCTATCTTGATTTTATTTCTGCAAATGATCAATGGTGGAATATATTCTGTATTTTGCATGAAGTTAAAATAGTGTGAGATCAAGAGAATCTTGGATATATAACACATAAGTTATATAATTTCTACATGACTCACCAACCACCCTAGGAATTGCGTAATTCCTTCAGCCCACTGATGTGCCACATCTATTCACTGAAATAAAGTGCTCCAAGAGAATAAGTTACTATTTATTGTCTGATTATTATTAAGGGCTAATAATAATTGACATCCATTCTATTTTAAGATTAGCAATCTATAAATAGACTTCGCCCATATTCTAAAAATAGAAATTCATCCAAAGATAGAATTTTCTCAACCATCTAGAATCAGCATCCTGCTAATTTTAGAATATGCTCACCATTCTAAAAATAGACATACACCTAAAAATAGCCTATGTGGGCCCCACCTAGTTTAGGTGCTTATTTTTTACTAGGATCAAGGATGATGTTTCTGGATGCCACTTTCACTATTTCTTGTTGCAATCTTCAACACTCCCTCTCAACAAGAAAGGATTGTCTTTGCATGCGCCCTGAAACTCCATGCATCCACCCTACAATACTTGCATGCAACACTTCTGAAAATAAATAGCCTCCGAACAACTCAATCAGTATAATGCATCTGTCATCAAGTCTTCTGACCTCTGCTTAGTTACTGCACATGTCTTCGGGAACCACTGTGTTGTTGAAATTTGCACCCATGCACTCTACACTTGTTGTCAACTCTGATCCACACTCCAGTATTTGACACTGTCACTTTGATCTGATTGCATCAATCCAACTGATCATGCTACTGCTTCTTTGTGGGCGCATCATAGCGAGGTTCAATTCATGAGATCCACACCATCTCAATGAATCCTGCCCATAAATCTCTTCTTAGGATTACTCATGCATGTCACCCCACCTCTTACTTGGTGGTATAGCCGCATGCACTCCCTCTGCCCATCTGGCATGAAATTTCTCTGCATGATTGGTTTCTCCCACTCCATGATCCTCATCTTGTGGTTGCTCCACATCTCGAGGTTCACTCTTACCTGCATGCAAATATAGCTCCCTCTCAAGCTTCAATTTCATGGCTTTCTCACACTTCCCAACAATAGGAAGCTCCGTAGAAATCCCATCTACTTCAAGTCTGTAGAGATTCTTAACTCGAATCCCAACCTTCCTGGCTTTCCCTGTTGCTTTGTGTCACAGGAAAACTTTTCCTTCACTAAAGACAACATCATAGCCTCTATCCTATAACATTTTGACTGAGATTAAATTCTTCTTTAAACCTGGAACATGCACAACATATTTTAAAAGAATGAGTCTACCTGACGCCCTCTGAAAGGTGATGGTACCAATTTCAGTCGCACTGTATCATCCATCGTCGCCCAACTCAACATGCATCCAGAGATCTTTCTCCACCAAGTCACTAAACAATTTCTCATCTCCTGTCATGTGAAAGGAAGCACCACTATCAAAGTACCACCCTGATCCCAATGCACTAGACACCATGCATGTGATCAATGAGAAGTCAAGATTAAATTGTGAGGCAAGAGCCTCACCAGCTGCAGCTCCACCAGCCATCTTTTCCTTCTTCTTATGTGGACAATTCGTTGCAATATGTCCAAACTCGTGACAGTGAAAACACTTCACTTTGGACATGATGTGCTCCTTGCCATATTCACCAGCCTTAGATCTAGAATGGAATTTCTTCCCCTTCTTCTTCTTCGACTTGGCAGCCAAAGCACATTCCTCTTCATCATCATGCTTTGATGAAGATCCATCCCTGGTGTTCCACCTTATCTCCTCCTGCACTAGATCCGACTACAGTCGTTCCCAATATGGTAGTTTTTCTCGTCCATTGACAGAGTCTTCATAACTATGCTAACTCTTCAGAAGTCCAAGGAGAGGCAAGCTCACCAAATCATCATTCACAACACTGAATCCTACGCTCCCAAGCTCATCCATACATTGGACAAACTTTGTTAATTATACCGGAATAGTGTCGTTCTTCTCCATCTTGATTTTTCTGAGTTTATCCTTCAGCGCAAATTTCCTATGGTCATTGTTGCTTTGGAAAATATCCGTCAAAGCCTTCCACATAGCATATGGAGTGGTTTTCCCATGAAGGCTTGACACAATATGGCCTTTCACACCTTCCAACAGAATCCTCCTCGCCTTTCCTACTATCTTTTGCCATGCGTCAAGTACTGCAACATCCGCCGAAGTGGGCTTAGGAACATCTCTCTCGATGAATTCCTTCAAGCCATTATCTTCAAGCACCGCCTCCATCCTGTCCTTCTAGGCTATAATGTTCCCACTTAGCCTTAGCTAAGAGGAAAATTCAATTTTGTTTTAATTTCTATTTCATGAATAAATGAATAAAGGAGGACATGTAAAACTCCTAAAAAGTCTAAATAAATCAATGCCCATGTGAACAAAGACAAATCAGGGCTATGTAAATAATCACTTGCAGGTGTGAAAGAGGTTTGAGCTAAAGAATGGGTCAACCTTGACCAAATCAACAACGTTTTATAGGTTCATTGCATCTCCAAAAGGGACAACACAGTTCTAGAAGGGAGCCTCCGATGTGAAAATGGCTAACTCATCAATATGGTTTAGGGTTTTCAATAGCTTTCTAATCTTATAAAAGGAAAAGGAGGGCAGCAAGAGAAGGTTGTTGATAGATCATATTTCTGAGTATTTGTCTGCTTAGACAAATACCATTCTCTGCTGTTGAGTGGAGGATTGTATCTGGAAGTCCTATGCAGGATTTTCACCTCTTCCTTTGATGATTCAAGGAGGAAAGTTTGTTGAATTGAACCACTATTAAGCTTGAGGCCAAGCTCCTACTTACATTGGCAGCACTGATCCATTGAGGGTTTTGTTGTCTCTGCAAGCAGCAGCAAGTGGTGATCGAGATCTGTAGAGATCTAGTGTATTTTGAGAGCCTCTCTCCATGGAGTGGGTCTTCTGACCTCCTGGAAGAGTGTATCATTTCCTTATGCTTCAGATCTGTACTTCTACAATTTTTTTCTATGACATTTGATCCACAGCACTGTCTATGTTGGAATACTGCGTTATTTTGTTGTATATCTCTTTATGGTGTTTTTCTCATAGTTTAGATCAGAGATCCTTAGTGTTGGGGTTTGCCTTCCACTAGGTGATCCATGGATTAGCTTGCTGATATATGTTCTATTCAGATCTAATCCATTTTAATGAAATTTCATATTCAGAAATTTACTGCAGCAGTTTCCAGATCTGCAACTTGTTTCTCATATCTACTCTTATTCATGCATGCTTTTGTAAAAATTCCAAGTGGATCTTGTAGAGAAAACTATATAGTCTCCAGATCTGGTATAGATCTGATATTTTGTCCATATATCTATCCTAGATATGAGTTGTAACTTCCAACTGCTGAACCTCCTAAAAAATAACGCTGTTGAAGCATTTCTGCAAATATACTTTTGTTCCTACTCTCTTTTCTGAAGATTTATTGTTGTATTGGCTCATGCATTCTACTGTATAATGAAAGGGCTTTATCATAATGTTGATTTGCTGCTGTAAGACTGAAATATAAGTCTCCTTTCTGGTCTCCTCTGAACATCTGCTAAAACTGCACAATTCCTGAAGTAGTGCTTGCATTTTGCTGTAGCCTTCCTCTTTGGGTGTTTTTTAGCTAGTCAAGTTTTTGGGAGATATGTTTAAATAGTCTAAACTGATTTGTTTCTGAATAAATTCCATATATAATTCACATACAACATAAGTGAGGGGAACCGAGCCCTAATCTGCGTTATTTTTGCACATTTTTACTTATAAAGCTTTTTTCTTGAACACCTTGTTGAAATTCCTGAAAAAGGGATTGTTCCAAGTTCTATAGACAGAGTCTGTAGATGGCCAGGTAGCCTCTAGATCTCATCCTTTCTTTTTAAAGGTGACTTATCCAGTAAATTCCCCTGCAGTCACTCTCTGGAATAGAATTCTTGAATTCCTGAAAAGGGGATATTACAGTGGTATCGAAGCTCCACTCTTGGCACAGCCTGTGCTTACCATTGGAGCTCCAATCATGTTGCATTCCGAAGATGAGGATCCTCCCACTGAGATGGAGAGGAGGTACCAAAATAGAAGTCATAGAAATTATGACTACACCACTGTTGATCTTGACAAGGGTCAAGACAAGGGGAAAGCCCCTGAATCTGTGAATGATAAAGATAAGGAAGCAGAGGAGTTTGCAAAAAATCTCTTGGATGCTATGCAAGATCTATCCAAGTAGATAAAGGAGATGAGGGTGGATAGAATGAGGGAATATTTTGGGAGATTCCATCAAGGAGAAATTTATGATATGTCTCATTTTGGGACTGGTCAACCTGTGAGCTTGCCACATGCTCCACAGGCCTCACAACGCTCTACCATGCCTACCTTCTTGGCTGTGGAGAATGAAGGACTGCAAGCGCCAACCTTCCTAGAAGGTTACTTTGTAGAATATGACTCCCAAATTCAAAGGTTCAAGGATAACTTGAGCTTCCAAGACTTTTTCCATCTCAAGGACCGAAGGAGACCATGGTAGCACTACAGAGATGGTGGTTTCTTCCAGGGGAGACACCATACTATGGGCAGGTTCTTTTTTCCCAAGGTCGATGGAACATCCTCTTGTTCTGCCAAAGCATGGGTGGAAAAGTTGGACGTCTATTTCCAGTTGAATAAATTTCCCGAAGTATAAGCCATCAAGATTGTTGTGCTGCATTTTGAGGGAGAAGCCCACAACTGGTGGTTTCATGGACTATATACATTAGGACACAACAATGTGTCTACATATGCTGAGTTCACTAGGAGACTAGCGGAGAGATTTGATCGGAAAGATCCAGAGGCACCTTTTAGAAGCTTGGCAAAGTTGAAGCAGACAGGAGATGCAGAGGCCTATATCTCTAAATTCCTGAGATTGTCAGTAATGGTCCCTGATCTATCTATAGCAAGGAGAGTCTACATGTTCATTGATGGCCTGGAGGAACCTTTGCATGGGTTGGTTTATTCTACCAAGCCCATCACTTTGCATGATGCCATTGAGAGAGCCAGAGACCTCCAAGATGCCTTGCCAAGAGCAAAGGCAACTTTCCAAAGCAAAGCCCCTCATTCCTCTAAGGGGAAGGAAGGGAAATTTTCTCCAACCAAGGAGAGCTCGCTGAAGAAGCCTCTTGACCTTGATCTCCGGAGGGATTTGATGAAAAAGAGATTGTGTTTCACTTGTCAAGAACCATGGGTACCGGGACATAGATGTGTTGCTGGAAGGGCACACTATATAGAAGTCTTCTCTAACTTGGAGGAGGAGGATGGGAATGAAGGACCTAGGATGGGTCACAACATTGGTGATGATTACGATGAAGATCAATCACCATCCAGAGGTGAAGAGGGAGCCTTTTCTCCAACAAGTGGGACTCTTGCTTCTTTGAGAGGAGTGCCCAAATATTTGACCCTAAGAGTGCAAGGTTCAGTCATGAACCAGAGAGTGTCTATTTTGATTGACAGTGGGGCAACCCACAAATTTATTGATTCTCACCTTGTGCAGAGGAGAGGGATCCCCACTGATACTTTTGATGGGTTCTATGTTTTGGGTCCGGGAGATAGAACTATGCAGTGCATGCAGTATGTTCCATCACTTTCTGTGAATATGGGATCCTACACCTTGGTGGATCACTTCTTTGTAGTTGACATACCAGACACCAATATCATCTTGGGTGTCTAGTGGTTGATTACCTTGGGGAAGGTCACCACTGATTGGAAGGCCTTGCAGATGGAGTGGGTGGACTTGAAGAGTGGGAAACCACAAATAATTCAAGGCATGCACACTTACCCTACACCTGATGTTTCCACACAAACAACAGAGATGGATTTGCGCAGTGGAAGCAAGGATCTCACAGTTCCTTCTCTCATGTTTATGAGAATGCTGTGAGGGAAATTCCTACCTCATGGAAAGCCATTTGGAATTCCATTAGATTCTGATCATGTGGGGGAAGCCACACAAAGTGCTGCTCAAAGCATAGACCAAGCAAGGAGTGGATTAATGGAAGAGAAAGCCACGACACTATGGGAGGAAGGAAAGGGGAGGATCAGCCTCCTAGCAAACAAAATTGGCATGCATAATGTCAAAGAAGCAATCAGAAACAAGGCAAGCACCACCATAGATGCATCAGCATCGCTGTCCTTGTTGAGTTTTGTGGATCCATATTGGAGATCTCAACTCCTTGTGGATTGCTCCAAAGATCTACACACCGGGATGATATTAGATGGAATGAAGCAAGGGGGAGGCTATGTGGTCCATGAAGGGATCATATATCATCTTGGTAAAGTATTCTTGTCTCAAGCCTCCAAGCTTAAGCAAGAGATACTACAAAGAGCACACAAAGAGTTCCTTTCTAGCTATATGTAGTCTGAAAATATCTACTCCCTAATCATGAGGAGTTTTGATTGGGAGGGTATGAAGGAGGAACTACATCAGCACTTACAAGAGTGAAATAGCTATGAGGAGATGGGGCAGCCAAAGGACTCTGTGCAGGAGTCATTTTAGCCATCTCTTCCTTCTCTTAAAAGAGAAGAAATGCCCATGCCCAACTCCATGTGTGTGGGAGACTTGAATGGTAAAGAATCTGATCTTATAGAGCATGTTTATTTTTCTGATTTGACATATTCTCTTACCATATGTATGCAGGCCATGGCTCTTACAAGGAGTCATATTACATGTAGATCTCATGGCATTGATGAGTCCAATAGAAAGTCTAAATTTGGCCACTCCCTTGAGGTGCAAGGAGAGATTCTCTATCATGATGGGTGCTTCCCCAAAGCACCTAACTTGGGTATCACTTTCAGCCATGTCAAGGTGACCCATGCAACCAAGATGTGGTGGGATTACCACTTACCACACTCAGATCTACTCAATCCAAGGAGAGCATTGCGTTGGTATCTTATGCGGGATTGTGACCCACCTCCTCACGTGCAAATTTCAGTTTGCATATATGTTATTTTTCTTCCATACATAGATGATATATTGGTATTGTTTATGGGTTTGTATGGGAAAAAAGTGGGCAGTGTATATGTACCCCATGGGATGGAACTTTATCTTGTACTTCATGATACATGTTTTAGATGTGACATTGCTTCACCCAAGTTTATTTCTGTTGAGTTTTACACTCCTGAAGGGATCGACTATGCCCCTATCATGTTAGAATTGGAGGAGAAATTTTTGATGTATTGGCTTGATGAGCACTTGGTCCATGATGAAAGCTTGATCCTTGATGGTGCCATCAATGGATAAGGAGAAGAACTACAACTCTTACCCTGTCAGTTGCTTGAGGACAAGCAACATTTTGGAGGGGAGGATTGTAATGTTCCCACTTAGCCTTAGCTAAGAGGAACATTCAATTTTGTTTTAATTTCTGTTTCATGAATAAATGAATAAAGGAGGACATGTAAAACTCCTTAAAAGTCTGAATAAATCAATGCCCATGTGAAAAAATACAAATCGGGGCTATGTAAATAATCACTTGCAGGTGTGAAAGAGGTTTGAGCTAAAGACTAGGTCAACCTTGACCAAATCAACATCGTTGTTTAGGTTCATTACATCTCCAAAAGGGACAGCGCAGTTCTAGAAGGGAGCCTCTAATGTGAAAAGGGCTAACTCATCAAGATGGTTTAGGGTTTGCAAGAGCTTTCTCATCTTATAAAAGGAAAAGGAGGGTAGCAAGAGAAGATTGTTGATAGATCATATTTCTGAGTATTTGTCTGCTTAGACAAATACCATTCTCTGCTGTTGAGTGGAGGATTGTATCTGGAATTCCTATGCAGGAGTTTCATCTCTTCCTTTGATGATTCAAGGAGGAAATTTTGGTGAATTGAACCACTATTAGGCTTTATGCCAAGCTCCTACTTACATTGGTAGCGCTAATCCATTGAGGGTTTTGCTATCTCTGCAAGCTGCAGCAAGTGGTGATCTAGATCTGCAGAGATCTAGTGTATTTTGAGAGCCTCTCTCCATGGAGTGGGTCTTCTGACCTCCTGGAAGAGTGTATCATTTCCTTATTCCTTAGATCTATACTTCTACAGTGTTTTTCTATGACATTTGAGCCACAGCGTTGTCTATGTTGGAAGACTGTGTTATTTTGTTGTAGATCTCTTTATGGTGTTTTGTTCATAGTTTAGATCAGAGATCCTTAGTGCTGGGGTTTGCCTTCCACTAGGTGATCCATGGATTAGCTTGTTGATCTATGTTATATTCAGATCTGATCCATTGTAATGAAATTTCATATTCATAAATTTACTGCAACAGTTTCCAGATCTACAACTTGTTTCTCAGATCTACTCTTATTCATGCATGCTTTTGTAAAAATTCCAAGTGGATCTTGTAGAGAAAATTATATAGTCTCCAGATCTGGTATAGATCTGATATTTTGTCTATAGATATGTCCTATATCTGATTTTTAACTTCCAACTGCTGAACCTCCTGAAAAATAACGTTGTTGAAGCATTTCTGCAAATATACTTGTGTTCCTGCTCTCTTTTCTGAAGATTTATTGCTGTATTGGCTCATGAATTCTATTGTATAATGAAAGGGATTTATCATAATGTTGATTTTCTACTGTAAGATAAAAATATAAGTCTCCTTGCTGGTCTCCTTTGAACATCTGCTAAAACTGCACAATTCCTGAAGCAGTGCTTGCATTTTGCTGCAACCTTCCTCTTTGGGTGTTTTTTAACTAGTCAAGTTTTTGGGAGATCTGTTTAAATAGTATAAACTAATTTTTTTCTGATTAAATTCCATATATAAGTCACATACAGCATAAATGATGGGAACTGAGCCCTGATCTACGTTATTTTTGCATATTTTTACTTATATAGTGTTTTTATTGAACACCTTATTGAAATTCCTGAAAAAAGGGATTATTCCAAGTTCTATAGACAGAGTCTGCAGATGGCCAGGTAGCCTCTGGATCTCATCCTTTCTTTTTAGAGGTGACATATCCAGTAAATTTCCCTGCAGTCAATCTCTGGAATAAAATTCTTGATATTCCTGAAAAGGGGATATTACACAGGCTATGTAGTTCGAGCTTCCCTCGAGTGCAAACTCCAACTTCAAACCATTGAAATCCATTTCAATGTATACTCAACTGTCGCACCAAGAAATTCTTGCAGCAATTTTGAAAATTTTCCACCAACAAAAACTCAGTACTGCTTCACTATTGCAATCTCTTCAGCTCTGATACCATGTAGAAATTATAAAATATGCATGTATATTACCAGATTCTCCTGATCTAAAAATTTAATCCTTATGTTAAATACAAAATCCTTCTACTTAATTCTTTGTGGAAATTAAATCGTCAATTGCAAACACATGAAGAAAAATCAATCACACATAATACACTTGTTTTACCGGGAAAGCTTAAAACTAAAAACCCAAACTATCATATATTATGTATATAAACGGATCATGAAAAAATCTCATATATCTCATACAAATCTCAACTCATAGAGCTCTCAGTACAATATACAATCGTCTCACACTATCTTGCAGAAATTTTCACCTCCATGCACCAATTTCTTGCCTCTTGACAACCTACCTCCACTGTGCAATCCTTGTTGAAGAAGAAACCTGAATGAATTCAACCTTAGCTTGCCTTGACTATGCAATACTCATAGGCATCTCCAATGTGTGTGTGGATGCATTGAATGCTCCACTATAGTCACAACACATAGTCCATCTCACCCTTTCACCTATCTCTCCACTGGGTCTCCACTGGATCTGACATGCAAGTAGTTAACTGCTGTATTTCTTCAGTTGCAAGTAAGACACTACTTATGAATTATTTAACTAATTAATTCACTCATCTTTCACTAGTGTATGTTCAGTTACAACCAGCACAGCTAATTTTAACTCACTGAACTGAGTTAAACTAAATGACAACTCACATAACTACTCTTCCAACTCTGTTACAACTTGCCACAATCAGTTATAACTAAGTCCTCCATGCATGACTCACCAACCACCCTAGGAATTGCGTAATTCCTTCAGCCCACTGACGTGCCACATCTGTTCACTAAAATAAAGTGCTCCAAGAGAATAAGTTACTATTTATTGTCTGATTATTATTAAGGGCTAATAATAATCGAAATGCATTCTATTTTTAGATTAGCGATCTATAAATAGACTTCGCCCATCTTCTAAAAATAGAAATTCATCCAAAGATAGAATTTTCTCAACCATCTAGAATCAGTATCCTGCTAATTTTAGAATATGCTCACAATTCTAAAAATAAGCATACACCTAAAAATAGCCTGTGTGGGCCCCACCTAGTTTAGGTGCTTATTTTTCACTAGGATCAAGGATGATGTTTTCGGATGCCACTTTCATTGTTTCTTGTTGCAATATTCAACATGCTGCAGCAAGGTACAGAGCATGCCATTTCATTCTTTAGCAGGACCCTTGCTAATTCAGAGTTGAAGTACAATATCTTAGAGAAATAGGCATATGCTTTGGTCAAAGCCATCAAATATTTCAGAATTTATATTCTGCATTCTCATGTCATAGCATTTGTGCCTAATGTTGTTGTGAAAGACATATTGACTCAAGTTGATCCTGATGGTAAGAGAGGGAAGTGGATAGCTAACTTGCTGGAGTATGATATAGAAATAAAACCTACAAAATTGGTGAAAGGTCAGGGGCTAGCAAAGCTGATGGCACAGTCCAATTTTGACTGTCTTGATATGAATTTAATTGCATAAATTTCAGAATTATCAGATGAAGATGAAGAGCTGATTCCCATTCAAGAGAAGTACATCCTATTTTACTGGTACAGAGACATTGTCTTTGTCTTACATCATCATAGAGCTCCTACTGAATTGAAAAAATCTAAAGCAAGGTTTGTGAAGCTGAAATCTCTGAGGTACTACATCATAGAAAAAATATGTATTGGAAATATACTGGTGGTATTCTTTTGAATTGTTTGCTGGAAGAGGAAGCTAAAAAAGTGATTGAAGAGTTTCATAAAGGATATTTTGGAGGTCATCACTATTGGAAGGCCACAGCAAATAAGATTCTCAGAGCAGGGTACTATTGGCCTAATATGTTCAAAGATGTCTACAAAAATATTGTTGCCTAACATGAATTTCATATTTTTTATGGTAAGAAAAAGCTTGTTCCTTTACCTTTGATGCCTATTTATGTTGAGGCACCATTCCAATAGTGGCGACTAGATTTTATTGGTGAGATTCATCCATCATCTTCAGGGCAGCATCATTGGATCCTGACAGCAACTGATTATTTCACCAAGTGGATTGAAGCAATCCCGACTAGGAGAGAAAATGATTATGTCATCATTTCATTCTTAGAAAATAACATATTGTCTAGGTTTGGTTGTCCTATGAAGATCATCACTGAAAATGCACAGGCATTCAAATCCAAGAGGCTAATCAATTTTTGTCATTAATATCACATTACACTTGGACACTCTACTGCTTACTATCCACAAGGTAATGGTCTTGTTGAATCTTCTAACAAAAGCATTGTGAGAATTATTAAGAAGGTGTTGCAGGAAAATAAAAAGTCATGGCATCTAACGCTGGAGTATGCTCTGTGGATTGATAGAGTGTGTACAAAAAGGTCAATTGGTACTTCACCTTATGAGTTGGTGTATGTAGCTGAAGCCATTTTTTCTACATCCTTGGGAGTGCATTTTATGAAGCTACTGTAAGGATTAGAGGAGGAGCCAAATGCTATTCAGAGGAGAACAAACCAATTGATAGCTCTGCAGGAAAAAAGGGAGGAAGTCTATAACAGCAATCATCAATCTCCAAATATAATTAAGAAGAAATTTGACAGGAAGGTAAAAGGGGAAAATTTTCAGATTCAAGATGTGGTATTGAAGTGGGAGGCCATAATTGAAGAGAAGGGGAAACATGGTAAGTTTTAGAATATCTGGAAAGTTCCATTCATAGTAGTTGCATCCCATGGAAACAACACTTACATACTGCACGAGATGGATGGACAACCTTGTGATGGAGGGTCTTTCAATGGAAGGTTTTTGAAGAACTATTCCTCTTGAGTTCTATTGATATTTCATTCCATTGTATATATTCCATTTTTTTATTCTTTTCTGCTAATAAAAATACAAGTTGATCATCAAGCTTGAGCCAGAGGTGAAGGCTATTAGAGTTTGAAGGAAGCTTGGAAAATTTCATAGTTTTTATTTCCAAGAATATGGATGGCACTGGAACTACAAGTTATTTGGTGTACCATAGGGGCACACCATCCCAAGTGGAGCCACTATTATCACTCATAAAATGTGAAACATTATTTTACATGGTCATAGAGTTCATTCCTCACAAGTTGGTATAGGAAAATTCAAATTTTTACGTGTTTAACCTATCCTAAGGTTCAAACCCACCTCCATTTAGGTCATATCATGTCCCATCAGTCATCATTAGGTGTCATATTTCATTTCCCAAGAGTTCAATTTCAAAAAGGACAATTAATCCACTTTTACTTCTTTTCGTAGCATTTTACACTGTGAAACGACAGTTTTTGCTACGAAACTGCCTAATATTTCCGTAGCGAAATTGTAAAAAAAATGAACTAGATATGCTATGAAAAATATTTTTCCTGTCTATCTTGTCAAAGTTGAGGTGAAGTGTCAGTTCATCGTTGGAGGAGTTAGGGTGGATGTCATTCGAGTCTGTTAGGGTTAAATCAAGGTAGAAAGGTCATGTATGAGGTCATCATTACCATTTTTAGCATGCGTGTGTCATGATTAAGGCATGAGTTGCAAGGAAGAAGACTAACAAAGGTGGTCACTACCATAGACATGAGCCAATGGACATGAATTTGTTAAATGAAGACCCAACTGCCTTGGAGGTATTTAGAAGAACAAGTTGTTTGTAATTCTGCCAAAGGTTGTAAGTTTGTCGTCTACATGTTTCCAAGGAGCTTGCTAATAGTTTTACTAGGACAGCTTCAAAGGTGGGAATGCTAAATCTCATAATAACACTAGACATCATTTCAGCAGCAATTGGAATCCCTAGGGGAGGAGTACATTGTTTTAAAGGCACAAATTTCACCATGTAGGACTGCAAAGAATTCATCAAGCCAAAGCATAGTAAAATTGATCTCACAAATGCTATCCCAAGGAGCTACATGAAATACAACTTCTCAAAGCTGCTGCTAATCATTCAGAAGTACTTCACCTGTGAAGGAAGGTTTCACATGGTCTACTCCTACCACCTTAGGCTTCTGCTGCACTTTGTGGGTAAGAGGTCTCTGGACTTTCCCTTTTACTTATACAGAAGTCTAAGTAAAATTTCAGATAATTTCAAAGTTAAAAAATAAGGAAATGAAACTTCTCTCTTTCACCATGGCTTGATTAAGTTGTTGGTGTTAGAGGAGTTGAAGAGATTAGGTAGAGACTGGTCATCTTTTTTGTTCATGAGTGATTTTGAGGTAGATGATGCCACTCCTACAAGAGTTCCCAAACCTGTAGATGATTTCATCACCAACAGTGGAAGAGCAGTTAGAACCAGTGAGCATGGAGATAGAGCCCTTGTAAAAGGTTGACACACCCAAAGCTACAACCACAAAACAAAATCCAACAGTGAGAAAACATGGCAGCAAGAGAGTTACTAGGAACCAAACAGTGGTTAAGGGTAACTTAGAAGACATCTTTCATGCCATTGATATTGAAGAAACTCCCATTGTCCAAGCTAAAGACATAGATGAGGGAGGAAGGAAGCTTAAGAAAGGAAAAACAGCTAAAAAATTGGAGTTTGCAGGTGATGATGTTAGTTTCATGTTTCAAGCTAGAAAACCAATGACAAGACATGCAAGAAATGTCTTGGAAAGCATCAAAGAGTCTCAAAAGGTCAGTGAAACTACTCAGCCACCACCAAGCAGCATAGACCTCTCCTCACCTGAAAAAGAAGAATTAGTCATCAAACAAAAGAAGGGTAAAGATAAAATTACTAAAAAAATAGAATTTGAAACCCTTAAGGAGCAGTTAAAAGAGGTAGGTGAAGAGATATTAGTCTTGAGGAAAGAGGCAAAGAAGCATAGAGTTGAAAGAGTGCAGTTTGAACAAATGAGGAAGATTTGGGAGGATCAAGTCATAAGTGTCTCAAAGACCTTGGACAACACAAAAAAACTGATAAAGTGGACTCAACCACTAAGAAGAGAGGTAAAGCACATTAAAAAGTTAAGCCTGCACTTGCAATCCAAGAATAGGACACTGAAGGACCAAGTCAAAGACCTTCAAGAACAATTGGAACCGATTCATGAAGAGATGGAAAAGAAAGGTTTAAAGATGACTGTGGTTGAGAAGCCTATTAGGTCTCGTAATTGTCACATTTTCATCATGTTTATCCTCACCATTCCTCACATTCCATCACTTCATTTAACCAATCATCATACCATTTCCATGGGTTCACCTCATTATTTTCCAATTTATTTAATTTTAATATTATTAGAGAATGTGTAATTAATTATTAGAAAATTGACATATTTCACTAATATCTTAAAAGTGGATGAGCTTTGTAAATGTGTAGGATTATTTGGAAGAATTATTCAAAATCCTCTTGAATATTTCCTCCACCATTTCAATAATTCAAAGGATAATCATTCAAGATTATTCTAAGGAAAATATCATGGAGATTCCAAGGAGAAGATCATGGAAGATTCCAAGGAGAAGATCATGGAGATTTGGATAACATATCTTATCCAAGATTTGTGAGAGATGAGTGAGGATTTGAAGGGATCATATTTTGTAATTATAGGGATATTGGTTGAGAGAAGAGTGGATTTGTAATTATGAGTTGCTTATCTTGTTTTCAAAACACTCATGTATAAATAGGAGTGCTCTTTCTCCAAGTAAGGAGAGAATGGAACTTGTATGACTTATTATTATTTATGAGACTTGAAGACATAATAGAAGATTTTTTCTATCATATTTTGATGATGTTACATGTTTGTTGATTTCTTGAAGTCTTAAGTAGCTAAGTTTACCTTCAGTGTGCGAGGCAAGGGTGGAGGGACCCCACACCGAGCTAGGTGCACTTCTTAGTTCATTTTGTAGCTGCAATTTCTGAATTAGTTTCTTATGTTTGACTTGTTTATATTTACATGCCTTTACATTCTTTAATTGCTGATGAATCTTAATCTTGTTTCTTTTCTGCATATGAAGAGACAAACCAGTATTTAAGTTAAATACTTCTTCTATCTGATTAAGAGTTCAAAACTTTGATTAAGAGTTCAAAACTAAGATTCATCTTTTCCTGCTTTTTCCTGAATTCCTGTTTTCACAATAGCATTAATGATAGAATTAAATCAATGATGAAGGACAACCAGGACCTCTTAGAAAAGAGCCTCTTCAATTATTATTTCATGTACCTTGATCTATTGTTTATAAAATAGATTTATCTTTTCCTGATTTTTCCTGAATTCCTATTTTCACAATAGCATTAATGATAGAATGAAATCAATGATGAAGGACAACCAGGACCTCTTAGAAAATAGCCTCTTCAATTATTATTTCTTGTATCTTGATCTATTGTTTAGAAATTAATTAAGTTAGATTTATACTTGTAATATGCATTTCCCTAATCATCAATAATTCATCTTCTAAACTTGACTGTGGTTGAAATCCATCTATTTTGGAGATGCTTCTAAGTTCTACAAACCCGGATTGATAATTAAATGCTCATGTTAATTTACCCAGTTCTTTAGAGGGTTCATTACATGCAGAAAATCAAGATCTTTCAGCTGGAGGTTAGTTTGTGAAGACAGTTTTGAAATAGGAAATTTATGTGTTTTTACACAGTTTCGTAGCGTTCCCTAGGCTTAAAGCTAGGAAAACGCTACAAAAAATCTTGTAGCGGCCTTTTTTCTTCTAAAGTCACTTTTTTCATATTTCAAGGATGTAGATTGATGGTGGTGATGTTTCATGACTTGATTGAAATCATGGAACAACAAAGGAGCAAAGTTATTGGGTGCAAAAGCCACTTTTTCAATGCTACCAAAACTCGCTATGAAACTGACATGTTTTCGTAGCGAGAAATTGTTAAAGGTTTTGGAGCATATTAATTGCAGTTTGGGACAGTTGGACTCCTCTAACATGTCAAGGGATCTTATCATAAAATACTTATGACTCGAAGGAAGTGCTATGAAGACAGGTCATCAGCCAAAGCAGATTTGAAGATAAGGGTCATGCATTCCTAAAAAGTAGGGTTATGCTCCACAAATCTAGGAGACTTTTAAATATATAAAGTGGTAATAAACTCTATCATGTATTTTTCTAGCATGTGATGCTTATCTTGTAACCATCATGTAATTGTTTCATAGGATAAGGTAGAGCTATGTAATAAATAGGAGTTAGAGTCCTATTAGGAGATGTTTTCTTTAAGCTGTAGCTGTCAATTTTCTGTTAGAAGTTATGTTTTTTAGTTATGAAAGGTGTCATAGGATAATTCGATGATCTAGCCACCACGAAGATCATCCTTGTTATAAATAATGTCTATTTAAATACAAAGCATCGAAGTAGTAAGGGGTTGGATATTTTTTGCACTAAACTGTTGATTTATGTATTTGACTTATATCAGTGATACAAAGTGACTTTCTTCTTGACAGACCTGAGATTCTCATGAGGGTTTTAGTGTCTTATTTATCTATATATTTATGTTTTTACCACTTGTAGTATATTTCGTCTTTATTACTCAGAATTTATAATTTTTTGCTCTGACTTCCTTTAGTGATGAAATTATTGTGTTTTCATATGTTTTATGTGTGAGTTACCTTTGTTAAATATCTCTATCTACCTCAGCTTCCATGTCAAGAAAATTTGCCACTGAAACTATTGATTTTTGACTCCATAAGCCCAATGGTAGCAAGCCTGCATTCTTTTCAACCTGAAAACATAAAAAACAAGTTACATTTCCCATAGAGTTAGCCATCTATTACTATCATTATTCAATATCATAAAACCCCCTTGAGAGAGCCCTCTCAAACTGAAGAGGCTAAGCTTCAGTTAGAAGTGGTTTGAAACAATTACACTGAGTTTTGATAAGTAGCCAATCAAGTACAATTTTGTGATAACAGTGTGAAGAAAACCCTAGGTAGTTAGTGCATGAGGATTTGATGTTTAAGGTTTGAGAGAAACCTTGGTTTATGGTAAATACTTAAGATTTGATGTATGAAACCCTAGCATGATCTATGTGAAGATGCTCTAGCATTTGGGATTGATTTGATGAAGCCCTCAATGGGATAGTTTCCAATAGACTTGGTTATTTATAAATTTGATTGAAGGAAACATTGTTATGTGGTATATGGATGGCTCTTGAAGGTTTGTTCAAGAGGGAGAGGATCATCTCTCATTAAAGATAAGTATTCCTTGAATTATGACATTACTCTTCTTTATTCTTATGGATTTGATTATGATGATTATTGCTTATACTTCTTGCATGTATATTTTGAGTACCTGGATGTTCATAACCTTCTTGATGAGATGTGATAAGTGAATTTCTCTTGAGGATCATTTGAGATGCATGAAAGAAAATCTAGATCGGGAAAAGGGTAAAGAGGCACTTGATGAAAATGGGTATATGCACCACAAGCTATCTATGTGAAGGTGCACATATATTTGAATACTACAAGGTATGCATGGTATATTGTCCTAATGTTATGTTTCAACTATAACATTGGATGGCTAGATAATCCCTATGATATTTTGAGAATGTCTACTTTGAAAATGGCCCATGCATGCATATGAAAGTGATTTGGATTTATGTTTCCCATGATGAAATGGTGCACCTGGTATTGAAACTTGTGATCATGAGGATCTTCTTGGAAGCTACTTATTGTTGATCTTGGATACAGTAGCATAACTTGATGTTTGGCTAACATATATTGTTTTTGAGATCCATATTCTAACTCTATTAAATGATACTCTTGACTCTTGATATGCATATGACATGTTTATCTCTTATAGAAGTTTACCTCATTGATATGGTAATGATAATTCTTGTGATAAGCATGATGAAAGCTCATGGAAAAAGAGATTGAAACTTTGTTAGTTTATTGAATAACCTAACTTGATCCTATTGATCATGATGAGCATGGTATTGGTGACCATGATGATATAGGTATAACTATGAGATTGATATTCCATATCTCCTACTACCTGTGGTTGTGACATATGGTTAAATTAAATGCCCTACCTTGATGTATTGTTATTTTTTTCATAAGATATGGTGTCACATCTACATGTTGCTATGATCCTTCAAGTATAACCCTTAATGAAATATTGATGACATGATGTTGATGATCATGATAGATATGTGTTTCTGGTCTAACAGATCTTTTGTTTCATGACTCCAATGAAGACAAGTTGATGACATGAATGAAAATTGAATTAATGTTCTACCATGATTTATGGGTATCTAACATTGTTGATCTACAATAGAGTTCTGAGCCTCTCTCGCATAAAGGAAGACCCATAAATATGACTATGCCTAATAGACACAAAAATGAAGTTTTGTACACGAAATTTGTATGTACTCTGAATCAAGGGATCTATGACATGTCCTGCCATTGTAAAATTATTTCTTAAATTGTTTGGTTAAAAAATTTTGATCACATAAAATGAAGGATTGAGCATGAAATTAGATGGTCACCTGGAATATGTCATTTCTACATATGTGTTGCAAATATCAGTAATATCTGTCAACAGGAAATTTTTGTATGTTTGAACCGAAATTTTGTTTGCAGGTGACCAAAACATTCATATGAATATTTCATTATGTTTGAAGTTTGTGCTACATGTTCTAGCTGATTGATATAGTGAGATGTGTTTGGAGCTTTGACATGGTGTTTTAAAACTTTGAATTGATAATTGAGACATATATTTGGATTATAGGTCTCTCTATTTGGATATGTTGATTTTTTATTTTCCCTTATGACAATGCTATGTGGGCATAGTGACATGCAGTGTCTTATGTGAGTATTCTGAAAAATAGTTTTGTATTGGCCTCCTTCTTCCTAACACAATGGTTGTTGTGATTCAGTGTGAAGATGGAACCTTCATGACTTAACCTTGATGTATGCACTTGCATCTAGTGATGGAAATGGCTTGTAATGGCATGTTAAATGAAAAACTTGATGGCTTGACATTAAATGAAGTCAAGACTTGATATGAACTCTATCTGTCACCTGGTTGAAAGAATTCATACTATGACATCAATGTCTTTGATAATAGTTTTTTTTTCTGGCTTCTAAACTCTGATGAGTTGACTTCGTTGACACAACATTGATTTATGTAAGGCTGATTATGTTGGCTTGGTAAGGCATTATTCTTGTAGAAATTGTTTCATGATGCAATCTCTTCGATTCAGATTTATCCATATTTGACAGTTATCTAACGAAGTCAGGATAAAGAGTTCCAAGGTATGGCCTTGATTTTGATTATGGATTTGGTTTTACATACTAATGACAAGTGATGAGCCTATGACAAACTAAGTAAAATGGATATGGCTTATGAATCTTGTAATTATGTATCATGACATGATGAATCGATTTCTGGAACTTTGGGAAAGAAAGCCCATATTGCAAAACTATTGAAAAATGTCTTTGTGTAATGGAAATGAAAATCCTTGTACACTATGATTTAAGTTAAAATGTTGTTGATCATGACATGGAATCTGAAGCATTCATGTTCTATTTTTGACATCCATTTGTACATGATGTGTATAGAACACGATTAAATTCATGATTGAGCTACTTCGTTTAGAATTTCCACCGAATATCCTTTGAAATATCTACATGAAATGTTCTAATTTTAAAGGCTGATATATTTCTCCTATGATATATAGTTTCATATATGTACTGATGATATTTGGGATTATTATTGATGAGAAAATTTGGATGTTGCCTTAATATGAGATCTGTCATTATATCTTGGATGTTGCTAGCTGTGAGGCAGGATGTATAAGCACCTTAGAGATTTTTCTGAGCATGATCTGGATAATACATGGATACACTTTGATAACAGAGAATCCCATATATATATATATATATATATATATATATATATATATATATATATATATATATATATATATATATATATATATATATATATATGGGAATCTCTGTTGCTCCATATTATTTTTATCAACTGTATTATCCAGATCATGCTCAGAAAAATCTCTAAGGAGCTTATATATTTCTCCATTCATTAAGACAATGCAATTGTTCGAGACAAACTTAGGCTTGTGATTGAAAACTCCTTCAGAGGGAGGATGATTATGATTTCCATTTGTGATTTTATATTACTTTTATGTTCTAACATAATATTTGATATGATTTCCTGTATGAAAAAGAATCAACTACTATTGAGACAAGAAGATACCATATTTTAGTATGATGAGAGCAACATTGATTGACGATACTGAGCCAACTCTTCCTCCCTGACTAAGCTCCCAGGATGAGGAATTGAGATAGAGGGCTCCTAGGGTTGAGAGAACTCTGGACAATAGGGTATGGCCCCTATCTATTACCCATAGGGTTATATATGTTTATCCTCTATCTTCAAAGGGTCAAATAATTTTTCTCCCTTATTTGGTCTTTGCATAGTATACCCTAGTTTGCAACATACCCACAAGTCGGTCTTGTCAGGAATATTTCTCCTCGTTTGGCCAACAAGTTCAGAGTGTACTTGGGGTGTACAACCCTAGTCGATTATGATGCAGTTTTTCTACCACATTACTATTCAGGATCATCGATGGGAATATCAATAGGCAATAGGATGGGTTGAGATAACCCTATGCAATTCCAGGTTGAGATTGATCTCCCCGATGTAATCCCAGGGATGCAAATATCATAGAAAATATAAATGTGTCCCTATGAAAAATTAATATAGAAACCATCCACGGTGAATAAACACTCATCAAACTTGAACTATGTTGTTTTTCTGGAAAAACCGTTGAGTGTGGTCACCCCTAATGATCACGACTACCTTAGACTGCAATTAACAAATTATTCTTTGTCTTCTTAGATCACCGAAAAAGCCAAAGAAACACAAGAATTAACGCAACTCATAGGTGAGAATTCTTCATTCACTATCATTTCACTAGTTTTGTGGCATATGTTGAGCACATACACACTATATGCCAAAAATTAAACATCATTCACATTCTGCAAATGATAGTGGTTTTCTTCAGTAGTATAATCACACTTTCAACAAACTGTTTTACCCATTTAAAACAATCATTTAACTCTCTAAACATTAATCAGCCTCCATGCAATATGGTGAGTGGGTGTATCAATAATTCCAACAATCAAATCAGAAAATTGTGGCTTCCTTCAACACTTTTACGCTCATCAAATGGGGAAAAAACCATGGCACACCATGTCTAGCATCTTCTACATTCTTATACAAGAGAACTCGGCCTCCAAATTCTTCTACAACCAATGTAAATTCAATTTCCTCTAGGATAGAACTTGGCCAACACAAGAAAACACGCCCAGAACTTGAATTTGGAAAATGGGCTATGCAAGAAAATATAACTCGTTCCCCTGAGCAAGGATAAAAACATCTAGTGGGAATAATGAGGATTTTGCCTCTCCTTGAGCTGATTCGGCCCACTATATAGATGCCAACAAAACAAATACTAAATGAATTCCTCACCACTAGCAATAAAATTGAACCATGACCAACAAGAATAGAAACATTGACCCACAACAAGGGTGATTCATCCAAAAAAGAGATTAAAGGGACTTGGCCCCTTTTTGCACTATTATTTAAACACAACTAGAAAGATACTCAACAACCAATACACCAGGTGGAAACGCGAATTTTTTTACTAGAAATCATCCCAAACAACCACAAAAAAGACCTTGTACAAATTAATATCAATGTCTTCTCTCAAGACAAAACTTTGGACAGCAAGAATAGTGGGAGAAACTCTACCTTCAACACTTCTCCAACTTGACAGATCCTTACATAAAATAAATCTTTGACAAAAGATGAATAATGGGCCCAAGAATAATTTGTCCAAGCAAACAATATTTTCCCCACTTTTCTTTTTCTATTTTTTAAGAGAAATTAAACGGTCACAGAAACAGTGCGCACATAAATTATGGGTGTTTTTTGTCCATTTTTTATTTTAATGGTATTGTAGGAAGAAAACCTAACTCAAATATAATTGGTAGAGGGTTCAAAACTGCATATCTCAGTGGCATAGGAGCATATAATTCAACTAGAATTTATCTTAGAAGAGCAGGACTAATGGTAGGTCTGAAATGCATAGAAAGACCACAAAACTAGTGGTTCATATTTTACGAGGGTCATAATTTCCCGAATTTGAGACCATGTTAAACATAACCATGGCAAAGATAGAATATGAAGGATACGCATTGAATGCATCTATTATTCACATGATATACATTTATAATACATTGGTGTGACTCTTGGATTCATCTTCCAAGGTCTCTTGGACTATTTTTGATTGTTCAACTTCCACACCATAAACCTTAGTGGATTAGGTTTCCAACATTGCCTTCACATCACTTTCAACTAAAAATTCATGTTTTTCTCCCTTATGTTTTTCCACTTATATCTGGTGTCTTCATGTTTTGTTTATTGAATGTTATGTGAATAATCTTGAATTCTGAATAAGTATATCATAAAATCTCTCTCTCTCTCTCTCTGGTAAACGCAAAAGGAAACCATTAATAATTGAGCATATACATAAGTCATTAGTTGCATAAGAAGAAATTTAAGTTTAGCAAAACTTGAAGCTTTAAATTATTGATTCACCCCCTACTTTGAATGATTTCCAAACATAAATCACAAACATATACCAGTCATTGTTTTGACATTAAAAGTATGAAAATAAGGTTGGATATCAACTACTCTAGGCTAACGGACTCAAGGAATTACCTCACCTTTGATCACAACTTGTTTCCTTATTCAAGTATTTATACATATGCATCTAGATTAGAACTAGAATTCAAGGCATAGACTGAGGGTTTTGTCACACAATGCACTCCTTCAAGCAAATCATAAATGAAGATTCAATTAATGCACTTCAATCCTATAGTCTTTGTTCTTTCTATGTGTTGATTTGATCTCTATCCTAAATCACTTGTATTGCATTTGGAGTGGAATGGGATAATATTTGACTCATCTAGCAACTCATAGGCCAAACGATAGAGGATATAAGTATAGGAAAGTTTCAGTGATAAAAATTCCATTATAACTCCAACCTCAACTATTGAGATCTCAAAATAATCTATTTCTCTAGTATGTCTTGTGAATGCACTCATTAGAGAAATTTTGAAGTCTAAAATGGGCCTCCCAAGGAAAATAATAAAATAATAGATGACTTTTTGAAGGGAAATAATTTTATTTTGTTTTTTAAAATTGTATTTTCAACTTATCTCCTTATATGTTTACTCAAATTTCAGGTGTATGCACTATTCAATGTAGTTTTTTATGTCCATTTTGCCTTAACGTAAACCCTATTTCGACCCAATAAACCTAATTTCACTCCATTTTATCTACATGGTCCTAATTTTGGCCTTAAAATGTATCAAAATGGTATTTAAATAATTCTCTTTTAAATCGTGATTTTTTGACAAAATTTGTGCATCATAAAATAAATATAACATAAATGACTAGAAAATGGAATTTCTTGGTAAATGCTCATTCATTGGAATATCTACAGTACATCTGAGTGAATTCTAGACCATGGTTTTTGTTCCTTGGGAACCACAGATGGATGAATCCCTTTTAGTTCTCCTCAACTCGGCTCACATATTCCTGGTCAATGCTTGGTCAACACATCTAGTTGTAAGAAAAATACCCGTTTTAGGCTAAAAATAAAAATAGAAAAATTGATTTTTGAGGGATTTCACCTAATTTTGATGCAGTAAAAACGTGAAGTTTGACCAAACTAATTTTTAAGTTAGTATTTTATTTTATGGTTCGATCTTTCATAGCATTTCAATTCTGAAACGTTATGTATAAATATCCAAGCATGTAAATACATTCATAAGTTTGTAATTTCCATATTTCAGTCTTTGAGATTTTTCACTTTAATTTTATATCTCCAAATTTGTGTTATAGCATTAGACATTATTTCATCAATACATGAAGCTTATTGAGCTTTATTAATTGGTAGTCTCAAAAGTATGTAAGCTAAGGTGTGGAGGGATCCACAGTCTCCGTGTGTGTCCTTGTTTCCACTTGTTATCCATAATTTTGTATGCTAGTATATACTTTCATATATTTTCATTTTATGTTTGTCCATAATTATGCAAGAAAAATATTAATTTCATGATACTTGAGTTATCTTGTTTATATTTTCAATTTCATGATATTTAATCTATATTGTTCATAATTTCAAC
Source organism: Pinus albicaulis (assembly GCA_034641835.2). Lineage (NCBI taxonomy): Eukaryota > Viridiplantae > Streptophyta > Pinopsida > Pinales > Pinaceae > Pinus > Pinus albicaulis. Next base: position 458,781,551 of record CM076580.1, on the reverse strand, counting down.
TTTCATGCTTTTAGTTGTTCACACTAGTTTATAATTTTATGTTTATATTATTACTCTTACTATTTTAGTTTTACTACAATTCATTAATAAATTGATTCCTTTTATCATAAAATATTTAATGCTCTTGAAGACATGTTATTGACTAGATGGGTAAAAAACTAGGATTATCCATCCAAGCCAAAATTCCCTAGTGAATGCATAACTTATCAACTAGTTTTGCATCAAATTATTATAAGTCATGTTTTCATATATTAGTATATGTCTCGAGGAACAATATTTTTAATGGTTTATGCAAAATATTAGGAGTTTCCATCCATGAGAAAATGCCCTAACTCATGCAATTCCACCAAACTAGTCTTACTCAACATTCTTTCATTATAGATCTTGATTTCACAGATTATTAAATGTCTTGAGAAACAATATTATTGATGGATTATTAAAAATATTATGAGTCTTATTCCATTTGGAAAATGCCCCAATATATTCAAGTCCACCAAACTAGACTTACTCAAGCACTCTTTCTAGTTTGAACTGTGCCTTTATTTTCAAGAATTGTTCCTTTACTTCCAAGAAGTGTGTTTTTTCTTTTATTTTCAAAAAGTGTGATTAGTTTATTTTAGTTGATTGAGTTATTAAATTAGTTTTATTTCATGCTTTATCTATTTTTCCAATTTATAGTTTTAGATTTTAAATTTCCTACTACTATGCTATAATCTATAGGACAACTAATCATTTTTCAATTCTTAACATGACAACAAGTCTAAGTCTAATTCTCTACCTATATCCATGTGCTACTAATTGTATGAAAACTAGGATTGATAAAATTATCATGTCCTAATTTATGCCCTTAGATTAGCCTGACATTTTTTGAGCCATTGTCGATGAAGAAAATGTTGAGTTAGAGTTAAAAATATTGGAAAATGTAACTAGGTTCTGTCTTAATTTAATGTATTTGAGTCATCTTGTAATATACTTGTCAAAAGAATAAAGAAAATAATAATAATAATAATTATTATTATTATTATTATTATTGAGACTTATTAAAGCATGGGTTTCATGATTGGGTCACCTTGGTTTGGGTCAAGGTCCCCATTGATGACTTCTAGGATTTATTCTGAGTCAATAGAGTCATTTTACTTTTAAAGAGACCCTTCTTGGGCTTTTGAGTCATGTAAAAAGGTTTAGTATTGATTCAAATATAATTTGTGTAACCTCCACATCAAGTCAACCTAGAAGATATCAATTTTTCCTAAAGACCCTAACTTGGCCTCATATGGAGCCTATAAATACAAGCAATTTGAATGCATTTTCAACACACTCTCTCACAAGTAGTGTAATATCTCTTGTAGCTGGGAAAAGTACGAAGTCTATTTCTGGGAAGATGAAAGAAGTGCAAGTTGGGGGAATTCTAAGGAGAAGAAGAAAAAATAAATTTTGGTGCCTCTCTCTCTCTCTCTCTATTTTGTGCTCTAGATTGGGAGATCGAAGTCTTCCAAGATTTACTGTTTCCATAATGTGTTGCCTAGTCGAAGTTACTGGAGAGGGGTCAAAATTCTGGAGGTTGACTTAGTGTGGAGGGAAGCTTTCATCTTTGTTTAGGGTGAAGAGTCTCAAATAATACTATTGAAAGGAAGAATTTCTTGACTGGGTTTTCCCCTCGAGGGGGGGTTTTCCCTAACATAGTGCCTACATTTGGTGTCTATTATTTTATGTGTTGCTGCTTTGGTAATTGCTTGATGAACTAAAAGAAAGAATATATAAAGAATCGTAATAACTAGAAACATCACAAGTAATTATCAATAATAAGAAAATATTTATGCCTTTCGGATTTTCTAACATGGTATCATAGCTTTGGTGAAGGAAGAAAAATGTAATCTTCAACACTTAATCAAGGAATTATTCAAAGGATCTTCTCAGGGTAGGAATCTACTACATTCTAGGAATATGTCTAACACAATCAAGGGAGAAAACAAGCTTGAAGGAGCCTCAAACTACAGGTCCTATAAGAAGAGAATTTACCTTGTCCTTGAAAATAATAAGGTACCAGACTTGGTCAAAGGAAAAGTAAAGAAGCCTACAGAGGGTTCGAGTGATGATGACAAAGTGAAATTCAGGGAACTAGAATTGGTGGCCATGACTTTAATGGTAGAAGGAATAAACGACAACCTTTTCCCATTCATAGCCAACACCGACCATGCTCAGGAACTGTATGAAGACTTGTCTAAGTTATTCACTATTAAGAAACTTGGTAAATTAGGAAGTTTGAAGAATGAGCTAAGGACTAAAAAGGTGACTAAATAAGACACAAAAGCCTCCTTATTTGTAAATATAACAAGAATTAGGGATGATATTTTGGTCATTGATGAAATTTTTCCAAACAAAGGACTAGCGATCACTACCCTATTAGGATTTCCACCTACTTGGGGTGTATTTGTTGCATGACTTAACAGTTGGAAAGCATCCCCCGACTTTAAAGAAATATGTACTGCCTACAGTCAGGAAGAATTAAGAATCTCATTAAATGCAAATCCTGAAGAAGTATCAAATGCCTACATTTCTCAACATAAAGGAAATAAATTGAAAGGACCAAGGAATAAAGTTGACATGTCTAAGGTAGAATTCTATCAATGCCATAAGATGGATCATTATAAGAGTGATTGTCCTGAAAATACAAGAAACAAGAAGAGAGAAAGAGATCAAGCCTACATTGTTGGAGAAGAAGACCCAAACAAAGTCATGCCAGAAGAATTTGACATTAGGGACTTACACTACTAAGTCCTTTTCTTTTAGCCTTAGATATATTATTTTATATTTTTTATGTTTTAGAATTTATAGGTTTTTAACATATTTTTGGAAAAGACATTTATTATTTTATGAGTTTTTAGGTATCCCTAAAATCTTTGGAGGGAGCCCTAAACAACTCCCAAAGATAAGTAACTTATTTCCTTTCATTTTTTGCTTCATATACTTATTTAAGTTTTGATTATATTAAATACTAATCGCCTTTCTAACTATATTTCATTGTCTAGGAAATGACTTGCTGAATTCTCAAGGATTATGAAAGAAGACCTCACAAGACAAAAGGTTTGTTAAGAAACAAAGGTATGTATTAGATCATAAGGTTTGTTCTCTTAATTATCACTCTCTTTGGTAATACATTCTACATTACTAACAATTGTTGTGTTTAGCTCTCTTAAATCATAAAGATTCGTGTTTGGGGTGATTCATCATCTCATAAATATACCCTCCTCATATCTTTGATTTTTTGTATAAAAGAACCCTAGAAAAGTTCTCTGAAAAACCCTAACCTAAGGGTATATTGATAATCTGTGAAACCATAAACCTATTTAAGGTTATTGATGGAGTCTAAATAAATTGGTATTATATTGATGATGTTGTCTGAAATCCCAAACCTTTGAAGTTTTGGTATAGTAGCGTTTTCTTTTCTATGCTGTAAAACCTAGATCTTTAGGGTTTGGTTGGGTATATAAGTAAAACCCTTGTTATGTTTTTAAAGTAAGGTCCTAGCAATGAAACCCTAGGTATGTTTTCAATTGGTTGAAACCCTACCTTGGTATAGGTTGGTATATGTCTAACACTTTAATATTTCCTGACATATGATGTGTTTATGATATGCTGATAAATTCATAGATACATGTGTTGACCTAGTTATTAATGGACATAAGTCTTAGGATTTAATATAAATCCTTGTATGAGTTTCTAGGATGATGATATTTGGAAATATAGGGTTTAATAGCTAAACCCTAGTAGTAATTAAAATTATCTTGTATGTAACAATCTAAGATTTTTTTATACAATAATTGTTGAGGTTGTAAAAATGAAATTCTAGGGTTTTGGAGTTGAACCTTAGTAAAATTAAAAGTCTTTGATGATGATTTGAGACTTGGTTGGATTTTATGGTTGATTGAAAATATAGGGTTTGCAACTAACCCTAGTGGAAGTTTTTCATGTTAATGACTAAGTTGTGATTGAATTTGATTGATTCTCTTATGAAATATAGGATTTGTATAAATCTCTAATGGAAATTCTAACATATGAATTCTGAAAAGTTGTTAGATATATTGTAGATCTATATTGTTTCTAAGGTTTGATATATGTTGTATTAGGGTGTGTTACACCTTTGAAAGAAACATTGAAACCCTAGATAGAATGAAAGTTTTTATGTCTCTTATTTGTAATTAATCTTGGGTATCTGATATGTTGAAATGCTTTTGTGATTCTGATATGGCTAACTTGATGCTTCTAGGGTATACTTTCTATCTAATTTGTGCAGGTACACAATCTTCAATATGGTGAAGATGATCGACGAGGATGATGATAAATATAATACAATGGTTGGAAGCCACGAAACATTCTCTGATGATGAAAATAAGAAGTTTTTCTCTTTAAGGAATCTTGAATAGAAGAGATCTCCCTAATATTCAGAGGGAGTTTGGATAAAGATATGCTCCCCTGTTGAGGGGGAGGGCATAAATTGATTTTGATTAAAGAATGAATTTCAGAGGATACGTTGTTGCATGAGAAGTAGGAGTAGGAAAGTGTATGATGAAGGAATATTTTGTCAAATATTCAGTTTATAGTCCTACTATGAAAATTTGAGAAGAAACATCAAGTTATCTAGAAGACCCCAGAGGTTCGTATTTAAATATGTACATATGAAAGTATATTATTTATTGGGGTTGTGCTTGTACAAGTAAATCACTCAAAGGATTGGATGGCATGCTATTTACTAATCAGTTTTATTGGGAGAGATTGGTCATCCATGATTTGCTGGATCAAGAAGCGTTAAGGATTTGTGAGTGACATTTCCTGGGAGGACATCTGGTTGACACTTTGTGTTGAAGTCTCGAAGTTGGAAAGGTTGTGTTGATTACAAAACTCTATTTTTGGATACACACCTAGATATTTGGGTTAGTGGTTAGCAGGTAAGCTTGATGGTACCAAGAGAGGATGAAAGCTTGATTCCATCTTATTCCCAGCCAGATAGATTTCCCTGGTCAAGAATCTAGTCCATGGCATTGTGATGCCTAAAGTTCTTCATTTTTCATATAGTATGAGATCTTCCATTGTACTTGTATATTATGAATACCTCCCTAGTTAAGAGGGAGTGTTGGAAAATGTAACTAGGTTCAGTCTTCATTTAATTTATTTGAGTCATCTTGTAATGTACTTGTCAAAATAATAAAGAAATTATTTTTTATCACTATTGTTGTGATTTATTAAAGCATGGGTTTCATTCTTGGGTCACCTTGTTTTAGGTCAAGGTACCCATTGAGGACTTCTAGGATTTATTTTGAGTCAATAGAGTCATTTTTCTTGTAAATACACGCTTCTTAGTCTTTTGAATCATGTAAAAAATTTACACCAATTTTTGGTCATCTAACCTATTACTGTTAGATGGACCAAAGTACACCATGTAAGACCAATTTTACCCTAAGTAAAATTGCTTTCACTATGAAAAATAACTTAGTAATCCATAATTTATTAAGTTGTTTATGGGCTAAACAGGAAACCCCATGAGGAATAATTGAATAAATCCTTATTTGTTTGATTTTCCTCAAGGTATAATTAGTTAAACAGCAGTTTAATTAATATTCCTGGTCATATTTAACCCAAAATAGGAAAATTAATTAGATAAACCACTATTTATCTTATTATTTTCTAGGGATAATTATTTAAACATTATTTAAATAATATTCCTTGTTAAATTTGACTAAATCATTTATAAATAATTGAATAAATCAATATTTATTTAATTATTACTCAACCACACTCTTAAAATAATAAATATATCATTTATTTATTTATTATTTACAAATAAAGGGATTTGATCAAATTCAAATTCTTTTCTCACTCAAATATAATAATCTTCATAAAGTTGGATCTGATTTGGATTAATAATATTTTAATTATCACCCAATATCTAGACTAAAATAAATATTTTATTATAAATGAGGTAACCACTACCTCCACTGCCTTTTACATTTTTGAAGATCACTCTAGTCATCACTTTTGGGTAACTTTGATTCTCAAAATTGTCATAACCCTGCAAACACCTTGTGACTCTACTGAGTTCATTTTTTCTTGGTTTTCTACACCATCAAGAGAGAGAGATCTTAGATCTGAAGCATTGAGGACATACAAGAACCCATCCCATTGAGGGAGACTGGTAACATCTTTCTATGATCCCTGCCCAGGTGTCATAATACAAAATTTCTTTAAAAATATTCTTGTCTTGTCTATTGGATGCATGGAGAAATTCTTTCTTTTACTTGTTGTTTAATGTCTTTAAATGCATAGATCTGGATTTTGTAGCATTTTTCTTGGTCAACTAACTACAGATCTAAAGAAATTGGCAGTCCTCTTTGATGTTAGGGTTGTTTGTTGCACAACTAAAGTGGGATTTTTTCATACGCTTGTTATTAGAATTCACACTAACAACTAGCGACTCCACAAGGGTTTATAATTACGACCGTTGTCATTTTTCAGATCCCTGCATGACCAGCTACTTCAACCCTTATTTTTCTTCATATTCTTGTTTTGCTTTTCTTGATGTTTTTTTTAACCTTTAAAACCCTAAAATGGAAAAAATTCTAACTTTTGTGTGTTTCTGGGCCTATTGTGCAGGTGACAAGTATCAACCACAACGAAGACGACACTTTTTTTCTGAAACCTACTTCCTAGAGTGTCGAAAGTGAAGGTCGCACTTTTTGGGCCAAAACTTGCGACCTCAACCTTTAGGGTGCAGAAAACAACCAGAAAACTGCAACCTCTGCTGAAAACAGGTCAAAAATTGTGACCTGTACTTTTTGCGGGAATATTTCTGTGATTTTTCTGGGTTTGTCTGGGCTACTGTTCAAGGTTGTCTAACCTCCATCTCCAGTTGTCTTGGATCTGTACTTGATCTTTTTTATTCGTTGAAGTAGGAACCTAGCCCCCAGGGCTTCAGTACGCTTCCACCTTTCTAGGAGGAGTTTAGCTGAAGCAAGTTGTCTGAGATTTCAGTGTGTTCAGCCATTTTTCAAATCTGATCCTGTACCTTCAGATTCATTTCATATTGGTTATTCATCCATCCAAAACACCTCTTTTCAGTTTTTTTTGGTCATCCTCTACGGTCCCCTTTGTTTCCCTTCAGGTTGTAGCCTTTCGCCACCTCATTTACAGCACTTTTCCCTCTGGTCTTTTGTTTTTTTTTGCACCTATTTCCAGAAAATCTAACCTCTAGATCCCTGTCCCTCTCGACTTTAGATCCATTGGCCATTTTTTGTGTGTTTTGACTAGATTTTTCCCACCCATAGACTAGTTGTTGGGAAGCCTGCCTCCTTGGGTTTAGATTGATGCATCTTGAGCTATTTATTTTCTGTCCTATTCAGTTTAATTTACTGTTATTTGCAAATTTATTTACAGTTATACAACACATTTTTTCTTTTTTCTCTACACACGTTTGGGTTTAAAAAATAAAATTAACACACACACCCTAAGTGAAGAGCATCTGGTTTACACCGCTAGGCCAAGACTATAACATTGTAATCATTTGATCCCGCACCTCTTTGCACTTGTTTCGACATTGTAATCATTTGATCCTGCACCTCCTTGTCCTTGTTGGTCTCTCTTCATTTTGTTATCCATGTTTGTTCTTCCATCATTGCGCCCCTAAGGTGTTTATCCCAGAGACTTCTTGGTCTTCAGCCTCAGTTTCCATTAGGAAGACTTACTCCTCTGTGTAGGATTCGAGTTAGTCCTCCACCGAGTCCCCATTCTAATTCTGCTTCTGGTTCATTGGGTTCCCCTTCTGGTTCTATCCCCGATTCTCCTCTTGTCACCTTAACCATGTCTGGTTCAGGACCTAATGCTAGTGGTAGCCCCGGCCCTAATGCTGGGAATACTAATAGTGGGACCGCAACAGGAACAATTAACTATCCCGACTACTCCCTTGCTCCCTCATATGGCAGGCCTCAGCCTCCCTGATTTTAACCAGTTGATCAATGACCCCATACATCATGATCCTCGTTGGCCTACTATGCCAACCAAGCTCACTTCTGAGATCCCCAAGTTTGAAGGTCTTGTTGCAGAAGATCCTACAAACCATGTTCGATATTTCCAAATGTGGTGTTCGTTTAACTCCATCACCGATGACTCTGTCTGTCTTCGGTTGTTCCAACATATGCTTACTGGATAAGCTTCTAAGTGGTATGTTGACCAGGCCTCCTCCTCTCATACAACTTTTGCGACTCTTTCCAGGGCCTTTTTGTCTTACTTCCAGCTTCCCCTTCGTTATGACATTGGTACTAAAGTTTTGACCTCTTTCCTTCAATCATCTGCAACCCGCCTATCTGATCATGCCCAAGAATGGTGGAGAATAAAGAGCCTATGTCGAGCCCCTACCTTCGAAGACCATTTCTACATGGACTGGTTTCTCAGATCCCTTTTGCCTGCTATTGGAAAATATGTTGCATCTCATTTTCCTCGGACTGAAGAAGTTTCCCTCTAGATTGCGTTGAAATATGACCTGATATACGCACAGTCTGGTAATGTTTATACCATCTTACCTGATCTCCCTAGACCCGATGGCACCAATGCACTGGGGGCATCCCATGTCGTTGACGGTATCGTTGGAGCCCTTTCTCATTCGTACACTCATCCTCCCATGGGTTATGGTTTCCCTTAGGGAGGGGCCAACTCCTCCAGCACTTTTCCCACTCCCCGTAGCATGTAACCAGGATATGGCATGCCTCCTCCTTTTTCCCAACATGTTTACCAACCTCCTTATTATCTGTATCTGTATCCTAGTGCTCCATCTCCTCCAGCACTAACACCTCAGCCTCTCTTGCCTTCTCAACCCCCGCAATAGCAGCCACCACCCCCCCAGGGGCAGGTGTATGCACAACAGGGAACGATTAATCCTCCTACTTCCGAAAAGAAGAGAAAAGGAAACCTAAACCAATCTTCCCTAGGTGATCCTGGACCCAATCCCCAAGGGAATACACCTAACACTGCTAACTAGAAATAGGGCACTCAACCCAAGCAGGACAGGCATGTTCGCATGAACAAACCTTGTTCTTGTTGTGGTGTCTATGGTCACTATACCCACGATTGTCCTCTTTTACCTTATATGTGGCAAGTGTGGGAAGCTCAAGAAACATCTTGAGGATAACAAGCCTCCCCTTTGGTTCCTCCCCATACTGCACCTAGCCAACTAGTTGTGTTTAACAATCCTTTCCCCCAACAAGGATTCGTGGCTACCCAACCCCCTGAAGGTCAGGTGGCCACTCAACCCCCTCCATTTGGTACCTCTGATTACCAGATTCTCATGATGAACTTTGACCAACCCATTACCGTTGACCTCAACCTTCAGACTCGGTCCCATCAGTACAATAAGCCTCTCACTACGTCTGCCCCTGAGCCCCCTTCTTCAGGTTCCACAGAGCCTCTTTTGACAAGCAATGGTTCATTAATAATCCCTCATCCTAAGGTAGAGGTTCATACCAAGATCCGCAAGGGACCATTACGCTAAAACGTTGCTTCTGGTAAAGTTGTCCATTCGTATAGTATAGTAGATGATTTGGTGCAATCCCCTGCTGCCATCTCAACGCTGGAACTCCTCCAGTCATGCCCTTCACAACGAAAATATCTACTAACTTCCATGGGCATTTTATATCCTTCAGATGATCATTTTATCTTCTTCGATGTTGACCAGTCAGAACATCCCCCCCTTCCTGATTCCGTCGCCTTCCAAATCCCTGTAAAGATTCAGAATTCCAACGTATCTCGTTTTATCATTGACGAGGGGGCATCCACCTGTGTGATGTCTACTTCGGTTTGGAAGAAACTTGGATCTCCAGAGTTTCCACTATCACCCTCTGAGCATGGGCTGGCCACTCTTCCCATCCCATAGGCCTGTTCCGCAATTGTCCTATTACTCTTACGAGCAATACTGTTTGTGTTGACATAGAAGTCATTGATGCCCCCTTAGATTACAACATTATTTTGGGTCATAGCTAAGCTTATGCAATTTATGTTGTCCCATCTATGGTTCACCGCAAGATGTGATTTCCTCACAATGGAAATATTGTCACCATCGACAAGTTGACATATTACGAACCGAATTCTCAGACCTCCCCTGAGTCCATCATCTCTTCGATGGAAAATAAATAAATAGTCGAACCTTTGACCAGTGTCTCACCCAGAGTCTACAAAGACTCCTCTTGTCTTGGTTCATTCCCTAGTATTTCTCCTCTTTTCTCTGATCCCAGCTCGTCGAATATTTGCATGATGTAATCGTATCGGTCCGACCTCAAGCGGACTAGTTTGACTAATCAGTAGCCCCGCCCTCCGCAACTTGCTCCTAGCACCTCGACTCAGCCTTCAAGACCCCCTCCTCAAGGCCCCTCATCTACAGCTGGTGTTCATGAGCCTATCTACCCTCCTGGCACAGTTCCTCCTGGCCTTAACCATCTCAGAGTTGTCCCGCCTGGCCACTACCCCTCTGGTCAGATACCGTTTCTAGCTCCCCCTCCTGGAGTATTTTCAATACGTGTTATGGCTACTTTATCCCTTTCTAACATGACCCTAGGGATCCTAGTCTGGTACATTGATCCCCCAACCACTATCTTGCCTGGTTAGCCCAAACCTTATCTTGCTTTGACCCCAGTTCAACCAGTCCTCATGACCCCTCCCTTTGCTTTCGTGCGTCAACCACCTCAACAGGAACCTACTCCTGTTGCGACAGCTTCGGGTGAGAGGGGGGAAGCTCGCAAGAAGGCACCTAAATACAAGGCTACCCCAACAAACCCAAATCCTCCTCAACCTCCAAATCGTACCCCCCCCCAGGTGTACTTTATGTGATGTTGTCGGTCATGCCACCCATCATTGTCCTGAATTGCCTTGCATCAAGCCCATGGTTAATGTCGCATTCCCTGATTATACGATTCCGGAAACCTTTGTTCCTTCCTCGACTGCAGTCAAGAACCCAAAGACTATTCACACCAACCACCCCTATGCTTTGTGTGATCTCCATGGCCATTATACCCACCGGTTTCCCCGCCTCACGCTTTACCACGCCTCTTTGGAGGTAGTTGGGGAGTACGAGATTGAACAGAACTAGTCTGCCTCTCCCGTCCTCGCGCAGTATGCTTCAAGACAACCTGAGGATACCTCTTCTCCCATTGACATTCCCCCTCCTGATGTCGAGATGAAAAATTCTTCGGCCACCATCCTCTACCTGTCATCATCCATGATATCCACGGTGGAAGCTCCCTCTGATACTTCCCCTTTTGTTTCGGTTAACCTCCCTTCAGCGATCACACTGGGCTCAACATCATTGGATCCCTTATCTACTTTTTCTTTTGTCACCCCCCGTGACGACACACTTGTGAACCTTTCTTCTCATGATGATGAGTCAGGTAGCTTTGCCGCATCATTTGGTTACCCTTCCACCAGTCACCCCATCTTTTACTGTGATGACGACATCATGGAAGCCTTTTCCACCCCTGACTTCATCTTTCCCACCCATAAGAGGAATGGCACCATCCGTGTCTATGGTGACTTTCACGACCTAATCACAAGCTGCCCCCAAGGTAGCTCCCACACACCACCTACCCATCGATATGAGGGTGGTAGACATCCTACCTAGAGCACTCCCTCTAGCAGTGTTTGTTTGATTTCTACCTTGCGTTCGGGTTGCCAAAATTGTTCACCATTCTCTCATTTTTTGTCTTGTGGCACCTTTCAGATGGACCCCCCGTCCACACCTTATATTGGTTATGCCGATGGTGCAAGTCGCTACTCCCAGAATCTAGCCTCGGTAGGTTGGGCCATTTTTAACCCCTTACATTCACTTGTTCTCTCGAACGGTGTATGCATTGGTATTTCCACCAATAACCAGGCCGAATATGATGCAGTACGGGGTTTATTAGCCGATGCCCTTTCCCATCACATCCTTCACCTTCATGTTCATTTAGATTCCCTGCTTCTTGTCATGAAATTGAATGGTGTCTATCGTGTGCATAATCCTATACTTTCTAGAAGATATTTATGAGTGAAGCTTTTGATGCATAAAACTGAAATCATTACATTAAGTCATGTACCTAGAGCACAAAATCACTATGTAGATGTATTGCAAAAAATATTCTAGATTGGAACTTATCACACGCATTTAACACAAGACAATAACATAAACCATAAAAACGATGCATATCCGTTATATGTGTCATTCAAAATGTTTTAGAGTCCATAAACTCTGATACATTTGACATTCCCATAGCATGTTACAAAAACTCAAAACTAGGGGCACCACATTCCCCTACACCTAATCACTATCTGGAGGGTCCCAGGCCAATGGCTCTTTTCCTGCAGCTCATAGATCGTGCATCCCCTGTCTGGCCATCGCCATGCACCGCATGACCCCTCGCCACTCCGAGGGTAGACCAATACATGGTTCTATGTATTGGTCATCCAATTATTTCCAGCCAGACTCTGAAACGCCGGTCAGAAGCCTCTCACATATACGATAAATATCCTCCAAGAGGGCCATTGCATCCTCATTTTGCGGTGTTCTCGACCCACTAGGTCCTGCAGCTCCTGCTACTGCAGGTAATCCCATGTACTCGGACAGTTTCACCGGTGTTGTATCTACATACCAAAAGTGAATGAATCAAGACCACATACAATCTTCTAAAACTTTAAAATGGACATAAAATATTTGCAACTTGTCACTTACCAACGGGCCCCAATACTCGACTAGACAGTAGTGGCAAGTCCGAGTCCCCACAATAACTCATCCCACTATAGGGATATTTGTCTATGTACAGTGGCATCTAATCCGAATGAGCGAAAAAACTTGGGTCGAAACACCCGTTCGACTACCCCAACCCCCCCTCTGCACAATAGCCGCCCCCAGTAGTGCATCCTGGGCTCTCTCGGGCCCCCATCCTCGATTTGTATGCGGGGTCAGGGTGTCAGGATCTTCTCAAAGAATAGTGAGCACAACATTGTGCCATATGCATAGTCACGGTTCACTTGCTGCTTGCATAGCGACAACTTTCGTTTCAACAAAGATAACATCATTTGGGCCCACCCATAGTAGGTCCCACTCAACACACTCTCAAAAATCATCATATGACCCCTAGTAATGTGGTGGAGTGCCTGGTTTCCCATGATCCGCAGCACCGTTGTGGCCACAACACGAGTCTCTAGCCTGTCTAGATCCCCGATCGGTATCCGTGTCCCCTTCACATGGAGACCCAGTCGACAATGGCACTCTAAAAACTCCATGATTTTTCTCCCTCACGTTAACACAAGTTGTTTATTCCCCACCATCCCAAGTGGTGGGAGAACAGTCAGGATATATATGTCCTCGATAGTCAACTCGATCTAGTGCCCCTGCACTATAAAGATCTCGTGATCCGGCATCCCAATAGCTGACAATATGAGCCAACAAGGGCTCCCCAGCTCTCATCAAAGGTTTCTCCACAAACTTCAGGACCCCAAACCTGGCCAATGCACTGCGGACACCATTATCCTCTTGGATCTCCAACCGTAATGTGTCCAGGTCTCTCTCTCTCCAGTTGATCCTCAATTCTGCCATATCTGCACAGAACCATCATATTTTTCCGTGGAAAAAAAGGAAAGATTGTATTCAACCATAAAAACCCATCTCTTAGCCAAGAAATAGCACCAAAATCCCCCTCTCTGAGAGGTCGCATTTTTTAGGAAAATCCTGGGACAGGTCGCAGTTTTCTACCCAAAACCTGCTACCCAGGTCGTAGATATTGCCCCAAAAAGTGCGACCCGGCCATGAAGAAGAGCAAGGGTATGTTCCTGAGCTCTGGGTGCCTAAACTAAACTTTAAATCCACTGAAATGAAAGAGTAGGGTTAGGCCTCTTACCTAAAACTGACGGATCTCGATTCCAATGGTCGGTTTGTCCGCTACGATCGCCGTAAGATTTAGGGCCTTTTATCCTCTCTACATTCACAACAGTTACACTTGAAAATGAATTAAATTGGAGGGAAAATGCCTCATTAAAAGAGAAACCCAATATTTTTCTTTCACCAGCTGCGACCAAATCATAGCTCGGTTTGACAAATCGTCAACACCATTGGAAAGCTCTCACCAAGCTCTCAAATGGGTATCCTTTGTTATTTTTTGATTTGATACTTCACCCAGACACATTTGTTCCAATAAGGGTCACTTAAACACTCCTAAAAACCGAATTTCTTCACTTGCAACACTTATACTTGGGGCAGCACTTTTCCTCCATACTTTTCCATGCTCGTGTTGATTTTCGTCGTGAGTAACCATCTTGTACTCATGTTTTATGGTCCCCACTGGACCTTTTTCTGTGTGGCAACATCATCGAGTCACCCTTGTTTAGAGCACCCGAGTTGAGTCATCATTGCATCCATGGAGTCTATCCCGAGTCTTGTAGAACAGGTACTCACTCATAAAAGATACTTGTCGCACCTGTAAGTCTCACCTCCTCAAGATATTTTCCTCTAGAGATTTATTCTACCTTATATTTCTCTCTCTGACTCCCCCTTCGGTGTCTAGTGATTCAGTTCTTACAACGTACTTCATTCATACAATTAGCTCCTAACGCTCGCATGCTAGGGGAAAATCTATTACACCAATTTTTGGTCATCTAACTTGTTACTATTAGATGGACCAAAGTACACCATGTAAGACCAATTTTACCCTAAGTAAAATTGCTTTCACTATGAAAAATAACTTAGTAATCCATAATTTATTAAGTTCTTTATTGTCTAAACAGGAAACCCATGAGGAATAATTGAATAAATCCTTATTTGTTTGATTTTCCTCAAGGGATAATTAGTTAAACAACATTTTAATTAATATTCCTAGTCATATTTAACCCAAATTAGATAAACCACTATTTATCTTATTATTTTCTAGGAATAATTATTTAAACGTTATTTAAATAATATTCCTTGTTAAATTTGACTAAATCATTTAGAAATAATTGAATAAATCACTATTTATTTAATTATTACTCAACCATGCTCTTAAAACAATAAATAAATCATTTATTTATTTATTATTTACAAATAAAGGGATTTTACCAAATTCAAATTCTTTTTCCCTCCAACAAATATGATAAAATATTCCATAAAAGTTGGATTTAGATTTGGTTAATAATATTTTAATTATGCACCAATATCTAGACTAACTCAATATTTTTTTATAAATAGAAGGTTTTTTCCATACATTAACTACCGCTTGTTGCCTAAAGATCACTCTATATCTATTCTTTTGGTCTGACTTTGATCCTCCATCATTGTCATATTTTGCTACCATTTTTCTTGTGAGCTTCCTTTGAGTTCCATTTTTTGTCTGGGTTTTCTACACCATCAAGAGAGAGAGATATTAGATCTAAAGCGTTGAGGACATACAAGAACCCATCCCATTGAAGGGGACTAGTAACATCTTTCTATGTTCCCTTCCCAGATGTCATAATACAAAAATTCCTTAAAAATATTCTTGTCTTGTCTATTGGATGCATGGAGAAAATATTTCTTTTACTTGTTGTTTAATATCTTTAACTACATAGATCTGGATTTTGTAGCAGTTTTCTTGGTCAACTAACTGCAGATCTAAAGAAATTGGCAGCCATCTTTGATATTAGGACTGTTTGTTATGCACAGCTAAAGTGGGCTTTTTTCGTATGCTTGCGATTAGAATTCACACTAACAAAAAGGTTTAGTATTTATTCAAATATTATTTATGTATCCTCCACATCAATTCGGCCTATAAGAGATCAAGTTGGCCTAAATAACCTAACTCAACCTCACATGGAACCTATAAATACAAGAAAATCGAATTCATTTGCAGCACACTCTCTCACAAGAAGTTTGATATCTCTTGTAGCTAAGAAAAGTATGAAGTCTGTTGCTAGGAATCTAAAAGAAGTGAGAGTTTGGGGAAGTCTAAGGAGAAGAAGAAAATCAAAATTTTGGTTCCTATATCTCTCTCTGTGTTTTGTGTTCTATATTGATAGATCGAAGTTTTACTATTGTCGGAAGCTTCCAGTTTCCGAAAGCTATTTCCTAGTCGAAGTTGTTGGAAAGGGGTGGAAATTCTGGAGGTTGAATTCGTGTGGAGGGAAGGTATGTTCTTTGTCTAGCGTAAAGAGTCTCAAAGAATACTATTGAAAGGAACAATTTCTTGACTAGGTTTTCCCCTCGAGTGTGGTTATTCCCTGATATTGTGCCTACATATGTGTCTATTGTTTTATGTGTTGTTGCTTTAGTAATTTCTTGATGAACTAAAAGAAATAAGATATAAAGAATCATAATAACAAGAAACATTACAAGTAATTATCAAGAATAAGAAAAAAAATCTGCCTTTCTGATTTCCTAAAAATAACTATAAGTTTTTCTTGAATTTCTGCATTTATTTTTTAAAAATATAAAAATTTAAGACTTGGAGGAGTTAAGGTAGTGAAATGAGAGGTAAGAACCTACACATTCACTTTAGCTAAGTCTTTTCAAATCCTAGTCATGTTTATATATGTAATTTTGAATTAAATATTCATTTTTAATTATGCTTATTTATGCATTAATACACTAGACCTAGGGATCATAAAGGTAGGTACTAAAAAAAAGAAACCACTATAGTCAACCTACTAGGAACACCAGAAATTGAAAAATAATTAGAAGAACAAATTACACCAATTTTTGGAAGAATATCTATTGAAAAGCAATCTGCAGGGAAGAGGCTCATACTTGTATAAAGACAATCATTATTGGCTCAACAATAAAAGAGGGAACAAGTGCAACTAGATACCTCCTAGGTATCAAAACCAAGAAAATAAATTCCTCAACTAGTCCTTAAGAGCTAGGAACATTTAAGAGAGAACAATATCACTTTCCTAGTGAAACTTTACAAGGCATTTTTTATTATACTGAAGAATTTTCAAATTTTTTTGAAGGATAAATGGTAGATACAAATTGAGAATTATAACACAGAGAAATATAATAGAAATAAATAAATTAAAGAGAGAAAACGAGAAATACTTGAAAGAGAAAGAGAAATATGAGAAGAATGGACAAGAATTGAAGCATAATGGGAAAGAAAATCCAAGGAAGACCATGATGAAAAAGGATAAAATATAGGAGGAAGAAGAGCTATTGTTTAAGAAGAAGAATACCAATATGATGAAAATAATTTTGGATTTCCCATTTTCGATACACCAATAATATTTGGAACAGAGCTAAAATTGAATAATATTATGCCTTCTTCGATTCCAATCTTATATGGTATGCCTACTGAAGATCCTGATGATTTGTTGTTTAAATTTGATATTTTATGTCACACATATGGATGCACAAGTGACCAATAAAAACTTTGTCTATTCCCCAATACTTTAAAAGGGTCTACATTGAAATGATTTATGGTAGGAGAATCCATTATACTATATTGGGATGACTTGAGAAATACATTTTTGAGAAAATATCAACCTTATTATAGATCTTGGAATTCTAAAGAAGACATTTTTATGACGATTCTACAAAAGCATGAAATTCAAAAATATTACTAGAGATATTTACATATAATTTACAAAAATAAAATCAAAGTAATCTAAGTCCTAAGTTTACCCAAACAATTTTTTTAAAAGGGATCCAAGACGATTATATAGATGTACTTAATTTTATAAGGGAAGGCTATATTTGTCAATTTACTTATGATCAAATTACTATCTGGTGCAAGAAATACTCCAGAGAAAGAACTAAATATGGTAAGGGGAGACAATATACTCTCTAAAAGGTGACCAAGTCAGCATTGAGAGGAGTTATGAGAGAAGAATTTGAAAATCTCTTAGAAAAAATTAAAACTGGCTCTGGTAAATACTCTTGGCTCTCAGGTTGATACACTAAAATCTAAAAAAAGACAAGAAGAATAAAGTGAATTATTATCTATATATTTCCCCAAATTTAGAAAGATATATCCTTTACATGAATGTCCTTAGGATAATATTGAAATTTGTGGAATTTGTGAATGTCCTCAAAAAATTCCAAACCAACCTTATCAACAAGGTTGGCGAGTATAATCATATGGAAACCATCCTTCAACAACCTTATCAACCATCATAACCTCAATATCAATACAAACAATAACCTCCATTTTAGAAATTTCAATAGTGACAAGATCCTTATGTTCAACAGCAATTTCTTGCACCACAAATAACCCAACTTCAACAACTTCAATTTTCATATAATCAACCTCAACCTATACCTACACAACTACCTACCCTTCCAGTGGAAAAGCCTAATATTAAAGTGGAAAAAAATAATTGTAATAATAAGGAAGGAACAATTCCCACTTATGTAATTGTTTTTGTTGAAAAAATCCACTTAAGGTCAGGTAATTTTTAAAAAGGAATCTCTCATAATCATATAAGAACGAGAAGCATAAATTGAGAAAATTCCTAACAAAACTAGCACTAATGACTCACACAAAAGCACAGAAGCTAAGGATGATCAATCACTAGAAACTAAATCACCTCCTTTTCCAAAGAGGTTGATTTTGTAAAATTCAGTGTTGGCATGCAAGATTCTAACAAACTCAGGATTTGTTACGCAGGTGGCCAAAAAACTCGCTAAGTACTAGCCCTTTTGGCATCACCCATAAAGTGGATGAAGTCTCACTCGAGGTGCTATGGGGGACTACTGGAACCATGTTTCTACAGTTAGATGGGATTCCTAAGGTTCTATGACACTCGAACTTTGACTTACTGTGTGAGATTCCAAACACTTGACAAAGAGATATTTCACAAGCATTCTAACATTATCGGCTATGTGGGAATTCACGACCTTCTGTGAGAATTAATTAGTGTGTTCTTCATTTTCTGTAATGATACTATGACCAAAGTATCTTATCTCTCTCATCAGCCTTTTAAACACCGATAGAGAAACTCACCATTCAAAAAATACATGGTAACATGATAAAACTATCACAATGTTATCAACTCTCTCAACCATTCAAGAAATTAAGAGATATTGGTTCAATATTATATCACTAAAAAATTAATAAAAAAATAAAAAATAATGGAAACCACATAACAGATTTATACACCAATATAGAGGATGCAATCCACTGTTATTTTCATTACTTCACGATAAGGAAAAAAGATGCAGTGAACTACAATAGAAATCATTCAAAACTTAGCTCACTAGCCTTCAAAGTTTACTCAGGGCACAATACAACCATCATTACAATTTAAAAACATAATAGACTCCACTACAAACTATTTTCTCTACACATATATTGCACAACAACAACATACACATACAATTAACATCTAAATCTATGATTATTGTAACATATGACATAGTCTCAACAGTTCTTCCTTCGTCTTCGACGAACCCTCAAAATGTGTCAGATGAGACCTCTTATTTATCCGTTGTAGTATCTCAGTCCTCTTGGCCTTCTTATCCTAAGTTCCAACTGTCCTCCACACTAGCTAACACGTTGTCTAACCATCTGGGAGATCCTACTAAAAATATCTATCACCAACTCACCACAACTCCGTTGACTTCCTCCCTTATGAAAATATCTCCAGAATCCTCTGCCATGATGACCTTCCTCTCCTTCTCACATCATCTCCAAACTCCCAACTACCATATTTATTCACACGAGTCCTTACTCGGTGGACGTTGCAATATCCTTCATAAAATTCTTCCCCATGCCACATCTCCCCTTCCTGTGCTAGACTTACTACTGCACGTTGACTACTCCTCTCTTATGCCACTCTCTTATGTGTTGTCTCTTGTAATAACACTAAGGAAAAATTTTGGCCTCCAATAGGCTCCCAACACAAAATTATCGCTTGTCCCATGCCACTTAGTCCTTCTCCTATCACCATGGGTTTGGGAAAAATTTTCCTTACTAAGGTTAACTTTCTTCTCTTGGTAGAGAAGTTTGTAAAGGCGGTTACGTGGTCTGCTTTTCCTGGAACTTCGATCCCATATAAGAGGGGAGTGACGTGCCCCTCTTCCCGTAGTGGATTCTGATAGAAAAATAGTTTGAGCTACCACTGTTGTTGTAAGTTTGAGTTCTATGTCTATCCTTGAACTTGTCCTACTATGTTGCTCCAACTTATCCTTTCCTTGGTAGGAATTGGAAAAAACTCAAATTCTTTTCCTTCTTTGTGACAACTAGATGATTAGTGTGAAGAGTGGTGTATCCTCAATTAAAGGACTACTCACACACCCTCAAGGTGGTCTCAGTTTTTTTTATCCACCAAGGCATGGGTTCTTCTTTTGTACTCCTGATGCCACCCCTATATGCATGAGGATGAAACCCCATTCTATTGCTACATTCACCATTGAAGATATTTCCCCGACAAAGATCTAAAAAATATACTCGTAAGGCCCTCCCATAATCCATGTCATGTTAAATTAATTGGTGCAGTCGTGACATGCCATGTAAAACATCCTCTTGAGAGGAAGGGGCCGTCTCTTTTCCGGGGCACCTGACACAACTTGGACTTCATCAATAGATGAATTATATTAACTCCTCTCTACCATATTTGGCTTTCCCAACACTATCTCTTCTTCCACAACCACATCATACTATATTTCCTAGTAGTGCAGGCTCTTTTTTGCTACACAACCACAATTACTCCCATTCCATTAACTTCTCTCTCTATCTATAGTGTAGCTCCATCTATCCCTCGCACCATTATTGCACTACCCCTCTTCTCCCAATTGCAGATTTCTCTACTCTTCTGAACTCCCATAGACTCTGAAATTTACTCTACATGTTATTTTTCTAGCTTCCATCCCTTGGTTGGTGTTTTATAACCCTTGCATTAATTTCTACTTCCCAGAGATGATCATTACAATGGCTTCATCATTACTAGTTGCAGATCCGGATTGCTACACTTTTGTGTGAAACATGAGAAATATTCTTCAATTTGATTCAAAAGGATGGCATACATGTGCCACGACTCAAATTAATACCAATTACTACTCACTTTGTCTTGTACCCCTTAACGTTATCCTCTTTCGATCATATCATCCTGATACCCAATGGGTCGAAAGGGATATCTGTGTGCTCTTTTCTGCTGCCAAAATATGATTCGAGAATAATATCAACTATTTTTTTTCAATTCAATCATCATTACCATACCATGGATTTTCATTCATTCATCTTTGCACGCAGTTCCTTCATCAAAGAATTTCAAAAAAAAATCAGCCTCCAAAAATTAATGATCCCTATTGAGTATGATTTCTTAAATCAATTTATAATATTTTTGTCAAAATTCCCTTATTTCAAATTATTAAGGAAATACCAATTTATGCAAAAAAAATAAGGAATCATGTTTTAAGAAATTTCTTAAAAGAGTGAAATATTTTTCTACAATTCATGGCATTGAGAACTTTCCTAGCTTAATGTCAAAAACAATTGAAACTGAAAAATGTGTTGATCTTGAAATACCCATGGTAACAATTATTATCAATAATATTTCAATTCCAAATACATTAATTGACTTTGGTGCAACTATTAATCTGATGATGATGGATACAATGCAATGTTTAAATTTACACATCTTTGACCAACACCTATAATTATTGAATTAATTGATAGATCGAAAAAAATTGAGAGGTGTAATTGAAGATCTAATAGTCTCCTTGGATTTTCGAAAATATCTAGTAGAATTTTTAGCTCTACTACAAAAATATAATTTGGGTGGACAACGCCTCATCCTCAGAAGGCCGCGGCTAAATATAACTGATGCATTCATTAGTTATAGATCAAGAAAAATGGAAATTTCAAAGGGAAGTGAAAGTGAACAAATTGCATTATATCCCAATGCTATATCACTTAACGAATTATAAAAATTATGATGCTGTGAATAAATATATTAAGAAGAAGAAGTAATTCAATCTATATTCACTATTAACCAAGCTATTCATTTCAGGGATGCAGCAAATGAAAATTTGTTAAATTATTACATTTATAACCCAAATATTGTGGAACAATTAAAAACAACTTACCATATGGCTACAAATAATTTGTTAGAACATTTTTTTAAGGAATATTGTACAACAATTTATGTACAATATTTATTTAAAATGAATTTTCATTTACAATATTTATTTCATACATATTTTCTTGTAAACTCAATGGCTAATTCAAATAGAAAAATTGTTGAATGTGAACTCAGAAAAACTTTGAATAGCACTTCTACATTTGAAGCATCCAAGAAAACCAATTGATTTAAGTATTAAAGAAATATTGAAAATCATTTATGTAGGGACCTTCCCTATGACACAATTTTTTTTAGAAATACAATTCAAACTCAAATAAAGGCAGCAAGTTCTACATATAGGAACCAACTCATAATTAACTAATACCAAGTAATGCAATTTGAGATATGACATTGAAAAAAAAGCAATTAAGCAATCCATTTTATACTAGTCAATTGTTAACCATGTCCTTTATGAAGTCGCATATTAATTAAAAATACAACAACATTGAAAACACATAAATTTGATATACATAATCAATAGCCATAAATTTCAATTCAATTTTCGTAACATGCACTTTATAATATGGTCATTATAGATACATTGATAATCATATAACATGTAGAAATTTAATACAAAATATGAATTGCCTAGATTCTCCTGATCTAACAATTATATGCCACTTTTAAATACAGAATCGCTTCTACAAAATCTTTGCAGAATTTAAAACACAATCGACAATAGCAATATCATGAAGAAAGATCATTCACACATAACACATATAATTTAATCCCGGGAAAGCATATAGCTAAAAACCCCACTATCTTTTATTATGTATTATATCATGGATCATGAAGCAATTACATACAAAGCTCTACACCAAGAGCTCTTAGTACAACTGTCTCACACTGTCACACAAAAATTGGCAAGTTCCTTAGCCAATTTACTGCCTCCAGACAGCCTACCTCCACTGCGCAATCCTAGCTTATAGCAATCCCTGAATGAATGGAATATTGCTTGCCTTGACTACACAATCCTCATGGGAACATCCAATATGTGTGTGGTTGCATATGTGCAACCGATAATGTCACAAATGATAGTAAATATGTCCCTTTCACATACATCTCAACTGGGTCTCCACTGGATATGACATGCATGTAGTTAATAGTAGTAAATATTCAGTTGCATGTGAGACCACTGATTGTGAATTAAATTATAATTAATTCACTGATCTCTCACTAGTGTTTCTTTAGTTACAACTAGCACAACTAATTTTAACTCACTTAACTTAGTTAAACTACTTTACAACTTTCATAACTACACTTCCAACTCTGTTACAAATTCGAATCACTTAGTGACAACTAAGTCCACTTGCATGCCCCACCAACCAACCAATCAACTCGAAATTCCTATAGCTAACTGATTTTCCACTTCAATTAACTATTTCCAAGTGCACATTGAGAATAGATTATTTTTTATTGTCCAACTAATATTAAGGGATAGTAATAGTCGACATGCATCTATAAATAGACATGCAATCTATAAATAGAACTTGCACATACATCTATAAATAGACCTCATCTATAAATAGAATTTTCTCATGCATTTATAAATAGACATCAACCTAAAAATAGCCTGAGGCTCCATCCTAGTGTAGGTGCATAATTTTCACTAGGATCTTCTTGTTGAATTTCAACACTCCCTCTCAACAAGAAAGGGATTATCCTTCACCCCGATTCTGTCTCTATGGTATTCAAATTTTCTCCTAGTGAGCGCCTTCATCAGAATATATGCATCCTGATCTTCCGTAGGAATGTAATGAAGCAACATGATCTTCGTCTGTACACAATATCTGATATTATGATACCAGATATCTATGTGCTTATATCTATCATGAAACACAAGATTAATCGAAAGTTTAATGCAACTTTGATTATCACAATGAATCACTATCGGATCTAAATGAGAACCAAACAACCAACCAATATATTTCTCATCTAGATAACCTCACATGCAGCTTGAATCGCTGCCATGTATTCTACTTCCACTTAAATGAGTGCCACGGATCTCGGCTTCCTGTTGTACCAAGAAATAGTTGTAGATCCAACACTAAAGATCCCCCCTGATGTGATCTTTCTGTGCGATGGGCTGCCTACCCAATCTGCATTCATGAAGCCATGAACCTTCACCTCATCCATCTTTGTGTACCATAAACCATACTTAGATGTGCCCCTCAGGTATCTCAGGACATGCTTTCCCGCCTTCCAAAAGAGTTTGGTAGGCTTAACCATCGGTTGACTTAGTTTGTTAACCACATAGCAAATGTTCAGTCTCATGTTCACTAGATACATTAGTAAACCCACTAACTATTGATAGACAGTAGCATTCACTACCTCTCCAGAAGTAGCATCCTCTTTCCTCCAGTTTCTTGGAAGAGGAGTATGCATGGTTTGCAGCCCTCCATGTGAAACTTACCCAATATCTCCCTTGCATACTTGCCTTGAGACACAAAAATTTCACCATCTCACTACCATATTTCCAATCCAAGGAAATAATGGAGGCCCATATCCTTCATCTCAAACTCCTTTGCAAGGTCCTCCTTGTGTGAGTGTATCAGCTGCTCATCACTAGTCAATATTAAATCATCAACATAAAGATAAATGATTAAAATCTTACCCTCCACCATAATTTGGTATATATTTGCATCCGCTTCACTTTTGTTGAAGCCCAATCCAATGAAATAGTTGTCTATCTAAGTGTACCAAGCACGGGGTGCTTGATTCAATCCATACAGTGCTCTTTTGGGTCAGCACACATGCGACTCACTGCTGAAGATCTCAAATCCTTTAGGAAAATCTATGTACACCTCTTACTCAATAATCCCATTGAGAAAATTAGTCTTCACATCCATCTGATGAATGTGCCAGCCCATCTGCGCTTAAAGAGCAAGGATGGTCCTTATGGAAGAATACCTTGCGACAGGTGCAAAGGTTTCTAGATAATCTATCCCCTCGATCTATGAGAAGCCTTGGGCCACAAATATAGCCTTGTATTTCTCAACACTCCTATCAGTAGCTTGATTTACCTTGTAGATCCATCTCGAACCTACCATTGATTTATCAACCGGCCTTGGAACAATTTCCCAAGCATTTTTTTTGACAATGGAGTCATACTCCTCCACCATTGCATCTACCCATGTGGGCTCCTGCACTGCTTCCTAAAAGAAAGATGGCTCAGTCACAATAAATTTTCTCATGAGAGCCATGTATCCAGTAAATCGGTCAGGAGATTATCTTTGTTTGCATTGTGAAGTAGGCGCTCCTACATTCTGCACAACATCAAGTCTCAACCTATCAGCTTTTGTGGTACACCTTCTGCCAGTTATGATGGTTGGATCTGTGTGAGTGGCCTCCTCCACTCCATGAACCTCCTCCTGTGGCTGATACACATCTAGAGACTCATCTTTTGGAACCAATAGTTCCTCCTCTGCATGCAAGTCCATCTCCCTCTCAAGCGAAAACAGCATGGCTTTCCCCTCATCAAATTTTATATCCTGTCGCACCACAGTCATTCGACTCTTTGTAAAATACACACGATAATTATGGGGTGTTTCTGTGTACCCCACAAATATCCTAACTTCAGCAGTCGGCTCCAACTTCTTCTTGGCATCCTTGGTCACGTGCACATAAACAGATGAGCCAAAAATCTTAAAGTGTTAAACACATGGTTTGTTACCAGTGAAAGCTTCTTTAGGCGTACTCATGCCAAGTACTCTATGAGGACAACGGTTTTTCACATAAGCCGCAGCGTTACATGCTTCCACCCACAAATGCATTGGTAGGCCTTGATCATGAAACATCGCTCGTGCTGCACCCACGATCATTTTGTTCTTCCTCTCTGTGACCCTATTTTTGCTGTGGGTTATGGGGTGCTATGAGTTCTCTTCGAATTCCTTCTTTGCTGCAAAAGTTCTTGAATTCATTAAAGATGTATTCTCCACCATTACCACTCCTCGAAGCCTTCACTTTCTTCCCCGACTCTTTATCCACCAATGCCTTAAACTCACAGAATTTTGAGAATGCTTGATCCTTCTTCTACATGAAGAATATCCAGCATTTACGAGAAAATTCATCAAAAAAAATAACATAGTACTTATGTTTTTCTGTTGAAGCAACCGAGAATGGTCCACACAAGTCTGTGTGAACTCTCTCAAGGATCCTCGAAGCATGGTTCTCTTTTTCATGAAAGGTGGTACATACTTCCCCATGGTGCAACCCTTGCACTGATCTAACTGAGCAAGGGTTCCCATTGGAAGTCCAGTAGATATTTTTTGCATGAATTTCAAGGCTCCATGATGAATATGGCCCAATCGCCTATGCCATTATTCGCCCTCATCCTAGCTCACCACTTTTTCTTCCTTTCCCATCATGGCAGTGCAACCATCTATCTCCAGCTTTTAGAGATTCTTAACTCGAATCCCTATCCTCTTGGCTTGACCCATTTTTTTTATGTCGCAGGAAAGATTTTCCATTGCTGAAAACAACGTCATAGCCTCTGTCCTCCAAAATTACGACTGAGACCAAGTTTTTCTTCATACCTAGAACATGCATAACATCTTTCAATTGAAATGGTTTACCTGACTCCCTCTGAAAGGTAATGGTACCAATTTCAGTCGCACTATATCGCCCATCGTCGCCCATCTCTATATGCATATGGAGATCTTTCTCCTCCAGGTCACTGAAAAGCTCCTTATCTCCTGTCATGTGGAAGGAAGCGCCACTATCCAAATACCACACCGATACCAATGCACTTGACACCATTCATGCGATCAAGGAGAAGTCAAGTTCAAATTGCGAGGCAAGATCCTCACTAGCTACAGATCCAACAGCCTTCTTGTTCTTCTTCTTCTGCGAACAGTTAGTAGCAAGACGCCCATGTTTGTGACAGTGAAAACACTTCACTTTGGACATATCCATCTTCTTGCCTTTAGACTCATATTTAGAATGAAATTTCTTCCCCTTCCCCTTCTTCACCTTGGAATCCAAAGCACAATCCTCTTCATCATCATGCCTTGACGAAGATCCATCTCTGGTGTTCCGCCTGAACTCCTCCTACACCAAATTCGACCATAGTCGTTCCCAATCTAGAAATTTTTCCCATTCATTGACAGAGTCTTCATAACTGTGCCAACTCTTAGGAATTCCCAAGAGAGCCAAGATCACCAAATCATTGTCATCAATAGTTATTCCCACACTCCCCATTTCATCCTGACATTGGACAAACTTCGTGAGATACTTTGGAATGTTGTCGCCCTTTTCCATCTTGATCTTCCTGAGTTTATCTTTGAGCGCCAATTTCCTATGGTCGCTACTGCTTTGGAAAATATCTGTAAAAGCCTTCCACATAGCATATGGTGTGGCTTTCCCATGAAGGCTTGAGACAATGTGGTCTCGTACTCCTTCCAACAGAATCCTCCTCACCTTTTCCACTTTCTTTTTTCATGCATCAGTAATGCTGCATCTGTCGAAGTGGACTTTAGAACAACATTGTCAATGAATTCCTTCAAGCCGTTATCTTCAAGCACCGCCTCCATCCTGTCCTTCCAAGAAATGTAGTTCGAGCTACCCTCGAGTGCATATTCTAACCTCAAGCCATTGAAATCCATTTCGATGTTAACTCAGTTGTAGCACAAGGAAAGTCTTTCTGCAAATTCGAATTCTTTCCACCAACTAACTCAGCTCCTACTTCAAAATTGCAATCTCATGTGCTCTAATACCATTTATAAATTTAATAAAAAATATGTATTGCGTGGATTCTCCTGATCTAAAAATTATATGCCACTGTTAAATACAGAATCGCTTCTACAAAATATTTGCGTAATTTAAAACACAATCGCCAATATTAATATCATGAAGAAAGATCAATCACACATAACACAGATAATTTACTCTGGGGAAATCATATAGCTAAAAAGCCCACTATCTTCTATTATGTATTATATCATGGATCATGAAACAATTACATACAAAGCTCTACTCCAATATCTCTCAGTAAAATAGCTAATTGTCTCACACTGTCATACAAAAATTGGCAAGTTACATAGCCAATTTATTGCCTCCAGATAGCCTGCCTCCACTACGCAATCCCAGCTGATAGCAATCCCTGAATGAATGGAATCCTACTTGAATTGAATGCGCAATCCTCATGGGCACATCCAATGTGTGTGTGGTTGCATGTTTGCAACCGATAATGTCACAACTGAGATTCAATCTGTCCCTTTCACCTACATCTCAACTGGGTCTCCACTGGATTTTACATGCATGTAGTTAATAGTAGTAAATATTCAGTTTCATGTGAGACAACTGATTGTGAATTAATTATTAATTAATTCACTTGATCTCTCACTACCCTATCTTCAGCTACAACTAGCACAACTGAGTTAAACTACTTTACAGCTTTCATAACTACACTTCCAACTCTGTTACAACTTCGAATCACTCAGATACAACTAAGTCCACTTGCATGTCCCACCAACCAACCACTCAACTTGAAATTCCTATAGCTAACTGATTTTCCACTTCAGTTGACTATTTCCAAGTGCTCATTGAGAATGGATTATTGTTTATTGTCCAATTAATATTAAGGGATAATAATAGCCGACATGCATCTATAAATATACATGCAATCTATAAATAGAACTTTCACAAACATCTATAAATAGACCTCATATATAAATAGAATTTTCTCATGCATCTATAAATAGACATCCACCTAAAAATAGCCTGAGGCTCCATCCTAGTGTGGGTGCATAATTTTCACTAGGATCTTCTTGTTGAACCTCAACATAACAAACTTTATGAATACCCAAGGTATCGTTCACCAAGGAGTGGAGTTTTGATTATTTTCTTTGCTACTACTTGTGCTCCCTTGCTGCCATTCACATCCATGTGTGATGGATAATGAGTCCTGACTAAAATTTGGGACTCGTCGGTTTACCTCCCAGCCTACTCCTTGGGTACTCTTCTTCTCCACAGATCCCCAAGCTGCAATGGGATTGTAAGTAGAGGAAGAAATACTAGCCAATGGAAGTGAGCACTCCTTGCTCAAGAGCTTCCTCTCTAATCACATCAACCTCATCAAAATCATTGTTGTCTTCATAGTCATAAACAATAGAATTTTCTCATCCATCCAATCGCAGGGAAAAAATATCCCTTCACCCACAGCTTGCTCCTTTTTCAATATGAGGATTCATAGGTGACACCTGGAACTTCATGCAAAAAAATTATTTTTAGTAATTTAAAATTTTGATCATTCACCCACCCATGTGTCACCCTCTCACCAAGGCTTTCCTAATTTTTTTTACCTAAATTCTTATTCAACATAATATTTTTCCTCACCCCACCATGAATCCCTATTCTATCTCCTAGTTGTCTCTTGATCCCCATTTTCTACTCTTTAATTTGTGCTCATTATTGAATTCAACTGACGGGTCTCAAATTTGGTCCCCCAATTACATCCTAGTTTAACTCAAATTATCTCTTTCGGCATGGAGCTCCTCTAAGTTTCTCTAATTTAATTTATTAATCTTTTTTTTCATTCTCCACCATATTTTCTTAATGAGGCTAAACTATTCTAGGATTAATGTTTCGAATTAAACTTATGCCCCTTTCCCCCATTTTCTTATTAAAACCTTATGTAATTTGGAGTTACTTTGTAGCACATTCTTTACCTAATATTTTCCAAATGTGGGAAGGGTAGAGTTCATAATTGGTCGAATATTTTATTTCTTCCTATTCTCCCTTCACCCCAAGGTTTACTCTTGATTTATTTTACATGGTTCTAAATCTCATTTACTTCATTATGTGAATTAGTATGATTACGTTATCTTAATTAAATTTTTATGGTTTCTCTTTTATGCCAAGGGTGCCAAGTCGATCATTCCCTTCTAGAAATTCCCTTCGAAGTTCCAAGGGTTTCATGCGAATCAAGTTCTTCTTGATGCCAAGGGTTTCAATTAGGTCATGCCCTTCAAGAACTTCCCTTGGAATATCCAAGGGTGCCATGCCACTTGCCCTTCAAGAATCTAGTGACTATGAGGGACTAATGGTGATGTGGATCGAGTAATTCACCTCGTTGCGCGCCCCCTATTAAAATCATCGTGAGCTACCCAATATGTGGCTTGCATCAATGAAATTTTGATCTTCAACGCGAAGATATCCCAACCATTCCACCCCATTTGATGCCATGAGTGCTAGTGGATGGAATCAGGGACATTGTCCCACCCATCCCATAAGGTTCCATCTATTTGTACAACCCCAACACCCATGCGTGAGTCGTTCGACCAAGAAACTACCCTGTTTCTGCAGCCAATTAGCATGTCGTTATTATTCACATCAGTATTTTTAAATTGATATTTAAATTTTGAAACAATAATATGAAATTAAAGTCAAACCAGAGGTCACCGACTCATCATATGCACTGCATTTGGGTAGTCTCCTGCAATATTCATTAATCGTCAGTAGCAATTGTTCACAATAATACTCATCAATATACTTGTGTATGTTAAATCATCACCATGCCATAATCATTGACATCTTTTTAACCATGATAAAGAGCTAATATAAAGCAAAAACATAAATAATCCATCATATGATTTATACATAATCATAAACACATCCATCACAACTATTTTCATAACATCAAACTCGAAAATAGTTATTATCACATCCACAAATAGTAAAAATAAAATATCCAAATCCTAGACCTGAGGTCCTCAAAGAATAATGTATGAACCCTAAGGAAATATCAAGGCTAATGTCATATCAGGATTATACAACCAAAGCTAGGCACTACATACACCCCCTCTAAACAATGGACTTTGTCAGGAAGTCATTGATTTGGTGATCAAAGTTTAGTTCAAAAATGAAAGTGCCCAGAATCTTTCGAAACTGGCATCAATTCATAATGATTTTTGTTATGATTCCAAAGACACTTGTTTCACCTTAATCCAATGTCATATGACAAATTTATGATGTTCTGATCATTTGTCCCAAAAACTAAAAAATTAGTAGGGTTGCTGACTAAACTACTAATTGGCCAGTCGTATCGCTAATGTCAACAAGTCTACTATGAAAGTACGAACCAATGAGGGATTTCCAAGTGGCAGCCTCGTACATAGAAGAATGGTGCAGTTTGATTGGTTGCAGTTCAGTTTTGGTGCTCCAATGAGAGGATCCCACGTGGACCAACCAGAGGCCTCCACATGGCACCACATGGTTGGTTTAAAATTGTATGGGTTCAGCCCATAGGTCTAGGCAGGATCGAACCCGCAACCTATCTCACAACCTCACCATGCCTTACCAACTCTCCTGCACATGTTCCTTGTTATACTATGGTCACAACTTGTTTATAAATTTTATGCAAAGTCGCATTGGGGGAAGGGGTCAGAACTAAGCCCTGGCCCCTGGTCACCAACACGCCCACATGACCATGGCAGGAGTGGAGGAGGGCTCAGGGGCTAGTCCCAGCCCATATTCATGTTTGTTTCACCAGACCAAGAGCAATGGTGATTAGGAGCTGACAAATGGGGGAGGGGATCTAAGCCCTAGCCCCAGGTTTTATACCTATTCACCAGACTGAGGCGGGGTTGTTGAGTGCTTAGCAGATGAGCGGTGGGTTGGGACTCGGCTGTAGGGTGCAATAGCTGTGACTTGTAGGGTGAAACTCATGTTATATTTTCTCATTATTTTATTGTGAGGAAATCTCCCTTTTTGTACTTCAATATGGAATTGTATTACTTGTATGCTCATTTTAGATGGAGTACAGTGTCTTTGTAGAAGAACCCATTTCTTGAGGATGGTTTAATGATTGATTGTAAGTTTTCAAGATTTTTAGAGTGAGAGTTCTTTGTAGGAGAGTGTTTCCTTGGAGGGGAAACTAGCCACTCATATTGTTAGAAAAATTATATACTCTTTCACTGAATATATGGAGCAATATAGTTTTGTTAGAAGACCCAAAGGTGTAGCCCAGAAGGGGTGAACTCCATCGCCAATTTTTTGTTGTTTCTCTTCATGAATGTATGTATGAGTTAAATGATGAGATGTTGCTTATGTTTTAAGTTTACTTGAAAAACTAACTCATAGTCCTTGAATAGACTTTAAAAACCTATTTTGTGATAAGACCCATTTTTCCTTGCAAAGCATCAGAGGACAATCATTTTTAGGAAGAAGAATTTCTCTAATTACAGATTAATTGATATCAGACCTAGTTCTAACCAAGTTGCAAGAATGGGCAAAAAGAGTCTCCAAGAGCTAGAGGAGATGAATTTGTCTCTTAGAATGGAGAATGTTGAATTGAGAATAATGCTTGAAATTATTGAAGAGGAGAAGAGGCATATGCGCCTTCAGTTGCAGCATGTGCTTGAGGAATAAGTTGATGAGATTTCTTCTCAAATGACAACAAAGGATACCTCCAAAGTGAAGCCAATTTGTGGGCATGGTTCAAACAAAGGTTGTGGACCCTATATGGAGAATGATGCATGTGCATTTTGTCAGCATCTAAAATATTATCATCATATGCATGTTGGTAAAAGTGGGCGGATTGAGTCATCTACAAATTCATCATCATCATCTGAAGCAAAAAAGAATGGTGGCAATTTCAAGGAGGTAATCAACATCTCAAGTTCAAATATTTCTATTTATGTTAATAACACATATTTTGCAGCATTTGAACAACATACTATAGGTATTGGTATGATTATACTTCCTTGGATGGGTTATTAAGGAGGAGGCCTCAAAATAAATGGAAAAGGAATAACTAATCCTATCACGGTGGAAGAGAGACCAAAATATCAAGGATTGGGATATGGTCAAAGAGATTTTGGGGAATGCTCTAAACTGTTTGAGGCAAAGAAATCATCAGAGGATGATATTTCACACCAAGATGTTGGTGATAATGTCATTTTTTCTCCTAAGAGAGATGAATGCTTCAAATAGCCTTGCATGTCATCGTCTAGTGCACATCGTCAAAGTTGCATCCTGAGGAATAGGTATAAATATCATGGGATTTTTCCAAATGTTGGTAATTTTGACTATTTTTGGGAAATGTATCCTTGCACATTTTGTGATGTAGTTGATCATTGTGTGGTTGTTTGTGAGAAACACATGGTAATGGTCAAAATAATGAATTGAATTATTGGCATCAACCATGATGAATCTCCTTCAAATTTCAAGACTTCCTTGTCGGTGGGAGAGCGAACGTAATTTTGTACCCATTGCAACATGCATGGGCATGGGATTGAAATATTTTGGAAACTACATCCAGAGCTTCATCCCAAGAAGGATAAAGAGGTTATGAAAACCAATGCAAGGAAATAAATAGGTGGCAAAGAGCACTCACTTCCTTCCTAAAGAAACCTTCAAAGAATAGTAAATGAAAAAATAGAACCCATAAGCCTAGGAGAAGCAAAGATTGGGTAGACTGTTTCTATAGTTTACTACTTTGTAAATTGTAAATACATGTTGTTATCGTTACTTGTTTTGGGTACTTTTGTAAAGTGAACAATAATAATCACTATTTGCAGCAAGTATGTTTTTCTTTGACATGTTGTGTTGTTGGCTTCTTTATAAGTCCAAATTTTTAAGGACTTTTAGGATGAACAGTGTTTGTCATCTAGTTTGTCTACAATTTTGTCTTGTACTCATCGATACAAGTGTTCAAGATGAAGATTGTTTTCAATAGAATATTTGTTAACTATTGTATGAGAAATGACTACGTTTTGTGTACAAAGCCAATTGTGTCATTGAATTCCTTGTAACATAATACTTTTGCATACAAGCTCAGTTTGAGGACAGTAAAGAAAAATTTGAATCAGTGCATGGCAGGCATTGAATTGCTTCTAATTTCCAAGATGTAAATTCAAGTTTTTATTCAACAATGGAACTTCAAGATTAAGTTGTTTGAGCCGTGAAAGATGGGTTTAAAGAGAATGTTCATATTCCAACCATCAATGTTTTTGTTCTTTCATGGTGATAATAATTGTGGCTCGATTCTTGACAAGAGGTTAAGGTCTTCACACAGAGGATAAGTGGAGTACCTTGATTGGAGCTTGAACGCACCAATTGAAAACAAAACATCAAGGATTGAATTTTGGGAAAGTTTTTAGTTTTTACCTCATTTTATTTACTAGAAGAAGCTATCTTTAGAGTCCAAAAGTTCCTAGTGGGCAAGTATGATCCGGTGATCAAAATTTAGCTCAAAAATGAGAGTGCCCAGAATCTTTATAAACCTGTGTCAATTAATAGTGTTCATAATTCTTATTCCAATGAAACTTGTTTCTCCTCAATAAGATGTCGTATGAAAAAGTTATTATTTTTCTTATCATTTGGCCCAATAGCTAAAAAATTAGCATGGTTGCTGAGTAGGCAGTCGTACCGCTTATGTCATTAGGTCTACTAGGAAAGTACAGACCAATGAGGGCTTGTCAAGTGGCAGCCTCATACAAGGAAAAATGATGCAATTTCACTGGTTGAAGTTTGGTTATGGTGGTACAATGAGAGGATGCCACATGGCCCAACCAGAGGTGGCCACATGCCACCTCATGGTTGGTTTAAAATTTTATGGGTTCGGCCCACAAGTCCAAGCAGGATCGAACCTGTAACCTATCTCATAGCATCTCCGCACATTACCAACTCTCCTACACATGTTCCTTGTTATATTGTGGTCACAACTTGTATATAAATTTTATGCAAAGTCGAATTGGGGGAGGGGTCGGGACTAAGCCCTGCCCCTGGTCACTAGCAGCCCCACATAACTGTGGCAGAAGCGGTGGAGGGCTCAGGGCCTAGCCCTGGTCCATGGTCAACTTTTTTTCACCAAACCAAGTGGAATGGAGATTGGGAGCTGACAGATGGGGGCAGGTCTTTAAGTCCTAGCCCCGGGTTTATGCCTATTCACCAAACCAAGGCAGGGTTGTTGGGTGTTAAGTAGATGGTCAGTGTGTTGGGACTTGGCCCTAGTCCCGTGGCACCCCATGTAACCACCGGCGAAAAATACAAGAGCTACTCTAGTGGGGGAGGAGGGTTTTTATCTCTAACCCCCGACCCTATGGGGTTTAATGTGACCACAGCATACGTAGTCAGGTGTAGAGTGGTGGGGGAAGTGGTTAGCCCAACCCCTAGCCACATGGGAAATATGATCAAGAGTGGGGGCCAAAGTTTGAGCGCTAAGGGTTATTGGGAATTTAAACGGTCTGATAATTTGCACCTTTTCCAAGTGAAATTGTTGCCTTCTGAGCGTATTTCAAGACTTAATTGTCGCTTTTTTAGCCAGTTTATCCATTTTGTAAGATGATAACAACATAATGGTCCAAAATTTCTTGAGCTCCAATTACAAATCAATTTGTATCGAAGTTAATTCTAAACAAGTTGCAAGAATGGGAAAGAAGAGTCTCCAAGAGATAGAGGAGATGAATTTATCTCTTAGAATGGAGAATGTTGAATTGAGAAGAATTATTGAAATTACTGAAGAGGAGAAGAGGTATATGCGCCTTCAATTGTTGAAAAATGTGCTTGATGGACAACTTGATAAGAGTTCCACTCCAGTGATAGCAAAGGATAACTCTAAATTGAATCCAAATTGTGAGCATGGTTCAAACAGAGGTTATGGACCCTATATGGAGAATGATCCATGTGAATTTTTTTGGCATCGCAAAGATTCTCATCATATGCTTGTTGGTAAAAGTGGGTGGCTTGAGTCATCTACAAAATCATCATCATCATCTAGAGCAGAAAATAATGGTGGAAATTTCATGGAGGTAATCAACATATCGAGTTCAAATACTTCTATTTATCTTAATAACACATCTTTTGCAGCATTTGAACAACATACTAGAGGCATTGGTATGAATTTCTCTTTCTCGGATCAGTTATGAAGGAGGAGGCCTTGAAATCAGTGGCCAAGTGATAACTAATCCTATCATGGTGTAAGAGAGACCAAGATATCAATGATTGGGATATGACCAAAGAGAGTTTGGAGAATGCTCTAAACTGTTTGCGGCAAAGCAATCGTCATAGGATGATATGTCACACCAAAATGGTGGTGATAATGTAAATTTTTCTCCTAAGAGAGATTAATGCTTCAAAGGACATTTCATGTCATCATTGAGTCCACATCATCAAATTTTCATCCCAAGGGACAGGCATAAATATCATGGGAGATTTCTAAATGTTGGTAATTTTGACTATTTGTTGGAAATGTATCCTTACACTTTTTGTGATGCAATTGACCGCTGTGTGGTTGTTTGTGAGAAATGCATGGTAATGGTAAAAATAATGGATCAAATTATTGGCATCAAGTGTGATGAATCTCCTTCACATTTGAATACTTCCTTGTCGATGGGAAAGTGAAAGTACTTTTGTAACCATTGCAATATTCATGGGCATGGCATTGAAAGATGTCAGAAACTACATCCAGAGATTCATCCTAAGAAGGATAAAGAGGTGATG
Source organism: Pinus albicaulis (assembly GCA_034641835.2). Classification (NCBI taxonomy): domain Eukaryota; kingdom Viridiplantae; phylum Streptophyta; class Pinopsida; order Pinales; family Pinaceae; genus Pinus; species Pinus albicaulis. Next base: position 458,745,035 of record CM076580.1, on the reverse strand, counting down.
CAAACTAATTCAAGGAAAGAAATAGGTGGCAAATAGGACTCACATCGTCAATAAAGCAACCTTCAAAGTAGAGTAGATGCAAAAATAGAACCCATAAGCCTAGGAGAGGCAAAGATTGGGTAGATTGTTTGTATAGCTTGTTGCTTTGTTGCTTTATAAATACTTGTTGTTGTCATTACCTATTTTGGGTACTTTTGTAAAGTGAAAAATAATAATCATTATTTGCAACAAGTATGTTTTTCTTTGACATGTTATGTTGTTCGCTTGTTTATAAGTCCAAATATTTAAGGGCTTTTAGGATGAACAATGTTTTTTGTCGAGTTTGTCTACAATTTTTCATGTACTCATTGATACAAATGTTAAATATGAAGCTTGTTGTGAATACAACATTTGTTAAATATTTTACAAGAAATGACTATGTTTTTTTGGAAAAATCCAATTGTATCATTTAATTTTTTGTAGCAAAATACTTTTTTGTACAAGCTCATTTTGAGGACAGTAAAGAAAATTTTGAATTAGTGCATGGTAGGCATTGAATTGCTTTTGATTTCCAAGATGGAAATCCCATTTTGTCTTCAACAATGGAACTTCAAGATGAAATTATTTGAGTCGTGAAAGATCGATTTAAATAGAATGTTCAAATTCCAACCCTCAATGTTTTTGTTCCTGCATGGTGATAAGAATTGTGGCTCGATTCTTGACAAGACGGTAACGTCACATAAAGGATAGGTGGAGTACCTTGATTGAATATTGAAGACACCAATTGAAAATAGAACATTAAGGATTGAGTTTTGGGAAATTTTTGAGTTTTTAACTCATTTTATTTACTAGAAGCTAACTTTTGGAGTCCAAAAGTTCCTAGTGGGGAGGTATGATCTGGTGATCAAAATTTAGCTCAAAAATCAAAGTTCCTAGAATATTTAAAATTTGGTTTTTAAGTCGTAGTGTTCGTATTTCTAATTCCAGTGACACTTGTTTTTCCTCAATCCAATGTTGTATGAAAAAGTTATGATGTTCTAATCATTTGGCCCAACAACTAAAAGATTAGCAGGGTTGCTGACTAGGCAGTCATACTGATGATGTCAGCAGGTCTAATGGGAAAGTACATACCAATGAGGGCTTTCCAAGTGGAAAACTCGTACAGGGAATAATGGCGCAATTTGACTGGTTTCATTTCGTTTGTGGTGGTCCAATGAGAGGATGTCACGTGGCACATCATGCTTGGTTTAAAATTTTATGGGTTCGGCCCACAGGTCCAGGCGGGATCGAACTTGCAACCTATCTCATAGCACATTGTGCCTTACCAACTCTCCTACACATGTTCCTTGTTATACTATGGTCACATATTGTATATAAATTTTATGAAAAATTGCATTAGGGGGAGGGGCTCGGACTAAGCCCTGGCCCCTAGTCACCAGCACCCCCACACAACCGTGGAAGGATTAGAGGAGGGCTCGGGCCCTAGCCTCGGCTCATGGTCACATTTTTTTCACCGAACCAAGAGCAATGGGTATGAGTAACTAATGAATAGGGATGAGGCTCTAAACCCTAGCCCTGGGCTTTATGTCTATTCACCGGACTGAGGAGGGGTTGTTGGGTGTTAAGCGAATGGGCGATGTGTTGGGATTTGGCCCTAATCCCATGGCACCCCACGTAACCACCAGTAGAAAAGATGAGAGTTACTCTGGCAAGGGTGAGTTTTTAGCCCCGAACCCTAGACCTGTGGAGTTTAATGCGACCGCAACGTTCGCATTCAGGTGCAGAGTGGCGGGGGCGACGGTTAGCCCGGCCCCTGGCCACATGGAAAATATGACTAAGAGTAAGGGCCGAAGTTTGAGCATAGAGGGTTATTGGAATTTTAAAAAGTCCAAAAATTTGCACCTTTTCCTAGGGAAATTGTCATATTTCGAGCAGATTTCAGGGCGGAATTGTCGCGTTATTACCTAGTTTATCCAATTCGTAGGACAGATAACAGCAGAATGTTGTTGGAGCCTCAACTTGAATATTTTTGGCCTTTTGGAGCTCAATAAGAGTCCAGATAGGGTTTTTCTTACATTATGAATCCAATGGAGACCTATGTTTGTTGATTGGACTACATATGAAGAGACTTTTTTCAAGTTTGAGTGCATGCGTTTCAGGGTCAATCATTGTTTTGGAGCAGTTTTTGAAGTCTTTTTAGCATGGAGAAGACCTTGTAGGGATTTTACAGTCTTCATATGTTTACTGCAGCAATTGTGACTTGTAGGGTGAAACTCATGTTGTATTTTATCAGTATGTTATTGTGAGGAAAGCTCTCTTTTTGTACTTCAATGTGGAATTGCAGTATTTGTATGCTCATTTTCAGATGGAGTACAGGGTCTTTGTAGAAGAACCCATTTCTTGTTGATGGTTTCATGCTTGATTGTAGGTTGTCATGCTTTTTAGAGAGAGAGTTATTTGCAGGAGAACGTTTCCTTGAAGGGGAAACTAGCCACTCATATTTTCAACACACTTATGTACTCTTTTTCACTGAATATATGGAGTGGTCTATTTGTGTTAGCAGGCCTGGAGATGTAGCCCATGAGGGGTGAACTCTGCCACAAAATTGTGTTGTTTCTCTTCATGAATGCCTATAATTGTTAAATGATGATATGTTGCTTATGTTTTAATTTTACATGAAAAACTAACTCATAGTCCTTGAAGAGACCTTAAAAAAATATTTTTTCATAAGTCCCATTTTTCCTTGCATAGCGTCACAGGACAATTATTTTTAGGAACGAGAAGTTCTCCTCTAATTACATATCAATCCCTAGAACAAGAATGGAAAACGATGATGTATCTCCTCAACATCCTCCCAAGTGGTTGAACTGGGGTTGTAACTATCCCGCTAGACCCTAAATTGGTCCATCAATCATTTTCTAAGATATAGAGTTCACTGGTGTTATATGCGAACTAGTCCTACCATCTCTATGACTTCATTTGAGACTTGCAAATGACCCAATTTAATAGCATGTGAATGATTTCAAATGAATGATGTACATAAAAAAAATCCTATACGTCACCATCCATTTCCTTTCTATGATTTCAAAAGGTCCCACAAACCATGGATATATTTTGGGACCTTACTCTTAAAGACACCCTATCTCCCACTTCATAACTTTGATAAGTCTGATGAACATAGGCATAGCTCTTTTTCTTATTTGGAGCTTCCTTTTGCCTTTTTGGGTATGTGTTATATGCTTTACATGACTAGGGCCATGTGTTGTTATGTTGCAGTGGGTGCAGCAGGGGTAGTATTCCCCCCCCTACCAGGGGGTTTAGAGGGGGAAGTGGCCCTCCTACATGTGGTCAAGGGTAGTGCCTCAGGATTTTTTTATTCAGACCAAATAATAGTCGGGTGGACCCAAAGATGGTCGATAGACCTACCCATTGTTTTGTGTATGGTTTTTTGGGCGTGATGGTTTTTCCCGTAGTATTTTGTAGATCCAGACAAGGGAACTATGGGTATGTTCTAATACAACATTAATGGATTTGGGTTTATGAATGCTTCGTCATGTATATAGTGTATTGTAACATTTAAAGGAATATAATGAAAGATCAATTTGGTTTTCTCAATTTTGGGTTCAAGGAGAAAATCTCTATGTATATTTTTTATGTTCTCACCATTGTATATTTTTTATATTTTTTAAGAATTCATTTGTAGGTAATTTATGTACAGGGTTAAAATCTACATTTGGTATCAGAGTCATTTCAGATTCAAGGGGACGCCTTTGCAGCTGAAGGGTTTTTCTTGGCCCTATGGTAGACCCTATTACAGTGAGAGATTTGCAGAATTGATTATTGCAGAGAAAGGAGATGGTGAACTAGGGAATATAGAGATTGGAAAATTCAATGGAAAAATATTTGAGCTATGGAAGCTCAAGATGGAGGATATGTTAGTGGAAAAATATTAATGGTTTGTTATAGATCCAAGTACAACACCAATAGTAATGTCAATAGAATACTAGGACAATTTAGATCAGAAGGCAAAGAGCACAATATGATTGTGTCTCTCAGATTCATTATTGTTGAATGTATCAAGGGAAGCTACGAAAAAGGATTTGTGGTACTGTTACAAAGAGTTTTTTCACTATCCCTAAACTCCTTGTTATCGAATCTTGCAGGACCCTAAACAGTGACCTTTGTGTCCCTTTTCTATCATGAAAACACACCATTCCATCCCTTGCAATCTGCAGACCAAACTCTCTATTGATCATTCATGTAGTAGCTCCCTAAAAACCTATCTTTTTGGAGTAGCGCGACCTATATGAGTCTCACCAACGCTGGTGACTCATCTTAAGTTTGTGAGAATCACCGATCAATGCTAGTATGGCCATCACACCCGCGCCAATCCACTTCTAGAATTTTTTTTAAAAAGGAGATGAAGCTTCATGGCCTAGAAGCTTTGAGAGCAAAGAGATTGATGTTTGTTGGTCAGTATATGGCCGAGATTCCCCCCCTTGGGCCTCTTTTTTCTACAAAAGAGGAACCTCCCAAAGAGATAAGCCATTTTCCCAGCATTAGTGGATCCATGTCCCCTCCTCCATCTCTATAAATTCATCATCCTCCAATGCCTCTGCTAGTTAGAACATAATAGAGAATAGCAGAGAGAGGTTTGATTTCCATAAGCTTTGAAGGACAGAGTTGATCCCTTATCCTTTTCACGCTGAATCAGAAAAAAGTGCTTTGGAGACGTGCCCGGATTCGGATCCACTGAGATCTTCGACATCAAGGCGCAGGTTGTAACTCCTCTTCTATTTATAATATAACATGGTTGATACTTATTTCCATTCTTGTTAATGTTTGTAATTAATATTTCTGACATTCATTGATCAGTTGGATAGGTTATATATGTATATGCATGTTGTATTTGTATGCTTCGTGTTTTTTCTTGGTCACTTGTGCAGGTAATTGAAGGATGTAAGCAGCGGATATCAAGCTCTGGAAAAGGGAAGGATCAAGGAGCTTCGAAGAAGAAAAAAATTGCAGCATCAGATCGAGGTAGGCCATCTCTCTCTATCCATGTTTCAGTTATGATCTAGGAACATAAGTGTTAGCATGTTTCCCTTGTTTCTAGACCCACTCTAGGTCTAGAGGGATCATCTTTGTCCGTAGAGAGGATTTACCTATAAAACAAGTACAAATTAGGGACTTTGCATCAATCTAAGTCCCTAATGAACAATTTTTTCCTATTAAAAAAATTGTATAACTTGAGGATGAAAGATGGAGACTCAATGACAGAGCATTTAAACACCTTCAATACTATGGTAACTCAGTTGTTATCTATTGATATTAAAAAAATTTATGAAGATAAGTGCATCAGTCTGTTGTGTTCTCTACTAGACTCGTGGGATTTTTTGGTTGTTTCTATAGGTTGCAATAAAATTACCTTGAACTTTGATGAGATAGTCTCATCCTTGTTGTCAAAGGAGATGAGACGAGAAAATATGGAGAGACAAAATGGAGATCCCTTATATGTAAAAGGATGATCCTGAAATAGAAACAGAAATAATTCCTCAAGTGGGAGATCTAAATCTCTAGGAAAATATGTACATATATGTTGGAAATTCATAAAATAAGGGCACTACAAAAATGATTTTAGATATAAAACTCCTGAGAAATGAAAGGGATCTGACGATGCTCCTTCTATAGAGGTGAAAACTACCTCAAATAAAGGTGGGGGTTTGTACTTGGATTCTTATTCAATTACACATCTATATCATGAGGCATGGTTGATTTACTCAGATGCATCCTTTCACAAGACTCCCCATAGGGAGTGGTTCTATGAGTACGAGAAATATGAAGGTGGTGATGTATTCCTAGGTGATGACAGGAAGACTAGAATTATAGGATGTGGAAAAGTAAAGATAAAGGTTCAAGGTGGAAGGATTAAAACACTTCCTGGTGTTCTACACATTCCTACATTGGTTATAAATCTAATTTATCTAAACGAGATGGATGATGTAGGTGTCAGATAGTGTTCGAGAATGATTCCTGCAAGATGGTTCGAGGAGAATTAATATTGATGAGGGGAGTTCAAATCATATTTGTACAAGTTGTTGGGAATTATTGTTATTGACGAGTGCAATAGTTATGTGGTTCTTGAAAGTGGAGCAAAAAATATTGTAGTCTTTGGTGAAAATACTATGCTTTGGCATCAAATAATGGGACACATTGGAGAGAATGGAATTCAAATACTGCATGGTAATGGTATGGTAGAAGGTATGTCTAATTTTTCTCTGGATTTCAATTTTTGTGAACATTGTGTATATGGGAAGCAGAATTGATCCAGATTTATGCAAGAAAGCAATGAAATACAGAAATAAACATAAACGCAGAGTTGTAGAAGAAAATATAATTCATTTCATTTATATCAAATAATTGAAATAGGCTTACAGATAGAATGGAAATAAACTAGCTCGGGCGATGGTAGCTTATCTCTGAGAAGAGATGTGGAGGCTACATGCCTATGAATTGTGTTACAATGAGGCTTGAGGGAATTTTTATTATTGAACCACATGGGAAAACCATACACAACCAAAAACCTAACCCCGGGAGATGGAACACCAAGATATTGTGGGCCCCGTTGCGGTTAGATGGGCAGCCAACTTCCCAAGGTCGTAACTTGGTCATATTATCTCCGTTTGGCACATACGATATATTGTTGAAAATATCTCTTTGAATACTATACAATTTTCCACATGCCCCTACCTATGATCACGGGCTTGTTGCATACCTCAAAAAAAAGTCGTTTAGGGGGTCAAAACTGTTCTAGAATTTTAGGACCTGAAAAATTGCTAAAAATAGTAAATGCTGCTATTAACAAGGAAACTAATGAAACCGACTGGAGGTCTAGGTGGAATAGGTGGGTGGATACCAATGTCCACCTGGATCATTCCTCCCCCCTTAGGAAGCAATAGTCCCCATTGCATGCAGAGCCTCTATGAGGTGAGGAATTTTTTGTTGAATCTGGTCCCTAGTGAACCACTTGCCCTGTTAAAGGATTTGGCCTAATTTTACAACTCAATATTGTTGGATCCTCTACTAGTGAGTGTTCTTGAACTGTGTGTCCATGATCTAATCATTTGTGGCATGTTAACTCTGTTAGTGTGAGTACTTATGTAATGTTAAATGTGTACAAAAATGGTGTAAAGTAGGGTTGAAGGCAGTCCACATTGAACACTGGATACATATACCGAGCTCAAATTAATTGTCCCCTATAGCCTTGGTGATGGTATATGGCCCATATTGGAGCGAGAGAAGCTGGCTCTAGGGCCCAGCAAGGCACTCCTTCTTCAAATTTAGCTAAAATTTGTTGCTCACCTGGAACTTGTGTGGCACCCGATGTTGATCATGTTTTTGCTTGTACTTAGCATTGGTTTTGTCCAATATGTCATGGAATTGTTGACGAATGTTTTGAATGCGCTCAATGAAGTTTTTCGCCTTGTCGGCTTCAGATTGGACATGAGTTGAATCTGCCTGAGTAGCTACAAATGGTATGGCCACATCAAAGGGGGAAATAGTAGTTGGAATCCTAAGCCCACCTGAGATGGGTTGTGGCCATTTGAGTTGTGGAGAACCTGGTTATAGTTGTGTATGTATGCTTCAATTTTTACATGCGTAGAATGTGTATGATCATCCTACTGACAACCTCTGTTTGGCCATCATTTTTGGGGTGGAAATTTGTGGACTTAGTGAGCTTGGTGTCCAGCATCGACTAGATACTTGACAAAAATGTACTGAGGAACCTGTTTTCCCAATCTGATAATCGACTATGGGATCCAAAATTATACGACACTCGCTCAAAATATATTTTAGCAGTGGCTTCTGTTATGATATTATTCTTGTAGGCCACAAGAATGGCCATATTATAGAATCTGTTGACGACCAAAAATCACAGTCGTTGCCATGCTTGGTAGAAGGAAGGCCCGACATGTAATCCATGGAGATCAATTCCTATGGCTGACTAGGGGTAGGCAGTGGAGTATATATGCCTTGCTTCTTGATGGTCGATTTGGAAATGGCACAGGCAATGCACGATATGATGTACTTCCCAACATCATGTCGAAGCTAAGCCCAATAGAAATACTTATGCATTATTATCACTGTTTTCTCAACCCCGAAATGTCCAGCGACACGACTGTAGTGCACTTCCAAAATCATCTTGGCACGCTCGCTCTAAGGAATAGAGAGGTGTCCTAGGTGGCATAATAGTGCATCCTGGAGGTAAAAATCTGGTATGTGTTGCCGAATTTTTTAACACTTTTGTAGAGATGCGGCCAACTCGAAGTCTCTTGCCCATAAGAGTGGAGCATAGTGGTTAACAACATGATCGGAGGTCATCTGAGGTAGTCTACAACATTATTGGTGTTTCGTTTCTTATACTCAATGTTCAGATGGAACTGTTGCAGGTATGTCGACCATTTCTGATGGTGATCTTTCTACAACTTCCCTTGTTTTTGTAAGAACTGCAGGGGTCGATGATATGTGTGGATAACTATTTCCTTCCCCAAAATTTATTGCTTCCATTGTCGGCAAGCCTACACAAATACATCTCTTTGAAATAGGTGGGATACTTTCGAACTGTGTCTGAAAGTGTCTCACTGTGATATACCATTGGATTGCCTTGTTGAGTAAGTACTACCCCAATATCATAGTCAGAGGCATCTGTCCGGATCTCAAATGGTTACTGCAAGTGTGTTAATGTGAGAACTGGTGTAGAGAAGAGGTGATGATTCAACTCTATGAATGCTTTCTGTTGAGATTCAAACCAAAATAAATTTTCTTTCACTCCTCCCTTGGTAACTTGACTTAAAGGCCAAGTGATCTGAGAGAATCCCAACATGAACCTGTGGTAGAAATTGGCAAGACCCAGAAAGTTGTGGAGCTCTGTTAGAGTGGTTGGGGTTGACCAATTTCGAATTACCTGAATCTTGGTTGGATCCACATGCACCCCCCGCTCATTAATAATGTACCCCGGATATTGAACCTAGGTCATGCCAAAATTTCATTTATCCAAATTGGAACACAATTTTTTTTGCCGCAATGTTTGGAGGACTTGTCGAATGTGGTGGAGGTTCTCTTACCAACTCCGGATGAAGATCAGGATGTCATCCAAGTACACCACCACAAATGAGTTAATGAATGGTTGAAATATGTCATCCATCAGCCTCATGAAGGTTTCGAGAGCTTTTGTCAACCCGAAAGGCATGACCGGCAATTAAAAAAGGCCCTCCTTGCCTTTGAAGGTAATATTCCACACATCAGAGGGTTTGATTGGTACCTGGTGATACCCAGACTTCAAGTCAATCTTGCTGAAATATTTGGCCCCCTTGAGTTGGTCTAGAAGCTCATCAATATATGAGATCTGGTATCTATTTCAGACATTGGTGTTATTCACCACTTGATAGTCAATACAGAGTCTCCAATTCCCATCCTTCTTCTGCACCAACACGATCGAGCTCCCACAGGATGATGAACTCGGTCGGATGTGACCTTTCTTTTGAAACTCTTGAATCTACCTCTTTATTTTTTCATTCTCCATAACAGAGCACCAATATATTGGTCCATTATCACAGCTGGGGTCAGATCGATGGAGTGCTTGACCTGACAGTGCAGAGGCACCCATGCAGGTGAGGAGAAGTTGTCCCCGTACTCCTCCATTACCTTTTCCATTTGTTGTTTTTGTGTGGAGGAGCCTATTGGGCAGTGAAAAAGGTATGAAATTACTATGTATCTTCTCATTCGTTTACTATTAACATACTCATTTTTACCTTGGGAAGGTAATTTATTATAAGAATTATGATAGAATTGGAAAGGCTTATGTTTATTGTAAAAAGATGACTAAAGGTTACTTTTTGTTGATAAAATAGGAATTAGACGAAGTGAACAGCTGTACCAAAGGCGAGGCTAAGATCAATGCAACTGCTGCTCCATCAGCGTTAAACCACATCCAGCCAAAGGCAAGAAGATCCAAACAAATTGCCAATAAAAGTCAGGGGACAGCTCGGCCTCGGTCAGAGTAAACAAGATGATAACTAAATGAAGGGGAGCGAATCCCTCATGATCCTTTGATCCTGAGGGATCGTTGTTCAAACTCATCTTATTCCTCATCTTGTCCGTCAGGATTTGATATATAAAGCAATGTCCTTTAGTGATGAGGGGGGTAGTAGTATTCAATCAGTCAGTCAGTCTGATTGGTCGAAAATCCTCATAATCAAACGTTTCCTTTGTAATGTTTTATTGACTCTCAGCTTCGAGAGAACAGCCTCTGTAATACTTTATGTTCAATTAATATTAAACACGCGTTCCCTTTCATCTCTTAAATTCTGAAGTAGCCCAGCAGTATTTCACTGGCGCTAAGGGACCGGCTCTGGTGGAATTACTTCGTTGTTTGTATTCTTAATCTTTACTTACTGTTGTGTGAAGTTGTGTGTAACGTTTCTTTCAATTATGGAATTGATTGACCGCTGTGAGATTGAATACAGATTCATTAACGAATTTCATTGCTATTTTACCCTTTGCAAGAAGCACATCCGTTGTTTAGTTATCTTGTCATTGTTATAAGAGCTTTGTTGTTCTATATCTGATTCTAGTCGCTGTTATAATAGCTTATGATTTGTTTAACTGTTGTAGCCTTGGCTGTTGACAGGATTGGAGTGTGGAGATTAGTTGTTTGATTGTGTTAGAATTATAGTTGTTGTTCAATTCATGTTGTTGTTCCATTTCTGTTTATTGTTCATCTCTGATTCATAGCTGCAGATTAGAAAATAGATGAGTTATGATTGTTATGCATAGGAATTACAAGTTGTTGTTCCTTTCCAGATTTTGTTCCTTTCAGTGATTTTCATCAGCACAAAGTTTGAGTTTGTTTTCATTTCGATTGATTTAAGATCACCAACTGTAGAGGACACTAGTTATTGCTTCCAAGTTCCCAAATTGGTTATCTTGCATCGATTTCTAAGGGAAGGAGTTATTGCTACTGTATCCCTGATCGATGTTTTGCAAATCGGTTTAATTAAGATTTCAAAGCATTTTCATTTATGTCACTGTAATTATATTTCTTTACGAGCATTTGTTTACTCTTGTATTTAATATTTTGTACTACATCTTCATAGCATTACTCTTAGTTAATTGCAGCCTCAGACAGAGTACACTCTTGAAATAAAAATTCGCTCCCAGATTGATGATTAATGTAGGCTAATTAGGTGTTCAAAAGATACCTTTTTATACCTCAACATTTTGGCGTCGTTTCTAAGGAGAGTGTATGCCATTTCAAAAGAGTGATGCACAGCTGATTTTCTTTTGCGTGCGAAGAATTGGGTATTAAAGACGGAAGGTAAGAACCTGCGCACTGGGCAAGAAACACACTTGCTCGCAACCTGCTTCATAGCAGAAGTAGGTAAGATTCTTTCTTTAGGTAGGAATGAAGGTTTGTTTTCTTAAATGAATAGACCAACTAAGCAAAACAAAATTCCTCCTAAAATTTAAAAACCTAATGGATCGTTGACCCTTGGGCGGACAACTTTTATTGACGAAATCCTTAAAAGGAATGAATCTCAGCCATCAGTAGGATTTAGAAAAGTTATCTCTAGACAGCCTACTAGTTCCCTTCAGGCTACAAAATCACCATCTGAAGCCTTTACTGAGATACACAGTCAAACAGAGGGAATTGAGCAAGATTCCCAAGAAATTGAGAATCCTTGCATAAGTTCCCCTCAAGAAGGGAACTCTAGCAATCTCCGAGAAGGAGAAGGGGAAACAGGAGAAACCGGAGACCCAAAAACTCCTATTGAAATAGCCCAAACAATAAGCAGTCCAGATAAGGGAAGTGTTGTTAAAAGTATTCAAAACCAAGAATCATCTCAAATAGAAGGAAAACAAGGAATACTCATTATTTCAGACAAAGGAAGTGTTGTCAAAACCATTCCTATCCCTGCTCGTCAGCCTAGAAATTCCTTGGAGATCCCAGAAGGATATTGGCACATTTTTTATCAAATGGCCCAAAACCAAAATCAGAACCAGCAAACACCCCAGCAAACCTCTACGCTGCAATATCCTATAGTAGATACTGCAGTCAATGCGCCTATGAAGGCCATTCCCCTTCAACATATTCCCACATTTCATGGCTTAACATCAGAAGATCCAGACGTGTTTTTGTTTGAATTTGATGTTCTATGTAGGGGATATGATTATACCACCGATCCCCAAAAATTAAAACTATTCCCTTCAACATTAAAAGGGGTAGCCTTACGATGGTTTATGGGATTAGGTGGGGGTGTCATAACTGATTGGGATCAGATGAAAGCTGCATTTTTAAAGAAGTATCAAGATTATTGCAGATCTCAGGAATTAAAGGATGAAATATTCCAAATGACAGCAAAACCAAATGAACCTTGGAATAATATGTGGAATGGTTTCAATACAATCTTCAGAGATCCCCTTATGCATCTTTGCCCTTACCTGATAATGTTTTGAAAACCACATTAATTAGGGGAATGAAAGATAAATGGGTTGAAACATTGAATATTATGGGAAAAGGTGATATATATCAGGAAATTTATCCTAACATCATTGATTTGTGTATCAGGAGTTCGAGGGGCAATACAAGGCTAAAATCATCAGAATGTGATATGATTACAAGAGAAAATAAGACCTCTAATGAAGGTGTGACTCGAGCAGAGATTGGAAATCTGCTGGAAGATTTTAAGACAAACATACTTGGGAATCTAACAACGCAATTCGATATTATGCAAGCCAAACAAAAGCAAGCAGAAGCAGAAAAAAATTTGGCAATATTCTACCCTAGATGCAGGAAGAAACACAGCCACAAGGAGTGCCCGTTGGATGTGATCAAAGTCTGCGCCATTTGCATGAAAGATCACCCGACAGAAGGGTGTCCCTCGCTTCCTGGCCTGAAATCAGTTTATAAGGAGGCAGAAGAAGAATCAAAAGTCGTATGTCTACTTAATCAATGCCGAAAATGGCAGCCACGACAATCAGGTATGCCAAATGATCCATTTTCTTATTTTCAGCCTCCTCAATACAATGCTCAGCAATATAGTGGAATGTGGCAAAACCAACCACCTTTCCCCAATTGGTCACAACAGCCATTTCCTCCAACATATTGGCCAAATCAAACAAACCAAAATAATTTGCCTAGCTTTCCTTTCTGCCCACCATTTTGGCAAAATAATAACTATCCTACACAATGGTCCCCCTCTACTTCCCGGAGTCAGGCCTGGCAGTCAAACTGGCAAAGACCTACAAATCAACCAGTTGGAACAATTCCTCTCTCTCAACCTACACTGTCAGCTCCCTATACAAACCCCCAGACCAACTTAAGACCACAACTCTCAGCCCAGCCCAACCCAAACCCAAACAATAGGCCAGTTCAGTATGTCCAAATAATGGAACCCCCAGAATTATAAACTGAACTGAGGGAGTGCAATGACCTTCAATTAAGGTCTGGGCGCATAGTAGAAACAGAGAAAAACAATAATGTTCATATTGAAGACCAATTACCTGTTGAACAAACAGTACAGAAAGAGAAGGAAGTTCAACAACAAAATCAGCAACAAGTAACAACTTCCTCTCCACCATTCCCAGAACGATTAATCATACCATGCCCAGTAGAACATCCTAATTTTGATCTTATGGGTGAATTAAAAAAATTGTGTATAAAAATTCCTCTCCTCCAAGCTATCCAAGACATTCCTATATATGCAAAAACCATTAAGGAATTATGCATAAAGAAGCCAAAGAGGAGAACACCCACCAATCCAACTATCCAAATAGTCGGTACCTTATCTGACTTATTGTCAGGAATGGAAACACCTGTAAAATATGAAGACCCAAGAAATCCTATAGTGACAGTCCAAATCCATGGGCAATTGTTTCCAAATGCCTTAGTTGATTTAGGAGCAGCAATCAATATCCTAACAACCACCACCTCTCAAAAACTTGGCATTACATCGCTAGAACCAACAACAACCTTATTGGAATTGGCTAACCGATCGGTAGTCAAACCAGAAGGCACATTACAAGATGTAATGGTATCTGTAGATTCCTGGGAATACCCTGCTGACTTCCTGGTTATCAATCCAAAGAACCGCCTAGAAGGACACCCGTTAATTTTAGGTAGACCTTGGTTGGCAACTGTCGATGCTTATATTGGATGCCGACAAGGCAACATGACAATAACAAGGGGAAAATATGTCAAGAATTTAGCTTTATATCCCCCAACCCAGCCAATTTTATCAATAATCAAAACAAAAAAACAACTTGTATCATATCTAATGAAAAATATGAGATCACCTCTAACTATAGAAAATTCTCTTGATTTTAAAGATCAAACAGAGGATGATATCATTAATAGTTTCATTAATAAACCACAAATGAGATCTCATTTACAATGTCACATGATCAATGCAGCATTTGATAATAAAGAAGAAGAAGATCCTTTGAAAGACATTCCTGATCAAGTAATACTCACTACTTCTGTGTACAATAGCAAGATTGTAGAAATTGAGCCGGGAAAAACTCTAAACATTAACAAAAATCTCACTGTTGAACAAGAAGAGAAGTTGATCCAATTATTACGAAAATACAAAGTAGCCTTTGCATGGGATCACCCCAATATGAAAGGAATTGACCCTCAATTGTGTACACACCACATCTATATTGAAAAAGATGCAAGACCCATTCGCCAACCCCAAAGAAGACTAAACGCTCACCTCAAATATGTTGTGAAAGCTGAATTACAAAAACTATTGGATGTTAATTTCATCTACCCAATATCTGATAGAAAACGGGTCTCTCCATTAGTAGTGGTACCAAAAAAGAATGGAAAGTGGAGAATATGTGTAGATTATCGTGAACTTAATAAGGCAACATAGAAAGACCACTTTCCCTTTCCTTTCATTGACCAGGTATTAGACACATTGGCAAGAAAGAAATTATTTTCTTTCCTCGATGGCTTCAGTGGGTACAATCAAATCTAGATTTCCCCTAAAGACCAAGACAAAACTACTTTTACTTGTCCATGGGGGAAATTTTCCTACCGAGTCTTACCTTTTGGCCTATGAAATGCTCCTGCTACATTCTAGAGGGCCATTCTCAGCATCTTTGCAGACTTAATAAATGAAGGTCTCGAAATATATATGGACGATTTTACACCTTATGGGGATGATTTTTAGCCTGCATTGGAAAATCTAGAAAAGGTATTGCAAAGATGTATTGACACTAGGCTTTTTTTAAGCCATGAAAAATTTCTTATGATGATGACCGAAGGAGTTATATTAGGGAATTATATTTCAGCAGCTGGAATTCAAGTGGACCCAGCTAAAATTCAAATAATCTTGTTAATTCCCACACCCACCACACAAACAGAGGTACGTAGCTTTCTTGGATTTTCTGGTTACTATAGAAGACTTATAGAACATTATTCTCGAATAGCTGCACCTTTATATGCACTAACTGGAAATTTTGATTTCATTTGGATAGATAATTGTGACAATGATTTTAATGATCTGAAAAAGCTTGTTTCAACAGCCCCAGTACTGAGGGGCCCAAATTGGAATTTTCCATTCCAAATTTCATCCGATGCCTCAGACACAGCAATTGGAGCAGTATTCGAACAAGAGGAAGACAAGAAACCATATGCAATCTATTATATTAGCAAAAATCTATCCCCTGCTGAATTAAATTATACTGTGACTGAGAAGGAATTTTTAGTTGTAGTGCATGCTATAAATAAGTTTAGACATTATATAACTGGGTATCCTGTAGTACTATATACTGAGCACTCTGCCATTAAATTTCTAGCAAATAAACCTGTTACAAATGGAAGAGTGACAAGATGGTTGATTTTACTGCAGGAATTCGACATTACAATCAAAGATCGACCTAAGAAATAGAACCCTGTAGCTGAATTTCTGTCAAGAATGCCAAAGCCAACAGATACAGAAGCAGTTGAATATCACTTCCCATATGAACATATGTTCATTGTTACTGTCAGAACACCGTGGTATGCTGATATAGAAAATTATTTGGCAATAGGTAAATTACCTAAACATTTATCCCTTAATGAACGAAAACAGATAATACAGCGTAGTACCTGATTCTCTTAGATTGGGGGCTACCTATTTCACACAGGGGGAGATATGCAGATAAGAATATGTGTCCGGGAGGACAAAGTATTTGATATTTTGAAAGCATGCCATGATGGCCAATGTGTCGGGAATTTTGCAGATCGTAGAACTACCCATAAGGTTTTACGAATAGGCTATTATTGGCCTACCATCTTTAAAGATGCCAAAAAATTCGTGCAGGCCTGTGATAGCTGCTAAAGGGCAGGTCGCCCTGGGCAGTCTGATGAAATTCCTTTGAACCCTCAACTAATGATTGAACCATTTGAACGCTGGGCACTTGATTTTTTTGGCCCTATTAGCCCTCCCTCAAACCAAAAAACATATATCCTGGTTGCAACCGAATATGTCACTAAGTGGGTTGAAGCTGAGGCAGTCTCAAAAGCTACAGAGGATTTTGTAATATAGTTTCTTTTCCAAATCTTTGTGCGATATGGCCTCCCAAGGGACATAATCACAGATGGAGGACCACAGTTTGTAGGTAATAAATTAGCTGAAACACTACAAAGCTATCACATTTAGCACAAGATTACAACTCCATATCACCCACAGGCCAATGGCCAAGTAGAGAGCATGAACAAAGTAATTGAATCTATATTGACAAAAACCGTTGCCTCACACAGACGAGATTGGGCCTACAATTTTCCAGAAGCATTATGGGCATATCGAACAATGTGGAGACCCACCACAGGATATTCTCCATATCAATTGGTATTTGGAAAAGAACCCATCTTTCCAATAGAATTTGAAATTCAAACATTAAAAACAGCTCAAAAGGTGGGTCTAGATCTAAATGAAGCCCGGGTTAAAAGACTACAGCAAATTAATTAGTTAGATGAAATTAGGCTCTCTTCTCTTCAGCACACAGCGTTAATTCAAAAACAGAGAGAAAAATGGCATGACGCCCTTATCAAATAAAATATCTTCCACGAAGGAGACTGGGCACTCCTATATGATTCTAGGTTTCAGGATTTTCCAGGGAAACTCCATACACAATGGCTTGGACCCTATGAAATACAACAAGTGCATGATAATGGCACTATTACATTAGCTACCATTGACGAATCTGGACATTCCTTTAAGGTAAACGGTCATCGAGTACGATTGTATCACAAACTGCTTACCCGGGAATCCTTTTACCAACAGTTACGGGAAGATTCTACCATGGAAATTCTTGATGAAGGGGATAACTCCTCCTTGGCACCAGTTTATTAAATCATTTCTTTTTTAAATTTTTGTACATAAAGAATTGTCCATTTACTTGATTGTTGCTTTAGGGAATTCGTTTTTTAATTTTCTGTTTATTTCGTTTTTGTTGTTTGTTTCATGGAATTCTGTTTTTTTCAAAAATTCTGATTATTTCGCTTGTTTTGAGTTTTGTTGTTCCTTTCTAAAGGAACAACACTTCTGTTGTTCCTTTTGAAAGGAACAGCAGTTCCGCAGATTGTTTCTACTGTTCTTTTTAAAGGAATGGCACCTTTTGAGTGGATTGGTTTTTGTTTTAGATTAGCATTTTGAGAATTTTTTATCACTCTTCTAAAAGCAAACATATCATTTATATACAATCATACAAATTAAAGCTTACTGTAATCAGAAAATCAAAAGAAATCATCATTTTTCACGAAAATTGTCTAAGTAATGATAAGAAAAAGGGAAAAGGGGCATGATCAATAACATAATTTTGTTGTTTTATCACTATTGAATTAATCTGATCGATTATCCTTATCATGACTGGTTATTTCCCATATGCTATAACTTTCTTTGATTTATGGAATAGGAATAAGGGCATATTCTTTTCTATTGAGATGTTCATACTTCTTCCACCATCCCTACTCTTAAAGAGTGATGAGACATCCTTTATGAATAACTAGGAAGGTGCTATATGAATATATATATATATGTGTGTGTGTGTGTGTGTGTGTGTGTGTGTGTGTGTGTGTGTGTGTGTTTCACTAATAATTGTATGATTTGGCAGATGGAGGATAGGGGGTCTCATCAAGAGCCAACTTACCATGATCATAAGGAAGTTAGTGAAGTGGAATTCCCATTATGGCCACCAAACCAGGGATATGGTCCAATGAACAAATTAAGAAGTCCTTGGAACAGGAGGTCTCATCACGAGCCGACCTGCCCACCTTCACTTCTTCCCGGTGAATGGCATTGTGATTTATCTGGTCACCAAGCCAGCACAATGGCCTCCATCATGACATTCAACAAAGCACTTCCTCAGTATAAATAAAGGACAATGGTTACATGGGTAAGAAAAAAACTCTGTCAAGGTTATGGACACTTGTGGGCAACAGAGCTTTGTTGATGGTATTGGAGTCACATTTATACACATCAATAGTTATATTCAACCCTTTTTCCTATATCTTTATATCAAATGAAAGTGTGAATCCTTTACCTTTGATTATGAACCTATTATGCATGAAAATCATTACAAATCGATCATATTAGTTTGAAGTGGTAAATAACGCATTTGTACTTATGTTTATCTTATGTTGTCCCTTATCCTCGTATTTGAATCATTACAAAATGATTTTCTATCTATTATCGATTTATCACACACATTGATTTCAGTAATTGCTATAATTTGAGTGAATGTATCATAATTACACTTGCTTTTTCCTGTTGTACTACTGTTGTGCCACACCGGTTTCTCTCAATTGACGGTCGAGGGTGACCTATCATCCATTAGGGGGGGCGCGGATGTCTGCATGCAGATTAAATTTCGATATTTCTTTACCTTTTATGCAAACGAAATCCCTGCATTTTAGGGAATAACGAAATTTTAAACCACCGTGTTGTGTTGTTCCATTATGATCACTATGTGTTAGGAAAGAGCTAACATGGTGCAGAAACGATGGGAGGACAGCCAATTCGCATTGAGCCGCTGGTGCTGGTCGTTTCTGATGCTGCACGAGCAATTTTGGAAAGACTGGGATGGATTACATACTTCATGAGGATCCAACAACCCCACGAAGCAGTGACCACCGAATTTTTACAGAACTTGCAGGAAGGATCCTCCATGGTTAGAGGAAGACAGATAGTTGTATCTGACGAAATAATTGCAGAGGTGTCTAGCATACCGGCACAAGGAACTATATGGACGCAGAAAAAGATTAGGATTTGAGAGGCCATGAAGATTTTTCAGGATGATGGACAGAAATTGGTTGTCAAAGGCAAAGGGGTTCAACCAGCATCATTGGGAGAACCATGGACAGAATTGGCCAAGATTGTGCAGGCTTATATAACGTGTGACGAAAGGAAATATGTGGTAAGACCTCACCACCTTAAGCTCCTAGCTGTATTAAAACAAAAATGCATTGTCAATTTGCCTACATTTTTAAATTCCTTGTTGCATGATATCGCTCGTATTATAAGAAAAGCTCAACATGCAGATATGGTGGTCAGCCACCATTGCCTAATTTGATTAATAGTGAGTCGTAGCCTTGCCCAGCAACAGACCAGCTGGGAAGAGTTGATATTCTCCATTGACGGAGGGTTAGCTTTACCTGCCTCGAAACGGAAGAGAATGGCTGGCTCAATGGCTGAGCCATCAACTCACAGACAGTCCCTCCGTTCAAAGCAAAGTAGGGGGATGTTGGAAGGAATTCTGGGCAGTAGTAGCCAGCCCCTGGAATTGCACAGCTCAGAGGATGAACAGCCTCCACAATTGGAGGGAGCAAGCCCTCGTACTAATGAAGAAGAGGGAATGGAAGGAGAAATTCGCTACTCGAACGAAGAAGAAATAAGTCACCACACCAGTGGTGAAAAACAATCCAGTGCAGAGGAAGGAAATACTGAGGAAGAAGAAATTGAAGGAGAAATTTGATATTCGGATGAGAAAGAAGGGAGCTATCATACTTGCGAGGAGGACGAAGACAACCATGGTAGTGACAAAGAAAGAACAGAGCCTCCGAAAATGCTACCGTAAGCCCTTTACAAGAAGACCAACTGGCCCAAATTCTGGCCAATATGAGTGACTATGCATAGCCTCATAGCCCCTTGGACCTTAATATTGATATTAATCAGTTACCAGAGCACTCTGCTATCGATAAAGAAACAGCTGGAAAAATGTTGGATGAAACAGAAAACCCTAGCGAAGCTAGGGTTGGTTCCCCTGAAAGGCATGAACGAGAAAACACTGAAGTAATATCTCAACTTGGAACCCCTCAGCATATTGCAGAGTCAACTGAGGGTATGATTTCTGAAAAATTTAGCCAAGGGCATATGAATGTGGAAGAAGAACCCCTAGAAGAAGATCAAGAAGAGAACTTAACTGAAGGCACGGCTGATATAGACCAAAACCCTGTTGAGAAAACAGGTTCAGATAAAGGAACAGTTGTTCCATTAAAGAGGAGGAGGAAAACAACTAAGATTGAAAAGCTTCGCAAGGAACGAATGAAGCTTCATAAACTCGTAGAACAGCTCAGGCAAACCATTAGGGTTCTGAGAATGAAACAAATTCCTAAGCGAGCCCCGAAGAGAAGAAGCATAGCTACTAAGATAATTTCAAAAAAGAGAAAGGTGACCGCTAATAGGAACCCCCAAGTTACAAAAGAAGCCATTCCTAAGCCTAATTATGAGGATACGGAGCAGAAAACGGCTGTTCCAACCCAAGCTATTCCAGAGGGACCCGTTTTAAGTGAAAACGTGCAATCTAGTAGTCAGCATACTTTTAGTGATCCGACAATGGCCAGACTCCAAGAGGAGTTGGCACAGGCTTGAATAGAAATGCAGAGATTGGAAGAAGACACCCTCCCAAGAAAGAGATATCAGGAGTTGCAGCAACAAATGAAAATTATCCATGAAGCAGAAGTTGAAGCTCACGAAAAGTGTCAAAAAGCAGAAGAAAAGGCTGACAAGGTAATGAACCAATTAAAATTAGCCTACAATCGAATGGACACTCTCTGCTCATTGTATACTGATGTCTTAGCCTATAGATGCCCCGCCAAAAACTATTCTTTGTTTTTACTAGAAAGATATTTACAGCTAAAGATTAAGGCAGTTAGGGCAGGGAAATCCATTGAGCTAAAAACCATAGATGACATTGTATCATGCTGAAAACTTTACGGGATCAAAGTACAGCACCTTTTGTGTGAATTTTACTTGCATAATCTAATACTTGAAAATGATTGTGAGTCAAAACCTAGCACATTTTTTGGAGATGTTCAATTTTAGGCATTCATTTCCTTTGTTGTAAATCAATTAAAATGGCTTAAAGCCTATAATGCTTTTCAAAGGCAGGAAAATGAATTAGATCTGTGGGTCAGGAGTGAACCTTAGAACCCACTTCAATTTTGGGCTAGACAGAAAATATTGATGACCAAGGAAGGCGTTACCCAAGCCTTGGGGCCTATCCACAAATCGATTATCTTGAATGGTAAAGATTATTTCTCATCCATTAGAAACCAAGCTTATATAGCAGCTAAGGTCCGGTGGAGAATCTCCAATCAGAATGTGAAAAATAGGGAACCATTTAATTATAGAAACTTTGGGCTAGCTGCAGACCACTTGATTTCCTATAGTCATCTCGTTTTAAAAGAAGGACCATTCTAGTTAGGATGTAGGTTCCGCATCCCTATTGCATGGTATCCTACTTCAGACTACAAAGCTATTTATCAACTCCCCGAAGGATAGACAGAACATGTTTTTGAGGAATTAGATGCACTAAATGGTTTTAGACCTGTCGATGACAAACCTTATCCAGCTTATTCTTTGACTGCTCTCCATGTGAACTATAGTTTTCATGATGACATGAAAAAGATTAAGTAGGGGGGTATGTTGGGCAGTGAAAAAGGTATGAAATTAATATGTATCTTCTCATTATTTTACTATCAACATACTCCTTTTTACCTTGGGAAGGTAATTTATTATAAGAATTATGATAGAATTGGAAAGGTTTATGTTTATTGTAAAAAGATGACTAAAGGTTGCTTTTTGTTGATAAAACAAGAATTAGACGAAGTGAACAGCTATACCAAAGGTGAGGATGAGATCAATGCAACTACTGCTCCATCAGCGTTGAACCACATCCAGCCAAAGGCAAGGAGATCTGAACGAATTGCCAAGAAAAGGCAGGGGACAGCTTGGCCTCGGTCAGAGTAAACAAGATGATA
This sequence comes from Pinus albicaulis, assembly GCA_034641835.2. Classification (NCBI taxonomy): domain Eukaryota; kingdom Viridiplantae; phylum Streptophyta; class Pinopsida; order Pinales; family Pinaceae; genus Pinus; species Pinus albicaulis. Next base: position 458,722,747 of record CM076580.1, on the reverse strand, counting down.
ATTAAATGAAGGGGAGCGAATCCCTCAAGATCCTTTGATCCTAAGGGATCATTGTTCAAACTCATATTATTCCTCATCTTGTCCATCAAGATTCAATATATAAAGCAATGTCCTTTAGTGATGAGGGGGGTAGTAGTCAGTCAGTCAGTCAGTCAGATGGTCGAAAATACTCATATTCAAACGTTTCCTTTGTAATGTTTTATTGACTCTCGGCTTCGAGAGAACAGCCTCTGTAATACTTTATGTTCAATTAATATTAAACACGCATTCCATTTCATCTCTTAAATTCTGAAGTAGCCCAGCAGTATTTCACTGGCGCTAAGGGCCCGGCTCTGGTGGAATTACTTTGATATTTGTATTCTTAATCTTTACTTACTATTGTGTGAAGTTGTGTGTAACATTTCTTTCAATTACGAAATTGATTGACCGTTGTGAGATTGAATACAAATTCATTAACTAATTGCATTGCTATTTTACCCTTTGTAAGAAGCACATCCGTTGTTCAGTTATCTTGTCATTGTTATAAGAGCTTTGTTGTTCTATATCTGATTCTAGTCGATGTTCTATTAGCTTATGATTTGTTCAACTGTTGTAGCCTTGGCTATTGATAATATTGGAGTGTGGAGATTAGTTGTTTGATTGCGTTAGAATTATAGTTGTTGCTCAATTCATGTTGTTGTTCCATTTCTGTTTATTGTTCATCTCTAATTCATAGCTGCAGATTAGCAAATAGATGAGTTACGATTGTTATGCATAGGAATTACAAGCTGCTATTCCTTTCCAGATTTTGTTCCTTTCAGTTATTTTCATCAGCACAAAGATTGAGTTTGTTTTCATTTCGATTGCTTTAAGATCACCAATTGTAGAGGAAACTGGTTATTGCTTCCAAGTTCCCATATTGGTTATCTTGCATCGATTTCTAAGGGAAGGAGTTGTTGCCACTGTATCCCTGATCGATGTTTTGCAGATCGGTTCAATTAAGATTTCAGAGCATTTTCATTTATGTCACTGTAATTAGATTTCTTTACGAGCATTTGTTTACTCTTGTATTTAATATTATGTACTACATCTTCATAGCATTACTCTTAGTTAATTGCAGCCTCAGACAGAGTACACTCTTGAAATAAAAAGTCGCTCCCAGATTGATGATTAATGTAGGCTAATTAGGTGTTCAAAATATGCCTTTTTATACCTCAACAGAGCCCTGTCTAGAGGTTGTGGCCACAATATTCTTCTTTCCCTAAGGGCGGATCATAAGTAAATAAAATTTATTGGTTTTGGAAATGAGCTCACTGCATTACTTCACAGTGATAAAATAGATGGTGTTAGGTGGTGCTACCTCTGGTATCATGTACACTTATTACCCAAAGTAATAATAATAGCGTGAGGCCGAGACTCATACACAACATGTCTCTTTGAAAAGTATGTTTGGCCTAATACATCACAAACTTCAAGAGGAGAAACCTCACATAATACCTCATCTATGAAGGGCTTGATGTTGTAGGGAAGGCGACATTGTTTTTTGATGCATAGATCATGTCTCGGTGAAGCCACTCGATGGTGTATGGTTGTGGGTGTGTTGTGATCGGCAGGCCCAGCTACTTCACGGCCACTGCTGAAATAAGTTTCTTTTGGCTCCCACTTTCGACAATGAACTGCAACAGGGAACCCTTCACCCACACTGGGAATGGAAGAGGCCTTTCCTCCTCCTCCTGATCTTCGAGTTCTTCCTTTTGGATATTGGTGGTGGCAACGGTGGCACTGGGCTCTGCATCGATAATATTCTTCTATTTTTTATTCCCCTTGTCAGGTTATAAATCAGAGTCAGAACATGCATCTGATTCGTAAGCCTTCAGCTCAGCCATTAGTGATTATTTTGCCCGCCACTCACTTTTGTTGTGAGTGGAGATCTTATGGAACTCAGACCAATTTCCTGTGTCCTTCTTTGGCTACGTGGTGTTTTAATTCGCTTGAGGCTTCGACTGGTTGTCCTAGGCCACCCTGCCTTGGCCTTGCCCTTTATTTTGCAGTTTGGGAGCACCTTTCCCTTGATTATAATTCGCAGATCCAAAGTCTCTCTTCTTCTGTTTGAATTTCTACTCAATATTGGTAGCATACCGGTATGTTGCACCAAGCGAGGAGATGTCGAGGAACTCCATTTCCTCTTGTTTATATCTGTACAGAAAATTGTGGTGCTTAAGTACCAATTTTTTCTCTGAATCTTTGATACCCAACTTTGTGCGTAGGGTATGGAACAGATTTTTCAACTCATGCACATCTTTATCCTTTCGTATCGCAGCATAGTCCATTGTATGTACTTGTCCTCATATCTACCCACAAGTTAGTATTGTTCCTTAATGGCGTGCAGACGAGAACAGGGAGGATTACCCCTCGTCCTTTTGCTCACAGTAGGTTTCCCACTAGTCCTTTACATGGGGACGGCTTTGAGGAGTGAAAAAGTAATATTTTCCTAATTAGAAAATTCATCAACTGAAAAATATCCTTCTAATATATTCAACCATCTATCTACGGTGTCTGCACTATTTGGCCCTCAAATATGGGAATGTCGAATTTAACTTGTACCTTAAAAGGAGTGGCACCTCTAGAGTGTTTATTGGATGAAGATTCATCGTCAATGGGTAGTCGTCAAAGGATATAGGTAAATTTATCCATCATCGCGTGTTGGAATGGGGTCTCCTAACAAGCTATGAAACCGGCCCATTTTGGTTATTTTTGTCATATTTAGTATAGCGCAGGGGTTTTGGGGTGGGTCAAAGCCCCGAAAAGAATTGTAATGGGGTTAAAAGGTAAAATAAGGGTCCGAAAACCATGGGTAGCGGACCATAGGAATGTTAAAGCTAGATTGTTATAAATAGAGAGGCATTTTGGATTGTAAGAGGTAAGAATTGGCTAAGCTATTGATGCGATCTGTTGTGTAAGCGATCTATTGGGGTTTTTGGGGAACGAACTCTTGCTGGCTGTGTGCGCGGAGATCCTAGTCCAGCTGTGTGCGAACCCTGCTGCTGTGTGCGCAGGTTGGGAAGGGAATTGTAAGGGTAACGAATGAATAAATATGCAAGATTGTTGGATCTGAATCTGTGAGTACTATTGAATGGATTGCTACTAATTACTATGTTATGCATTTCTCTGTCTTTGCACTACAAAGGTCTGTATATTGAATGACTGAATATATTTTTCTTTGGTTATGTTTTGCTGTGGAAGTCTGTGTATTGAAGTAAATCTAGATCTGTTCTGTTCGGATATATAATGTTGTGTTAAGGTTATGAAAAGCATAGAATTGTAGATCTAGTGCACGTGGATGCAACTGGACCTATACTTGATCTTGTGTAGAAATAACCTGAGCAGAACGTAGCCCTGCTTGCCTTACCCTTCCTTTCTCAGGGTGCGGAAATCTGGTTCTAGCACCCACCCATACTACTTCGGGTGAGACTATGACCTGCGTTGTTGCACTGAAAATTGTCACCTTGACATTCTGCTATCTGTATGAGCTCATTATCACTCATACTTTCCTCCTTTTCAAGTCTAAAACATCAGTTCCTCATGTCAAGCCTTAAAAATAAGAGAAAAGCTCTCAAAAGTCTCTACAACTCTGGTATCGCACTTTCTCTTTGTCTTACCTGCAGTCCCGCACCTAATGGTCATGTCTCCTGCGAACCTGACCACACTTTCTCTGTGTTAAGAGTGTGGACTCCTGTAAAAGATTAAAAAGGCACAAGTAAACTCAAAAATCTCACTTTCAGTCATTTCTAGAAGCCTCTGAAAGGAATCTTGCGGTGGTGGAACTACTCTTTTCAGGTTCATGTATCCCATGCCTTAAGGAGCTAACCCCTTGATGTGAGGAGCTTATCCCTTTGAAGGAGGATTCTATCCCTTCATAGGTGGAACTGTAACCTCCTCTTTTGCACTATAAAAAGAGGCCTTGGGCAGCCTCAAAGGGAGTTCAAGCTTTAGTGTTATTTGAGGTAAAGCACTGTTGGAACTTAGACTCCTTTAGATGAGATTTTATGAGGAAAGATTACATACCTGCATGTATCTCGGTTGGAAGAGTGTAAGACCTGTCAAAGTAGAGGAAATTCCTGCTTCGAACCCTGGGAGGACCTGTTCAACATCAAGGCTGAAAAGGCTGTAAGGTTCTTCTACTATTTCAAAGTTAATACAAATAAGTTTGTTTTTCTCAATAAGCTGTCATTTGATTGTTTATTTTATGGATTCCTTGATCACCATAATGGATATGATTTATGAATATATGTTATGCAGGTGCTATTTGATGTTTGTTTGTTTGTGAATGTAGGTCTTCAAACATAACTCTTTCGGGCAACTGAAAGAAGACTACTACAAACAAGCGTTGGATCGAGGTAGGATCTTAACACCTTTGTAGCATTTACTTCTAAATCGTTATATATCTAGAGAAAGATAGATTTAATTGTATGTTTGTTGCTAGACTATCTTCTGATACTAGGGAGATCGATCTTGTCTGCAAGATCAATTTATCCGGCCAACAAATTGGTGACTCCACAGGGGAATATGTTTGGATTTTTGGTTTTCCTTTGTTTTGACTTGAGAAAATGATTTTTTCTGGTTTTTGATTGATGTATACTTGCCTGGATAGCTTAGGTTTAATTTTATTTGAAAAGTTTTAAAGTCTTTTGAGTTTTTCTTGAACTTTTCTAGGGACCGCACTCTATTTTGATACACAGTGCGGGCATTTCTGCACTTCCCTTGAGTAACCAGTGCGGGACCGCACCTGTTACTTATGGGGCCTGCGGACCATGTTAAAAATTTTGAAAATCTTCAGATTTCTTCTTCCAGTTTAAGTTTAGATTGTTTTAGGACTCTTAGTGTCTGCCCAGATCTGTATCTTTCTTGTCAAAAACCTCTTGTGAGTGAGTTCCAATAGTATTTCTGTTTTGGGTGATTTTCTAGAAGTTTTGCATACTTGGATTGGTTTTCACTTTGTCTCTGTAGTGACTCAAAGATCAGAAGCTTGAAATACCTTAGATCACACTGGTGTCTTTTTGTCTTCTTGATGAGTCTGACTTGGTTGTGAAATCCATCCTTTTTGAGGAATAGATCTAGTTTTCTCTTTGCAAATCTTTGAACAAACTTTGTTATAAGTTTTGAATTTAATTTTTACAAAAGAAAACATATCTGGATGTTTTTTATTTATTTTTTATTCTGTGCAAATGAATCCTTAGTTTACTGAAAAACTAAGAAAAACATTCTCAAAAAAAATTTGAAGCTTTTATTCAATTAGATTTTCAAAGTTTTTGGATCTAAAAATTAGTTTTTCGTAGTTTTGAGTGCTTTTCTAGAACTTGTAGATCTCTTTTGAAAGAAGAGTTGTTTTTTGTAGTTTTGAGTTTTGAAAAGTGAAAGGGATTTATTGTGAGCATTGATTGTTTGTCTCGTTTTGAGTTCTTATTGAAAAACAAAAATATTTTCTTTTCATTTATTCTTCATGTTGAAAGAAAGAATTGTGTCTTAAGAAATTGCATTTCTCGAACTCTTTCTTTTAGCTAGACTTCATTGAAAGAAAAACGAATTTCTTATCATTCTAGGTGCATTTTTAGTGTGTTTGGAGTCGAGTCTTCACACCATCAAAGTTTCATTTCCATACCTATTGACTTAAAGAAACAGCCCATAAAAACAACGCTTAATTAAAATTGATCTAGTAATTTTTTCTATTTCTAGGGCTCTTATCACCAATATAGCTTAGGCTAGTATCTTGGAGTAGGGAGTAATTAACTCTCCAAGATAGTAAAAACAAACAAGTAGATAAATCTTGCAGTAGGAAATAAATCCAATTGTAATTGGTACAATCTGGGAAGCTTCTCTTAAAGGAGTTAATCACGAGATCATGTCCGAACCTTTGAGACAATCAATTATGTTTCATTGGGAAAGATAGAAGATCTGCGTGCATTACAAACGGTAAACCTCGGATTAACCATTGTCGAGGAGCCTGGGGTCACTTGTTGGTAAACCTCGGATTGACCATGTCGAGGAGCCTTCAAGGGGATTGAGCTTTGTTACTCTGCCCTTGCGCGTGGGATCAGATCGTAGACTGTTCCCCCAATTGTATTTGTTACTGTTGGTAACCTTAGTGTCCATAAACTTAAGATTATTTCCTAAGGTGACGGTGAAGGAAAGATCTCACTGTACCTGGAGCAGACGTCGACTAGACTCACTTGGACTCTCTGGGGGGTTTTCTTCACTCGAGATGGTTTTGTGAAGAAACTTGTGCCAGTCTGTTTCATTAAGCAGGTTGTCGGGGTAACTGTTCCAACCGCCCTTTCTGTATTAAACTTCTACTAAGTTGGATTTCATCACCAACTAGTGTTTTTAGTACGGGAAGTTACTGTTTGTGCGTGGTTTGAACTCTTAGATTTTTTAGGCGTGTGATTCATCTATTTGTTCCTTTAGAGACTTTAGGTGTTTTTATTGAAATATTCTTTGTTTGCGTGTGATTAATTAATATTAAATCGTGGCAGAATTACCGAGACAGTCCCATAGACTTCAGGGGAAGCCCCCTGAGTATACACCAGGCCAACTTGAAGGGCTGCGAGCTCTAGTATCACCTAGTGGCAGTAGAATTAGATCAACAGAAGCCAGAGATTCATTTATAATTTTTCATCCTGATCATAAAATACCAACAACAGAGCATATTCAAGAGCCAATTTCAGTTTCTGAAGTTACTGGAAGTATTTCTCCTTCCAGTGAATTCGCTAAAGAACTTAAAATTTTTGAGCCTGACACTGAACCTGTTGTTTTGGAACCATCTTCAGGGTTTGTTACTCCAACTTCTAGTGATCCCGGTTCACCTAGGGTAAGAAATATCATTACTGAAAATCTTCCTTCTTACCTCATATCTATTGAAGAACTTGTCGGTCCAGACGAAGACGTAACTCTTCCCGAAAACCAATAGACTTTGAATCTTAGGGAGCGTGAATCAATATTCTACAGTCATTTTAAAAGTGACGCTTGGTATTTATCATTGACAGATTTTTTAGAAAAATCGATTCTTAGTTTTTCACCACCTCGAATTCCATTTCATCCTACACCAAGAGGTTATTATCCTTCATCGATCATGTCAGGAGAGTCATCTATGTTTTCCCAATCACAGGAAACATTTTTATACGGTGGTCCTTCTGTTCCTTCGGGGTACCAGGCTATCTCTGGTACTTTCTGAGGAGCAACTCCTCGACCGATTGAACAAGGGTTATCATCTGGTATTAATGGAGCTAAAACTGAAACGTTGAACGCAGAGCAAATATTTATGATGTCTCGTAATATCCCAAATCCTCAACCTCAAGGTAGTCAGTTACCGCCTAGGGGGTAACCTCAAGGTAGTCAGTTACCGCTTGGGGGGCAACCTCAAGGTAGTCAGTTACCGCCTGGGGGGGAACCTCAAGGTAGTCAGTTACCGCCTGGGGGGAAACCTCAAGGCAGTCAGTTACCGCCTGGAGGGCAACTTCAAGGTAATTTTTTACCAGGACAAACTATAGGAAAGTATTATTTACCTGGAGAACAACCTCAAGGACAGTACATACCTCAAATTTATCAACCTTCAGGACAATACATACCCCAAGGTCAACCCCAGACTCAGTATATTCCTCAGGGTCCTTATCAACCCCAGATTCAGTACGTGCCTCAGGGTTATCAACCTCAAGGTCAGTACCCAACTCAAAGTGTCCAACCACCTTCTGGTCAATCATTTGTACAAGGAGCTGGAAATTTACCATTTAATTATCAACCCTACGTTCAACCAGGCTATGGTCCTACATATGCACAACCTTCTATAGGACAATACCCCGGAATGAACATGGTGTTGAATCCATCTCAAATTCAACAGACTACGCAACCTAATTTGCAGTTATCTAATCAACCTGGATAGCCTTTGGTTTCTGGTCCAACCCAACAACCTGTCCAGCCTACTATTCAAGTCCTTGCACCTAGTTCTGTTCAGTAGCCTGGGCCTAGTACACCTCAGACTCCGCCTCAAACTACCGCAACTACTGCAACATTTTTTCAACCTACAACACTTGTTTCTAGAGTTTCTGTAGCTCCATTTTCTTCTATCCTTGCATCCGTGCAAATTCCTCAAGTCTCTGTGCCCCAGTCAGGACCTAGAGTTCAGACTTCGGTCTAGATGCCTGCAGGACAAGCTGGTACAAGTACGATTTCCATAAGTCAACCGCAATTCACATATCAACCGTACCAGGGACAGTATCAATTGGTCTCGTTGCACAAAACCCAGTTTATCAGTATCAACCATATCCTAGCTATACGTATCAACAGCCTTAACAACCCCATTTTGGTCCAGTTAATCCTAGTTTTCCAGGAGTTTATACCATTCCTAATGCAAATTTGATTTCGAGTTATCCCAGATATCCTCCTCCCGGAACTGGTCTCATTACTCAAGGTTTTCACGACCCTAACCGTCAGTTACCATTTATTGCAACTTTGGATTTACCTGATTTTTCGCGCCTTACGAACGATCCAATTTACTATCTTCGGTGTTGGCTGCCAATGCCTAATAAGTTGCCCAGTGATATACCGAAATTCAAGGGTAAGTCAGGACAGGATCCGTCAAATCACGTTATGACTTATCACCTCTGGTGTGCGTCCAATTTGATAATTGATGATTCAATTCGGTTACGCCTTTTTCAACGAACTCTTATTGGTCTTGCTACCAAATGGTACATTGAGTTACCATGAGGCTCTTTTAATAATTTCAATCAGTTAGCAACTGCTTTCTTAACTCATTTTCAGTTTCTTGTCAGATACAACAATGGCACGGAACTATTGACTTCACTAAAACAATCTACATCCACATATATTTCTGATCATATTCACGAATGGCGACGTAGAAGGCATCTAGTGAAAGTTTTCATTCTAGATCAAATTTTGGCGGAATGGTTCATTAAAACATTATTACCCAAAATCACTGAAGATGTAGCTAAGGGAGGAGTTGTTACTGAATAGCAATTCATTGCTTAGGCTCAGTACCTCGACCTCGTTTATACGCAATCAGGTACTTTACATGAAAAAATCCCTGATCTTCCAAAACACAGTCAAATAACTGCAGCTCCTTCAGGGTCTCATGCCGCTGATGGTATGATTGGTTCAGTTAGTACTAAAAGCAAGAACAAAATCTTCAAAGAATTCTTCTCCTATAATAACTTTACCTGATTCCCCGAAACGAGATTCTTCCGCTGAAGTTTCTACCGACATCCATGTCGTAGAGTCATCTACGATGAAATCTAAATCTGGTAGTAAAAATAAGGGGAAGAATAAAAACAAACAAAATTCAAATGATAAAACAGATAAAAATGTATCTACTGACGAAAAACACAGACCTCGCTATCCTTGTTTCATTTGCGACAAGGATCATTTTACCAAAGAATGCCCACATCGAGCAGAGGTTTCGAAATTCGTTAAAGGGTCTCAAACGCTTGTTGTCTTGAAGGATCCTTTTCCTACTCAAGATAGTAAGATGATTGGTTCTACCTCGAACGCCTCAGAAGAACCCATTCTAATGATGTCTCATGTCAGGATTGCGACGCGATCACAAGATTATGGTAGTAAAAATCCTGTTGGTGGTAAAGAAGCTGAATCTTCTAATTCAAACACATCAACTACACCTCCTCCTATTTCTGATCCACTACAGATCGAGAAACCCAACTCATACTTAGTAATCAAACCGCCTGCTAAAGGTGTACTTCGTAAATCAGCTTTCAATCCACATGCGAGAGCTGCTCATAATTACAACATTGTTGAGGACTTGGCTATTTCCCCTTCAGCAATGTCGGCTTTGGAAGTGCTGCAATCGTGCCCAGCACAGCATAAATTACTATTTTATGCCATAGGAGCTGTCGATATTTAGGATTCGAACATAATAATCTTCGATTTGGAGAATATTACACCCCGCCTACCCCGTCAAATGGCTTTCCAGATTCCAGTATTAGTCAAAAACAGACCTTGCTTTTGAACTATGATTGATGAAGGGGATTCTACGTGTATTATGTCGATCCAGTGTTGGAAATCACTTGGTTCTCGCACACTCAATCAATATCTGACAATTCTAAAATCTTTTGATGACCAAGGGTTCCATCCTTTTGGTATTTTGCAGAATTTACCTATAGAGGTAGAAGGAAAAATCGTAAATCTAGATGTGGAAGTGGTTGATGCCCCTCTAGATTACAACCTTCTCCTGGGTCGCAGTTGGTCTTATGCTATGACTGTTGTTGTTTCATCGGTCTTTCGGCTTATCAAGTTTCCACATAAAGGAAAGATCATTATAATAGACTAGCTGACTTATTTCTCATCTGATCCAGCCTCTACAGATAGTATTCAGCACATTGGTAAAATGGCTATCCCTTACAAGGATGTTGGCATAGGTTTGATTAAATATTTTGGTTTACTGGGAACTTTTTCCTTTCCTGCTCCTAACGTATCCCCTCATATCATAAATATTCATATGATTTCATCAAATACTGTTACTTTTGATGATCCTTGGATCGTACCTTCTGATTTCGAGGTGGATTGATTTGATGGCGTGATGCCTTTGAGTCCCTTTGAAATTGCATATCAGGTTGTACAGTCGTTTTCTGATCCTTCTTCAACCGAAAATGATCCAATGAAGGTGATTCATGAGGAATCACTTTCTATATCTAGCTCAACTACAACAACATTTCCTGATCTTGTTCATACTGATGAACAGATTCGTGAACTCTTGTCTGTTGATGATTTACCATGGGAAGATCTACATCACCGATCTTCGTTTTTACCTGAGCTTGATCATTTTGAAAATTATTTCTCTTCTATTTTTACTACTGATCATGTCAAAGAACCACAGAATCCATTGCAACATTCTGATTCTGAGTTAAATTTGGAAAATATCTCTCGAACAGTTCCTATTGACATTACAGTTAAGCCAGGAATTATTGAAAACATTCATATAGGTGCTTCCTGCACGAACGATTAAATCCAAACTTATAAAGCCCTATTTCAAGACTTTTGTGACGTGTTTGCTTGGTCATATGAAGAAATGCCAGGAATCGATCCATCAATTGTTGTCCATGAAATTAAGACTTATCCGGATGCTAAACCTGTTCGACAACGTTTACGTCAAATACATCCGAGAAAAGCTATTGTTATCAAAGCCGAAGTTGAGAAATTACTTCGTGTAGGTTTCATTTATCCAATTCCTTTAACCTATTGGGTATCGAATATTGTTACTGTCAACAAAAACAAGGAACGATAAGAGTATGTATCGACTATAGGGATATTAATCGAGCTTGTCCTAAAGACAATTATCCAACCCCTTATATCGATCAAATTATTGATGATTGTGCTGGTAGTGAAATGTTCTCCTTTATGGATGGTTTTTCCCGTTATAATCAAATCAACATACTCCCTGCTGATCAACCTAAAACAGCTTTCATTTGTCCGTGGGGAACATTTTCTTATTGCAAACTACCCTTTGGATTGAAGAATTTTGGGGAAACATTTCAAAGGGTTATGTCTTACGCATTTCATGACATCAAGCACATTTTGCAGCCTTATATCGATGATTTACCTGCCCATTCATCGCGTAGAGTCGATCATCTCACTCATTTACGAGCTATCTTTATGAGATGTAGGCATTATCGAATTCGGCTGAATCCACACAAATGTGTTTTTAATGTAGAATCGGGTCGCTTACTGGGATTTTTTGTTTCAAAAGTAGGCATTCGTGTCGATCCATAGAAGGTGGAAGCTATCATCAATCTACCTCCTCCTTCGACTCTTCACCAACTCCAAAGTTTGCAAGGGAAAGCAAACTTTTTATGTCGTTTCATTCCTAACTACGCCAAGTTAACAAAAAGTTTTACCAGGTTGTTAAAACAGAATGTTCCATTCTTTTGGGATAAGATCGCTGATCAATCTTTTGATGCACTGAAACACGTGTTGACTCATGCACCGTTATGGCATCCTCCCAATTACAACCAGGATTATTTTTTGTACCTCACCGCTTCTCATTCCACCATTGGGATGGTTTTAGTTCAGGAAGATGAATTCAACAATGAACATGTGATTTACTATCTTAGTCGAAATCTGCATCCGACTGAGATAAAATATTCACATGTGGAGAAATTGGCCTTGGCAACTATCCAAGCTGTCCAAATATTTCGTCACTACATCTTATTATGCAAAACCACAGTGATTTCTGACTGTAACCCCATGATGTATATCTTGACCAAACAATTGCTAGGGGGAAATTATTCCAAATGGATAGTTATCCTGCAGGAATTTGACTTGGAATTTGAAAAATCCAAGGCAAAGAAGTCTTTGGTTTTTGTTGAACTGATGTGTGATTTCCCATCTACTGATACTGAAACTGTGGCGGAGCAGCCCATTGCGGACGAATCCTTGTTTCTTATCAGTACTCTTGATCCTTGGTATGGGGATATTATTTTTTATCTCCAAACCCAATCTTTTTGGCCTAAAATATCACGATCTCAGCAATGGAAAATACATTTCCAATCCCATGAAGAAGCTGAGAAGGTTCTGAATGACTGACATTCTGGAGCATGTGGCGGGCATATGTCTAGGTATGCCACAGCCCAAAATATATTGCGCGCTGGTTATTTCTGGCTATTCTTATTCAAAGATTGTATCTATGCAATCCGGCAATGCCACAATTGTCAGATCTTTGATCGTAAAATGCGTGCACCACTCGCTCCTCTTCACCCTATAATTTTTGTCGGTCCTTTCGCAAAGTGGGGTATTGACTTTATTACATGTAACCCTCACTCGGACGGGGGGCATGCTTATATTATCCTAGCGGTAGATTATTTTACTAAGTCGGCCGAGGCGATGCCTACATTTTCGGCAGACGGCAAGACTGCTATAACTTTCGTGTTCAATCATATAATTGCTAGATTCAATGTTCCTCAAGCTATCACTACGGATCATGGAAGTCATTTTCGAAATATCATCACGATTGAACTGACAGATCAACGTGGCCTACGCCACGATAGTTCTACTCCATATTACCCACAGGCAAATGGCCTGGTTGAAGCTATCAATAAAGCTTTAGTCACTATGATTAAACGAATCATTGGTATTCATAAGTCAAATTGGCATACCATGCTATTTTCAGCACTTTGGGCATATCGGACCTCAGTAAAAACATCAATTGGTTTCACTCATTTTCAACTGGTTTATGGTTTGGAAGTTGTGTTACCTATTGAATGCGAAATTTTGTCATTACAATTAGCCATAGAATTAGTCCCAGCTACTTCTGAAGAAGAGAAACGTTTTTTGTACTTAGCTCAGCTAGATGAGAATTGATGCATTGTTGCATTAGCAAATGAGGCTCATGCAAAATGAATGAAAGCTCAGTACGACAGAAATGTTACACCTCGTAATTTTTCAGAAGGAGACCTAGTTCTAGTATACGATCAAGCGAACGATAAGCTAGGGGCTGGAAAATTTGTACCTATGTGGCATGGTCCTTTCATTGTTAATCGAAAGCTAGAAAAAGGGGCCTATGAACTGAAATATTTTGACAGGGTCTCCTTAGATAAACCCATAAATGGGCTTTATCTGAAGAGATATTATGCTTAAATTCTGAGTGGAGATTTTTGTTAGCTTAGTTTCTTTACTGTTGGTGTGTCTTATATTAGAAAAGCGTGCCTAGTTTAGAGTGTGCTCTTATCACTATTCCTGCTTATTTGGGTTTTTACTCTTGATATTGCAGATGTCAACGTCTCTTCAAACATACATTGGTTTTGTTGATGGTGCTTGTCGTAGTACACATAACATTTCTTCTGCAGCTTGGGTTATCTATTCACCCTCTGATGAGTTAGTATCCATGCATGGGGTAAGCCTCGATCAAACAACGAATAACATTGCAGAGTATAGTGCAGTGATTGAGTTATTATCTGAATCCATATCATTTGGAATTCGGAGTTTGATTGTTAGGTTGGATTCTGAACTCGTTGTATTATATCTTAACAAGTTTTATGCCATTAGAAATCTGGTATTATTACGGTTATTTTTTAGAGTTCGTCTCTTGGAACATGAGTTTGATTACATTGAATATCAGCATATTCCAAGACGTTTAAATACATTAGCAGATGCAGTTTCTTCTAGTATGATAAATAGATATTTGCAATAATCAAAATAGTAAATTACACAACATTCGATAACATGTTACACAAGATAGCCAGTAATAATGATATATCATAGCATAGAAGTGTGTTTCAAAATATACATCGTCTTCGATCATAGGTTGAAAAACACCTTATGAACGGAAAAAATGATAATACAAAAAGTCAAAAATGTCATGAGTCTACAAAATCGATCATCATATCCCTGGTGATGATCACGATAAGAAACTACTACTCGGGCCACCCTACACAGGAACCTCCTAAAAGGTCCCGGAACCCCAATCACATATCTCTGTAACCTAAGTGGAATATCATCTATATCAGTTTCTGGAATATCTAGTTTCAAGCGCTCTAGAATATGCTCCAAGTCTATCAGGATCTTTGTTGATTGGCCATGTGGGGTTGGTGCTGCTGCAACTGAGTATCTCCTCTCATAAGGCTGGAGAGCGACTAGTCGTCGTGGGCCCACGTCTGCATTTAAACTTTTGATTATTAGTTTTGGACGATTAAAATATTAAAAAAAAAAAAAATAGCACTTAGAAAATGTTGAAAATGGTTTTTACCTGAATCATCCTACTGTTCTCCTGCTGGAAGAGCCATGTCTCGGTCACCGCGGAAGTCCATCCCGGCATATGGAAAGTCCTCAATCACAAAAAGTTGGTTGTTCAACCAACGAAAATATGGAGGTGGAAATCGAATAACCTCTATGCCCTCAGTGTGACAGGCCATCAAAGCTACCCATCTAATCATCCAAGGTTCCCGGGCACTGCCTGGATCGACTGGAATGAGCTGCAAAGCTACTAAGGGTATCTTCTCCAAAGAAAATGTAACCACAATGGATCCATAACCAAAGTTGTTTAAGTTACCATTTTTTTCTCTAGTCAGTTGGCCTTTCACATTGGCCAATACTGCTTCGCACCAGTTGAATATGGTGCCTCGGAAACAATCTATTGCAATCTGCATCTGGGATCCAGTAGCCACATGCAATGTTGCACTCCCGCACAGTCTAGTAACAGTGAATGCAATAAATTTGAGCTCAGGTCGGATGATAGTTTTAATATCAATCCGTTTATCCGTGGGGTCTGCTCGATCATCACAAAACTCTAATCGAAGACTAGCAACAGACTGGCCACCTGGCCTAGTCCCGAAAAGAGATAATTTTTCACCCCTCTTAGATAAACCAGTCAAAAAATATATATCCTCTGGCTCAATTTCGAGCCGGTGGCCGCCAATCATGAAAAACTGGTCCTGTGTGTCCCATCTGTTTACTAGCCATGTCAAGAGGTCTACTTGGGCACTCATGCCCTATATGGCCCAGAACTTGTACAATCTGCATGCTCTCAATGCCTGCAGTGTGGGCATATGGTTCATTGTGGCGTCATCTACATCCTCATGCTTGCGTTCTCTCCAAGTAAGCATTTTGAATGTCCTACAATACACAAAGAGACATATTAGAACAAACTTGTTTAAAAAATTTTGGGTGAAAATTGAGAAAATTAAGTTTTAAAATTCCTTGTGCGGGGTTCGCACCCGTTGCTCATACACAGTGCATAGGAACGCATGGGAGATGTGCAGTAGCTACAAACCCACGAATTTTTTCCTTGTAGGAAAAATTCGAGGTCCGTAGGGCCCGCATGTTGCACCTGCGGACCCCCGCGAGTGATTTTTTAAACCTATTTTCCTTCAAAAATGAAATTTAAAGCCTAAAAACAAAATGTAAAAGGATTGAATGCAATTTAAGGAGGACGTGGATTACCTGGAGCTGACAGATTTTGATTACAATGGACGGATTTTCCAGAATCTTCACAGGAACTTTTTTACCCAAAAGCTCTCACTCTGAACTTAAATGGTAAAAATGAACTTAGAAAAGCCCTTTTTATAAGTTTTTTCGAATAAATGAATTTTTAATTTGTTTATTTTTCACTTTAAAAAGGTAATTTTTGAAAGCATTTTTATTTATCTTAAACAGGTATGTGTAATGTTTCAAGTTTTTGTGCATAAAATTGGATTTTTCGGGAAAATTGATCGTTTTTCGACGAAGAGCATACTTTTATCACTTTTTCGGACTCTTCCAAAAATTTATGAAAAAGCGAAACATTGGAGTCCTCTTTTAAGCCCTTTTCAGACTCTCGAAAATTGAAAAGATTTTCGAGCACTTGATTATTCAAACTCATTAAAATAAATGAATAATTGTCCTTTCAGTATAAGTTTACCCCTTTTACGGACTGAAATGGACTATTTACGAAAAAAGGTATACGTTGACTAATTACGGTCAATAGAGTTCTCTCCCGCATTATTTTATCCTTTTTTGGGCTCGAGAGACTAAATTTACGAAAAATTACAACCATGGAGTTTTCTTAAGTTTTTTCTTCTAACTCCCTAAAATTGAAAAACACCGAGTTTCTCCTATACTGGACTCGTTAAAATTTAACAGTAAAGGACCTATTCAATTTTAAATAGGAACGAACCACTCCTTCTTAGGGTTAGAATCTTAAACTAAGTTGGACTCATCCGAGGGATGAGCTTATAAACAAGCAAATGTTATCCTCCTCAAGCTTGTCAAAAATAAAGAGGTACTTGCCAGAAATGGTGGGGGAAAAGAGAGAAAAACGAACCTGTTTGTTACATTTTGATTATTCGAAAACCGTTAACCACTCTTGAACACGACACTTTTTTTCACCTGGGTTTGGAAAAACCTTTGCCTAACAGTTAATCAAACCATATTAAAAATCTTCAGCCAGTTTCTGGTTATTAGCTTTGGGTCAATTGTCACCAAGCCATCTGCAGTGTCATTATGTGTTCAAGAGGACAGTTCAAACAAACCATTCATCTGCAAAATATTTGTTTTCCATTTTGACCATCCCTGAGTCAGTACTTGCCAATATATTTCTTCAAAACTTGATCTATGATTTCGTGTTGTGGGCTTGCCTACGACGGATCACTTTCTATCAACGACAGCTCATTATCTAGGAATTTGATCTAGAAATCGTCAGTACCTTGAAAACTGCATGCCTCAATGGCAGGTTTCTCACCTTCGACGACAGGTTGCATCAATGACCTTCGATCAAATGATTCCGTGACATGTTTGACTTCAGCTCATTCATTCACATTTCATGGATTATACTGAGTACTTTGAGGGCCATTGACATTGTTGGTGGTTACTCTCACACTTGTTAACAGTTCACATTATTGACTGGTAATCAATTGGTTTCTACCATGTTCGACTTCGACACATTCATTCACATGGATAGAATCGTACTAGTTTGGGAAGCAGAAATCAAGACCCTGGATCTAGTTTCTACCATCCAGACTGCAAGGAATTTTGTTATTCATTTATACAATGGACTATTCATAAACAGATGGTTCCATCCATACTGTGTCTACACATGTCTATAATGTTGCTGTATTGAAAAATCATTCCTGTATCAGAACAGTTTGAGTCAGTTTTCTAGTTAGTTTTGATCTGAGTATGGGAATGCCTACCTCAGTGATGATATGTCTACATATATATATTTTGCATTGAATGTTTTTATAGGTTCTTACTGGGGTTTCCATAGGATGATCCTTGACATGATAAAGTACTTCACTCTTCATACATGACAGACTCTATCTTCATCTATTATAGACTTCGCACTTTAGGGGGCAATCTGTTGCACTAAAAATTTTCACCTTGACATTCTGCTATCTGTATGAGCACATTATCACTCATACTTTCCTCCTTTGCAAGTCTAAAACATCATTTCCTCATGTCAAGCCTTAAAAATAAGAGAAAAGCTCTCAAAAGTCTCTAAAACTCTGGTATCGCATTTTCTTTTGTCTTACCTGCGGTCCCGCACCTAATGGTCATGTCTCCTGTGTACCTGACCACACTTTCTCTATGTTAAGAGTGTGGATCCCTGTAAAATATTTAAAAGGCACAAATAAACTCAAAAATCTCACTTCCAGTCATTTCTAGAAGCCTCTGGAAGGATTCTTGCGGTGGTAGAACCTCTCTTTTCAGGTTCATGTATCCCATGCCTTAAGGAGCTAACCCCTTGATGTGAGGAGCTTATCCCTTTGAAGGAGCATTCTATCCCTTCATAGGTGGAACTGTAACCTCCTCTTTTGCACTATAAAAAGAGGCCTTGGGCAGCCTCAAAGGGAGTTCAAGCTTTAGTGTTATTTGAGGTAAAGTGTTGTTGGAACTTAGACTCCTTTAGCTGAGATTTTATGAGGAAAGATTACATACCTGCATGAATCTCGGTTGGAAGAGTGCAAGACCTTTCAAAGTAGAGGAAATTGCTACTTTGGACCCTGGGAGGACTTGTTCAATATCAAGGCTGAAAAGGTTGTAAGGTTCTTCTACTATTTCAAAGTTAATAAAAATAAGTTTGTTTTTCTCAATAAGTTGTCATTTGATTTTTTATTTTATGGATTCCTTGATCACCATAATAGATATGATTTATGAATATATGATATGTAGGTGCTATTTGATGTTTGTTTTTTTGTGATTGCAGATCTTCGAAGATAACTCTTTTGGGCAACTGAAGGACGACTACTACAAACAAGCGTTGGATCAAGGTAGGATCATAACACCTTTGTAGCATTTACTTATAAATCTTGATATATCTAGAGAAAGATAGATTTAATTTTCTGTTTGTTGCTAGACTATCTTCTGATACTAGGGATATTGATCTTGTCCGCAAGATCGATTTATCCGGCCAACATGCGCAAGCAAGTCACTACCGAAAGGGCCAGTAGTATAGGGGTTTGTTGGCAAACCTTGCACACCGAACCTGGGTCAGGACCCCTCAAGCCAACAAATGGTTCTGTTGCCGGGACTGGAAGAGATCTGAGAATGGGATCGGGTAGTGGCATCAGAGATCTACTGTAGGGTTGAATGAGCCAAGGTATAGCACGTAACAATGATAACTATAGGGAAACGCAAGAGGAAGATCTCCCTGCCCATAGTCCAACAGGACCTACACAAAAGTCATCAGCTCCCAGACGCTAGGGAATCAAGAAGGTAAACCAGAGGAACCCATGGAAGTACACTTAAAGTTACCTACCTTTAAAGGAGTAGTCGATGAGGACCTAGAACGATTCTGGTTCATAGCCGATTCGGTATGGACGGTGCAAGGGGTGGTAAGTGATAAGAAAAAAAGAGCGCAGCTATCCTTGGCTTTTGAGGAAAGGGCACTGGACTAGTATATGCGGTACATATCTCAAAATCAGAGCGCAACGCTTCAAAATATTAAGGATGCCCTAAAACAACAATTCTGAAAACTGAAGTCCTATTCCCAACTGGTATCGGAAGTAAAGGACTTTAAGTAGGGAGCATCTGAGTCAGTCTGGGAGGCTGATCAGCGGTTAAAAAAAGCAATTTGTGAAGGTGAGTTCAAATACGATGACAAACAGCACACAGAATGGTTTATCGCTATGCTCCTACCTCACTTGCGTACGCCCATGGACCATCAGACTTTTGAATCACAAGAAAAATCCTTGGAAGTTGTCGTGAAACTTGAAGCGGCACCTAAGGATGATACAAGAGAAGGTGTACAGAAAATTCAGGAGCAGATCGGGGCCATGTACATGGAAATATAGAGCTTACGAATGGAACAAGGAAAGGGGGTAACCACGGATCTTTGGTGCGAGGATTTCCGGGTAGCGAGACTGCATGATACAACCCAATGTCCGCGAGTCAATAGAGGTGAGTTGAAGCAACAATGGTGCAGATTCTGCTGATCTATAGGACACGATGAGCAGAACTGCCACACATATGACTTACTGATAGATCGGGGAACCCTTTATAGGGCACAGTCTGATCCTGCATCTCCGAGATCCCCTGCGAGCTTTGGTGGCTCCCCTGCACAGGGTAGGGGGGCGGGTAGGAAGTGTTGGGCGAGGATGGGGCCAACTAATCTGCTAAAACTGCAAAGAAGTAGGGCACTTCACCCAGGACTGCTCAAATCCTACTAGGCAGACCTGTAAATACTGCTGACAATTAGACCATGAACTCGAAGATTGCCCAATTTTGCTAACAAATATGAAGGACAAACAGTCCACCCCCACATGAAATATACAGAGAGTCAAAACAGAGCTAAGGAGCATAACGCGTAGCATGGTCACCCAGAAATCAGGAGAGGAGCTTGATGTTCGGAAGGAACCAGCTCCTAGGAAGCACGAACCATTGGAAGCTCTTACGCAGTTGCCAGAAGAAGAATTTGAAACCTTTTTGAGGGCATGCTTGAAGCTCCTACACAACCCGTAGGCGGGGAAAAGTCTTCAAGCATTACTGCAAGACTACGCAGTTCAGCCCAACATGACAATTGAGGTTAAGGGAGTACACAAATTACACAACTATAAGAGGTGCACCGGGGGAGAAATGCGCTTGACTGCATAGATTGGTGACTATGAGATAGATCAGGATATTCTTGATCTTGGATTTGATGTGAATGTCTTACCAAAATAGACCTGGCAACGAATTAGAGAACCTAAACTAGACTGGTCCACCACCCAGCTGCGAATGGCGAACCAACAAAAGATCATCCCTCTAGGATGATTTCCATGGGTTATGCTGGATATCGCAGGAGTAAGGGTTCTGGATAACTTTGAGGTCATAGAAATTGTGGAAGATACGGACCCCTACCCTGTGCTCCTAGGGATAGACTGGGCTATCAATGTAGGAGGTATCATTAACCTAAAAAAATGCAGCATGGTGTTTGAGAAGAATGGGACACATGCAATAATACCACTGGATCCTGCTAAGCGCGCACGGTATACCAAACCAGCATATGAAGACGAGGATCTTGAACACATCTACAGGACGAGTACCAAGATAACCCTACAACAGGCAGAGTATTCAAATGGGAAAAGAATAGGGAATACTTCTCTGATCTAGATTAAGAACTTGAGAAGTGGCAGACCCGGCTATACGATATTTCAACTCTACAATGTCCTCGAACTGCACGAACTCTCTACTGCATTACTTCGGAGGTAAGGGACCTTCCCCACTTTGATGGGTCTAGTACTGTCCAGGACTTCATAAGAATATTAGAAGCTAAGGTACCTAAGGATTAACAACTCTGGGCACTCAATCTGGCGCTACGCGGCACACCAGCCCGATGGTGGGATACCCACAAGCAAGCTTTACCAAACTGGGAGATGTGTCGAGATAGGATGGTGCTGCGATTCTCACCCCTTACGGATGTACGCTCGAAGATATTCCTGGGGCCCGGAGATCCCCATGCGCACCTGTGTATATGGACAACCAAGTGGGCCGACCGAACCCCAGAAAAGTGGATCCATCTATTTATACATGCCGTGGGCCCCATCCCCACTACATGGTACTTCGATGTCGAGTTACATCAGCGGACCCGCCATTGGGAGATATTAAAAGAAGATTTCCTCGGAACATTCGGACTCATTGGGGGAACAGAAATTCTTGATGAAGCCCTGCAAGACATTGATGCGTTCGTCTTTGAGAAGCCTCACCCTCACACCCTGCTATCCATTCTGACATGGGAGGCCCAGATTCAAGACATAGTCAACTGTCGGAGCTTGGCGATTAATGAAGAAGAAGAGGACCCACGAAATCTCTCTGTTCCGGAATCTGAAGGGACCGTTCTTGGACCATTGCTTGTCAATGATGATGTGATGCAACCTCTTCGGCTATGTGAGGTTAATATTGGGATAGATGAACACCCTAAACTGGCGAAAATTGGGGACTATTGGGATGAAGGCACTGTGGGAAAAGTTGTCGAGCTACTCACAGAGTAACAGGACTTATTCCCTACGAAATTCTCTGAGCTCAAGGGAATCATGGGGGACCTCGGAATTATGCACATCACTCTAAAGCTGGGGGCACGACCCATCAAGCAGCGCCCCTACTGATTGAATCCTAAATAAAAACAAAAGGTCAAAGAAGAGCTAGACAAAATGCTAACCGCTGGTATCATTGAACCTGTTGAACAATCAGACTGGATCAGCTCGATGGTCGTTCAGGAGAAGAAAACAAAAGGAGAAATATGTATCTGTGTGGACTTTCGAAAACTAAACGATGCCTACGTTCATGACCCCTTTCCTACTCCCTTCTTCGATGAAATATTGGATAGCGTGGGTGGCCAGGAGGCCTATTCCTTCATAAATGGATTCTCAGGATACCATCAGATCAAAATTGCACCAAAGGATCGCAGTAAGATCATCTTTGCCACCGAATGGGGCTCCTTCCAGTACACGGTCATGCCCTTTGGTCTTAAGAATGCACCTGCTATCTTTTCAAGGGTCGTAGTGGTCGTCTTCAAAGAATTTATCCACAAGTTTCTGGAAGTTTACTTTGATGACTGGACGTTGTTTGGCTTAGTGAAAGATAATATCTCGAACCTGCGATTAATTTTGGATGCGTGTCGAAAGCACCAGATCTCCTTGAATGTCAAGAAGTGCATATTTTGCATACCGTTCGGAATCTTACTAGGGCATATAGTCTGTTGGCAGGGTCTGATGGTTGATCCTGCGAAGATAGCTGTAATTATCAACCTGGCAGCCCCTACAATGGAGAAACAGTTGCACTCCATTCTCAGTCACACAGGCTATTACAGGAATTTCATTCAAGGATATGCCCTGATCACAACACCCATGGAACAGCTGCTAAAGAAGGATGTCTCTTTTTTTTGGAATGATGAATGTCAGAACAGCTTTGAACTGCTCAAAGAGAAGATGTTTTTTGTGCCCCTACTGATATTCCCTGATTGGTCCAAATAATTCCATGTACATGTTGATGTGTCAGGAATTGCCTTGGGTGCGGTCCTTACGCAGCCTGGTGAAGGGGATATTGATTATCTGGTTGCCTTTGCCAGTTGAAAACTTTCAGGTGCCGAACGAAATTACTCTACCACTGAACGCGAAGGAATGGCTATGGTGTATGCGCTACAAAAATATCGCCACTATCTGTTGGGGGGGCACTTTAAGATGTTTACCGACCATTCAGCTTTGAAATACTTGGTCAACAAGCCTGTGTTGGGGGGGAAGATTTTTTGATGTTTATTGATGTTTCAAGAATACAATTTTGAGATCATTGTGAAGCCTGGAAGGTTGAATGCAGGCCCAGATCATCTGTCACGTAGTGAGACAGGGGAAGAACCCACTAACTTGGACGAAGGCTTACTGATGCGCAGTTGTTTACCATTAAGATGGTGGATGACCACTTTGCTGATATCCTTGAGTTCCTTACTATGGGTAGGGCCCCCATTGTGTATTCGGTGCAACAAAAAAAGGAGTTGATCACTCGAGCGGAAAACTTTACTATCATCGTAGGACAGCTATACAAGCTAGGCATAGATGAAATACTCCGCAGATATGTATTAGAACATGAACGACCCGTCGTCCTCGCAGAAGCTCATGAGGGAGTTGCTGGTGGCCACTACGCAGGAAGGGCTAAAGCACAAAATATTTTGAGGCCTGGGTTATGGTGGCCTACCCTTCATCAGGATTCTTACACCTATTGTAGAACGTGCGATACCTGCCAACAAACCGACCACCCTTCACGCCGCGATGATATGTCGTTACAGCCCCAAATGCCCCTACAAGCTTTCGATAAATGGGCCATTGACTTTATAGGACCCATTAATCCACTAAGCAAGAAAACTAGCGTACGCTACATTATCACTACCACTGACTATGTCACACGATGGGCTGAGGCACAGGCCTTGAAGGATTGTACCACCAATACTACTGCGCATTTCATCTTTGAGCAGATTCTGACTAGGTTTGGCTGCCCAAAAATCCTGATGAGCGACCAAGGTACGCATTTCGTTAATCAAACAATTCAAGCTCTGAACGATGAATTCCGAATCCACCATTCCAAGAGTACACCATACCATCCCCAAGCTAATGGGACAGTGGAAGCTTTCAACAAAATTCTAGAACAGGCACTAACAAAGGTTTGTAATGCCGATCGAAGTGACTGGGATATTCTCATCCCTTCGGTCATATGGGCTTATCGGACGACCTGCAAAAAGCTGACCGGTAGGACACCTTTCCGAATGGTCTATGGCAAGGAGGCCATCATGCCCATAGAATACATTGTTCCTAGCCTACGCATCACAGCATTTACAGATATGGCAGACTCCGATATCATAGAAGAATTCCTGGCGCAACTGGTAGCATTGGAAGAAGATCGGTTTAGTGCTCAGTTTCAACAACAGGTACAAAAATCCAGAGATAAAGCCTGGCATGATTCACATATTCGCCAAAAGACATTTGTCACAGGTGATCTCGTCTTGTTATACGACAGCCAGTTTGCGAAACATCCTGGCAAATTCCGACAGCACTGGCTTAGTCCCTACATAGCTCAGAAGGTTACAAATGGTGGCGCAGTCCAGTTAGCTACCCTGCGTGGTGACCTCCTCCCTGGTTTTGTCAATGGAGGATGACTCAAACCATACCGGGCTATGAATCAGGAGGACACAGCAGTACCGTGACTCAGGACGAGTTACAAGATTGTGTTGGGGGACTGTTGGAATGGGATCTCCTAACAAGCTAAGAAACCAACCCATTTTGGTTATTTTTGTTATATTTATTATAGCGCAGGAGTTTTGGGGTGGGTCAAAGCCCTGAAAAGCATTGTAATGGGGTTAAAAGGTAAACTAGGGGTCCAAAAACCATGGGTAGCGGACCATAGGAATGTTAAAGCTAGATTGATATAAATAGAGAGGCATTTCGGATTGTAAGAGGTAAGAATTGGCTAAGCTATTGATGTGATCTATTGTGTAAGCGATCTGTTGGGGTTTTTTGGGAATGGACTCCTGTTGGCTGTGCGCGTGGAGATCCTAATCCAGTTGTGTGCGAACCCTGCTTCTGTGTGCGCAGGTTGGGAAGGGAATTGTAAGGGTAACAAATGAATAAATATGCAAGATTGTTGGATCTGAATCTGTGAGTACTATTGAATGGATTGCTGCTAATTACTATGTTATGCATTTCTCTGTCTTTGCGCTGCGAAGGTCTGTATATTGAATGATTGAATATATTATGCTTTGGTTATATTTTTCTGCGTAAGTCTGTGTATTGAAGTAAATCTAGATCTGTTCTGTTCGGATATATAATGTTGTGTTAAGGTTATGAAAAGCATAGATTTGTAGATCTAGTGCACGTGGATGAAACTGGACCTATACTTGATCCTGCAAAGAAATAACCTAAGCAGAACGCAGCCCTGCTTGCCTTACCCTTCCTTTTTCAGGGTGCATAAACCTGGTTCCAGCACCCACCCATACTACTTCGGGTGATACTGTGACCTGCACAAGCAGGTCACTGCCGAAAGGGCCAGTAGTATAGGGGTTTGTTGGCAAACCTTGCACACCGAACCTGGGTCAGGACCCCTCAAGCCAACATCGCGTTCCTCTGCTTCTCCAAGGCCTACTCGAGCAATATTTTGATAGGATCTCTTACTTCCTTGTCTTTCTTTTCATCGGTGTTTGCGAGGTTGATCTTGCAAAGGTTCAACCAAATCGATCCCTGACTCCTTATACCCTGATCTCATTAGGGACATGGAAAGAAAGATCGAGAAAGAGAAAACCACTCTAATACAATTATCCAGATTTATGAAGGAATGAAATAAAATACAGAAATAAACATAAACACAAATATGCAACAGAAAATATACTTCATTTCATTAATATCAAATAACTAAAATAGGCTTACACACATAATGGAAATAAACTAGCTCTAGTGATGGTAGCTTATCTCTGAGAAGAAATGTGGCGGCTACATGCCTCTGAACTGTGTTAAAATGAGGCTCAAGGGCCCTCTTATTATTAAACAACATGGGAAAACCCTAAACAACCAAAACCCTAACCCCTGGAGATGGAACACCAAGAGTTTTTTGGCCTCGTTGGGGTTAGTTGGGTAGCCAACTTCTCGGGGCCGTAACTTGGTCATATTATCACCATTTGGCGCATATAATATATCGTTAGAAATATCTCACTGAACAGTATACAATTTTTTGTGGGTCCCTTCCTATGGCTACATGCATGTTGCGGACCTCGAAAAAACGTCGTTTAGGGGGTCAAAACTACTCTGAAAGTTTAGGACCTAAAACACTGCTAAAAGTAGTAAATGTTGCTATAAACAAGGAAACTGATAAAACCAACTGAAGTTCTAGGTGGAATAGGTGGGTCGCCACCAATATCCACCTGCATCATGAACTGGGTGATTTTCCCCTCTAGTGCTAAGGGGTTGAAAGGTATATTAGAGATATTTGGACTTGTGTAGGTTCCATCGCTGGGTAAGTCTATGTACGATGTATCATTTATAGATGACATCTCAATTAATATATGGATTTATTTCCCTAGGAAGAAATCTAAATCCTTTGACATGTTTAAAGAAATTACTCTTGTAGAAAATATACATAGAAGAAGATTAAGGTTTTGAGGACATATAATGGTGGAGAGTTCTGTAAGAAGAAATTTGAAGAGTTCTGTAAGAAGTGTGGTATAGCACATTAGAAGGCTACTCCATACATTCCTCTACAAATGGAGTTGCAAAAAGAATGAATAGGATGTTGATGGAAAAGGCCGGAATCATGCTCAGTGGCACTAGATTAGGGTAGGAATTTTGGGAAGAGGTAGTGGATATTGCATTTTGCATTTTTAATAGTTCAACGTCATCAACGTTGGAGGATAAGACTCCACAAGAGGTATGGACTGGTAATAAACCCTCTCTCTCACATCTTAGTGTATTTGGATGTGATGCATATGTACATATTCCAAAGGAGAAAATAACCATGTTTGATAGTAAATCTGAAAGGTGCATCTTTATTGCATATAAGATGGTTTAAAAGGTTACAAGTTTTGAAACCCCTAAATAAGGAAGGTTGTTGGTTTACGGAAATCAAACCTATGGATAGATAAGTTTCCCTAGGTGTGGTGGACGCACTTATAACAATAGATAAAAGACACTTGACCTTTTCATTAAGATAAGAACACCTACTCGTGATCCATAGCTATTATTTGTCTTCCTTTTATCACTTCCATGGCTCTCAATCGAACTGAACTCATTTGATTGGTACCTGCAATTGCTAACAGAAGACAGAAAATGACATAAAGGCATATGATCTATTCATCTTAATCAAACTAAATATATTGCATTTGAAAATACATATATAAAAGCATTAACACATGTATTAGGAAAGGAACAAATCTCTTTATTATAAGATATAAGGAGAAGTTACAACCACTTGGATTGATTCAATGTCAACTCGCTCCAGCTTCATTCCTATCCTCATCACATCAGCAGCATTACTCCAGTACCATAACATTACTTGCAAACAATACCTCAAAGATCTATAAACTCACCAGCATAACTCTACTAATTCAAACTCTTGCTCCCTTTTTCACTATGATCAATGCTCAGTTTATAAGAAATGAGGGTATTTTGGCATTAATTGATCATTGAATGTATTTTCCATTAATGTATGAGGAAGTTTCCTTGTTCAGTGAGATAAAATGATAAGTGATTTAATGGCTCCATGGTGTTCATATTTGAGGTTATCAAATAGCATGATAGTTGGAAACACTTCTATAAGCCACTAGAAAGTGGGAAGATTCTAGGAATTCTTAGAACAATTCGCTCCCAGTCGACCAACGCACTGTTAAGTGGGCCTAGGTTCTCTGCAATGCTGCTTTGCATGGGAGTAAGTGCTCTGCAAATCACTTACTGCAGTCTAGGCGAGCATTGGTGGTTCAATGGAGCATTTCAACTGGACTTTAAGCAGTGAAACTTTCATGAATAAAAACCAACAATGGGATGACTTGTTTAAGGAAAGTAGCAACTGATTTAGAGTATTATAGACCCTATTTATACTGGTCTAAGTTTCGGGAGTGATGCCCAAATTGACCTGTAACAACTGCCCCCTAAAGCATGAAGTCAAAAATGATAATGTTGAGCGATATGCTTTACAATGTGATGAGTAGGATCTGAAGTGGGCGGTGACCTGCATCAATTACAATAAATTTCATTTTCGACAGGAATTGCTGAGGGAGGCATACCCATATTCATCACATAAACTAACATAACATCATAAATTCATCTACAGATATAGACCCATGATAGGATGACCATCTATGCAAATCAATCATACAAATGATGTGGTACTACTCCTGAAATCTCAGCCCAGATGGATGAAAATATATCTAGGGTCTTCTATCTCATTCACTCGATCACTCAAGTATGATTCAACCATGCGAATATGTGATCTGAAGTCGAACATCGGAAGACACTGTCTGATTACCAACCAATGATGTAATTTTGAACAGACGTGAGAGAAACCACCGATGATGATAATGGCTCTCAAGGTACTGCAGTACATTCTGCATGGTCTGAATATATGATTTGATGTTGAACACCATACAAATTCTTTCGGTAGAAGGTCAGTGATGTCAACCTTTCGCCGGAAGCGAGAAACTTGCCATTGATATATGCAATCTCCAATTAGCTATTGGAGGGTGTTTCTAATTCAACTTCCTGGATGATGAGATGAAGTCGACAGGAAGCGACTCATCGTAGGAGGGCCTTGATGTATCCCCCATCAACGACACAAAATGTGAGTAATTATTTCAAAGACAGAAAGTAACTAATGAAGCAATGCTCAGGGATGGCGGTCATGAAATGAAGGTTTTTGAGTATTGAAAAGGATGAGGAATTACTGAGTGACTTCTCTTTAACATATCGGTGAAACTGAATGAGTTGGTAGCATTGACCCAAAACCAAAGTGATGGATTGTATGATAGACCATCAAGTAGGTAACCCAACCCAACAGCCACGGATATGAAGTGAATAAGTGTCATTTTCAAGAGCGACTTACTACGATAAAGTGATTTATCCCTTTCCCATTTTCCCCAATCATTTTTGACCAGTACCTCTTTATTTTTTAAAAAACTTGAGGAGGATAACATATGATTGATGTATAATTCCACCCTGTGGGTGAATCCATCGCTATGTGATGTTTTAACGAGTCTATCGAAATCGAAAGTCGATCTTGTCATGATGGAAAATTTTGTTGCTATTTTAGGTTTTAACGAGTCTAACAACAGTGAAAACTTTGTCCTTTTTCATGTTTAGAGAGTTTGTAAAAAGGAAGAAAAGAAAAATACACAAGTTTTTTTTGTAAATTTGTACCTTAGGTCCGAAAAAATGTAAAATAATACCTATGAGAACCTCCTAGCCATGTTCGACTAGGGAGCTCCTTTTTCGTAAATAATCTATCCCAGTCCGAAAAAGGGTTAAACTTATACTGAGTACAGTTTCGTTTTAGTTCCCTTTACGAGCTCGAAAGGACAAGTTCTTGGAAATATTTTCATGTTTTGGGAGTCTTAAAAGAGCTAAAAGAGGACTCCAGGGGGGTTCCTTTTTATGTTTAACAAAGCTCGAAAAAGAGATAAAAGTGTGATATGTGGTCAAAGTTCATTTTAAGATCATGCACGTCAAATTCACTCTACCAGCTGTAAACCTGCTCAAAGAACCACCAAACGGATTAAACATACCTGTTCAATAGTAAAAAAATGTAAAAACTATAGACGATTCATTAAATATGCATGAAATAATTGAAAAGACTATTTAAATAAGAATTTACCATTCAGTTTTTAAGTATTCTGAGCTAGTTTTTACCTCAAACTTCAACAATTGATTGCGACAGATTCTGTGGACCATTTCTCATGCAATCAGGACCAGGTAAGGTATCTGACCTTTCTCTTTCTATTGGTAGTATTATTTTGAAATTTCAGGCAATTTTTTAGGGTTTTGGGGCTCCTCGGGTAAATCTACAACACCCTAGGACCAATGCACCACTGAGTGTCGAAAAATGCATTGCAGAGGAACTGAACTAAAGCCCAGGAGCTCTGCAACACTCTGTCTAAGGAATAGGGGTGTGTTGGGAAAATTTGAGAAATTTTTTGTGTTATATGCCCAAAATATCTTTAATTTTTTGCATGAAATGGATCCTAACTAAGCTTATGGTTTGATTTCAGGCTTTGATCATATCAAAATGTCAATTATACAGTTAGAAAGAGAACATGAGGAACAATATATGGTTTCCCTAAATGATCCTAGCACTGTGAGAGCCCTCAAAGACTGCGGGTTACTCAAGTACTTTAGACTATCATGGATGAGGCAACATTTGGAACTATTGCAATTTTTTATTCTCTTATGGGATTCGGCAAGGCAGGCATTTCACATTGGGGAAATAGTGCTCCCAATATTGGTTGATGATATTTACTTTCTAACAGGTTTGTCGAGACACGGTGCCCCCATTTCTCTTGTGGGTTACGTCCGTGGAGGTGAGATAGTGAAGGATTACATTCAACAATTTTTTTTCAGCCAGGTACAGAGCCTAGCAAGGATGGAAAGATAAATATCATGGATGTGCGTGATATGCCTTTGTGAATGCTCCTATTAACCATTGCAAAGTTAGCTAGTAGCGTGACACTTCATGTTGTGAATAGATCATACATGCAGTATGCGTTTGAGTGTCTCGAGTTGACCGTGTTCAACTGGGCTGAAGCAGTACTCTCTCAGATGAAAGAACAGTTGACCAAAGTGAAAATTGGTAGGAAGAATAATTTTAGCTATGGATCAATCTTGATCACTTTCATTTGGGAGTGAATTCTATTGATGCAACCACAGCACATAACACCGAGTGTATCTGATTGTAGATATCCGTGGATGCAGCGGTGGGTGGAGTTGATGGCTAGACATGCTAGCCAGACATCGATCTCATTCTATACTGCATTCTTTACTTGGATTCGACAATAGCATATCGTCATAGAGGAGTATCCATACGCAGGGGTGGATTTTTGCGGAGACCCGGATTTGGTGTTACAAGCAGGCACTCAATGCAGTCCTATAGATAAAAAAAATCGACCATGCTTTTTTATTTTTTGGGGTTTTTACATATTTTTTGTGCGTCTGATGTTTCCAAGACTAAACTAAAGATGTTTTATGTATACAAATGTGAGAAGTGTTCAACCGGTGGGTCTTCCACAAGAGGTGGGTGAACCAGAAGAGAGGATTTTCGGCAGGGCAGTCCTTTAGGATTTGGATTTGACAGAGACTCTCGTTGAGTTGCAGTAGCATGTAGAGGGGCTGACTCTCGGGATACCAGATATCTAGATCAAGGAGTTACCGATGAGGCTACAGCACCATACTATTGGTGTGCCTAGTCAATGGATGAGGCTATTATGCATGATAGCTCAAGTAGTGACCTGTTATCATGAGCACCACTAGATCTATTTAAGATATGATATGTCTGCATACATTTTGAGTTCATGTGACCGACGTGTATTGGACATAATTTTTTGTAAAAAACTCGATTATCTATCTATTTTACTTTCATTGTTTTCCTATGGTTATGTGCAATCCTATTCAATTGTGTGATGTGAATTGAAAATGTGTCTTGACATATGTTGCAAATGTCTTTTTAACACGTAATTTGCTAAAGAATTAGTCAAGGTGTTAAATTTTTTGGAAATGTGTTGATATTGGATGTAAACAAAATTTCTCTCCATTAGACGAACTCTAAGGAACATGCAATTAATAGTTGGATTTTGAACAGTGTAAACATTAGTAAGTTGTGGTACGACAAGTTTTGAGTCCAACCTGATGATGATGCGTCAAGTTCCAAGTGAAATGGCATCAAAGAGGATTTTGATCAAAGCGTTATACTCAGCGATATTTTTTGTGGATCGACCGATACAAATCCCTTGGAAACTCACTAACTCGCCACTTGGAGCGAAGATGGCCCATGCTGAAGAAGATAGATGCTGCGTACTACAACTAGCACCATTGGCATAACCAACAAATGGTTCCAATAATTATGACATCTGCAAAAAAATGTAAAGCAGATTACTAACCACGTGAAAACTCTTAAAAGCCCCATTGTGACACACACACAATCAAAGCATATATACAATATCATACAGTGTTTACTACGCAGAATCAAGCATGGTAACGTTTAAGATATAGCCCATTCTGAGGCTATGACAATGGAATCCCATTATAAGCTACCGACTCATAGGTGCCCTTTTCCATAACACACTCGAAAATATAGGGGCCATGCCATAATGGTTTGAATTTTCTTGTTCCTATCTTATCAGCTTCTTGATCGTAAATCAAGACCAGGTATCCTTCCAAGAAGGTATGAGGCTTGACATTGCGGTCATATTGCGCCTTGATTCGTCTCTTAAGTGCTTCGTTGGCCAATGCGGCTTCATGACACATCTCATCTAGATGGATGAGATCTAAAAGACATGCCTCTTCGTCAGAAGTGTCAGGTAGCAAGTCAATTACAAGTTTCAACGATGGAATTTCACATTGAATCGGTAAGATAGCTTCCAGACTATAAACTAGCTGAAAGGGAGTAAATCTAGTTGTGTTTCTCGCCAATGTTCAGTAAGCCCACAAAGTCGAGTATAGGATTAAATGCCACTTTCCTTTATGAACACCAATCATTCGTTGAGGCACACGATTAAAAAAAATTAGATGGCTTCAACTTGTCCATTAGCGTGCGGATAATAAGGGGAGAACTATCATGGGACAGCCCTAACTTAGAAGTCAACTCAGTCTTCATATAGCTGTGAAAGTGCTTTCCATGATCTGTGACTATGGCTTGTGGCACACCAAACCGAGTAACCACATGGTTAAAGAAAAACAATGCAGTTGTCTCTCCTGTGTTGTTAAGTGTAGGCATTGCCTCGGCCCACTTAGTAAAATAGTCGACGAGGACAATAATATAGCCATGCCCCCCAGTCAAGCAAGGGTTAAATGTCATGAATTCAATGCCCCATTTGGCCAATGGTCCCATAGCGATGATCAGATACATTGGCGCTAGTGGTGTTATTTCTTAAGAGACAATTCCTGGGTTGTGGAAAGGAATCAGTGCTTAAGACATTTTAAAAATGTGTCACAAAATTAATTATATCAGGTGGTATTCGTTCAATCCCTTTGGAAATTAATTATTTAAAACCCTTAACAATTTGGTATAATGAAAGACTCTACAATTCCATTAACTGCTGATATCTGAATGAAAAATAAGAACTGTATAAGAAACTCAAAATGATATGTTGTAACACAAAATCTATCACTTTAAATTTCAGAATGAATTTATGGAGAGAGAGGAAACTCAAAATAATATGATGTAAACACAGAATCTATTACATTTAGGTTCCAAAGAGAATGTGTGAAGGGAGAGGAGTTGGAGTGGAGGAGCGCAAATTAAGGTTATTTAACTCTTACTCACATATGTAATTAAGAGATCGATAGCTACTTTACTTCACTTCATTCCAGGAAGAAGGAACACAAAATGACACAGGAAAAACGAATCACCATCAACAGTTGCAAGAAGCTTGATGCTTCTTTCATTAATTCCTCAAAAAATTAAGTACCAAAGCTTTAGTCTTCTAGAGGTCCAAAACTTAGAACCTTTCTTCTTTCTTTCTATCTTGCTTAAATACATCAAAAACAATTCATAACTGCTAAAACTTCCCGAAACTACTTCGACTACCTAAACTATTAAAACTAATTATTACAATGCAATTGAGGACATCACTCTAGCTTTGATCTTAACAGATAAAGAAAAATAAATAAAACCTGGAATATTATTTTCTTTGCTAAATCTGACTTGTTGCTAATGCGTCTCCCTGAATTGTTGATGTGTCTCCCTGACAGATCGGACATCCTTGCCCTGCATTTCTTCCAGATCAGACATCTTTGCCTTGCATTTCTTGTTGTCATGTCTTTTATGCTTCTGATGCGGTATTTGAACAGTTCTACAATAACGCATCCTTGCCTGACTTGACCCAGTTGTTACGTTTCAACCAAGGTTATCATGTCGCCTTCTACCCGACTCTGCCTCTTCTGCTTGTGCCTGTTGCATTTCGTCTTCTCTTCTCCTTTTCTTGGTGTTAGGTCACTTACCCGAGTCCACTGCCCATGTCCACGTTTCTTCATAAAACCAATGCAACTGTACATAATCTTGGACTTTCAATAAATTCAAATTAACCTTTAAATGGTATCGCATCCGCCTTTCCATCGCATTTCAGCCTTCAGCGTTTATAAATTACTCCTTAGTGTCATTCCTCTTGAGCTTGCGATGTGTGAAGTGTGATGAGCGGAGGGTGACGTGGTAGGATGGAGGTGGGGTTGCCAGAAAATCGCAAATCGGAAATTTTGTTATGAAAATCGGGAGGTAAGTGTTAAAACTTGTGAAGTGCGATGTGTGATGTGCGATGGAACCTATGGCCGATGCGTGGCTTCTCTTCACAACCTCCGATCTATTAACTCTCTTGCATCTTTAATTGCGATATCCATTCTCGACCACTTATCTCTAACTTAGGTCTCGTGATATAATCTTGTCCGTCCATATGACTTGCATTTATGTTCTATGATCTCCGTCGTCCATATCTCCACTCCAATTCCGCGCTTTGATCCTCACCGTCTATTTTTTCCTTTACACTTCCTCCAAAAATCATAATTTTTTAAGGAAAATACACCAGTTCTCTGCCTTTGGTAAGTCTACACGATTTCTTCAATAATGAACACGGTTTCAATTCAACAGGCTCGCATACATTCCTTTGATGAATAAATGATCTTAATTACTAATTTGTTTTTTTCTCCACGGTGTAACCCTCCTGAGCTTATTTGGTATTTTGTAGTGCTAGTCCCTCTTGAGCTTGTGAATAAGCCCTACTCGACCCTGACCTATTTCCAATTTTCTGAATGCATCAATCAACCCAACTCAACCCGCCTTCACATATCCACACATAATGTTAGTACACCAACATGTAAATCATAATTTCCCTTCGACATACAAATTTTTATATTTTCTAACATATATGCTTTTTTGGTGTTTTGAAAAATATTTCAAAAGTAAATGCAAATGAGCCACAACATCTGGCTCCACCTAGGGATAGTGATTTTTTCCACGTAAGCGCTAAGAACCGTAGATTAGTGCCTTATCCATTGGGCATGGAGTCAAATATTTCTTGGTGACATATGAACAATGAGCAATCCGGTATTTGCAGTGGTGGAATGATAACTTTTAATGCTCGAAATAATGCTTCAAATACTATCCATTCACAGGCAGCTGCAGGGATTCTCCATCTAAATATTCCAGTATGAAATTATTGTTTGATCTGGCTTCAGAAATTATGTACGGACCATACCAGAGAGGGTCAAACTTACCATGCTTTCCCTTATCCTCCCTTTTAGTGTCCCGTCTTAATACTAAATCTCTTGTTTGGAAGAGGATTTCTTTTGATTTTCTGTCAAATATGGACTTCATCTTTGCCTAATAAGAAATTAAATTATCTCTCACTTTGTTTTCGTTTTCACTTGATTCAATCACTTTGTTCAATCTTCTCACTAGAGCATTAGGTTCCTCCTGATCTTCTTGAAGGAAAGCAATCACTAGTCTATCCAACTGAGAAGGAAATAGTTCCTGAGTTCCATAAACCAATTCATAAGGTGACTTGCAAGTAGACCGCTTGGTGGTTACTCGGATTGCTCAAAGAGAAAACTTCAACTTTGAATCCCAGTCTTTCTGATTTTTGGTGATTATCTTACTCAGAATACTGACCAATGTATTGTTTGAAGACTCTGCTAATCCATTCCCTTATGGATGGTAGGATGTGGAATGTGATAAAATTACATTATATGTTTGAAAGAAATTAATGAATCGAGCCGAATTAAATACCTGAGAAATATTAGTTACAATTTTGACTGGACACCCAAACCTACTGAAAATTTTCTCCTCCAGAAACTTCATCACCACTTGGTCATTTTCTTTCTTGGTGGGGATTGCTTCAACCCACTTTGTGAAGTAATCAGTAGCATTTAGAATCCATTTGAACTTCCCACTTGATGGTGGATTGATCTCTCCAATAAATTCCAGTCCCCACTGCCTGAAAGGCTCTTCTATGAATACTAGAATGAGAGGTAATGGGACGAGTCTTTTCTTTTCTTCAAACAATTGACACTTCTGATAACTTCTAACCAGACTGTATACATCTGCAAACAGGGTGGGCCAATAATAACCTGACTTGAGGATTTTATGGGCTGTGACCTTCCAACTATAATTCCATCCACATAAAATTTCATGATATTCCTTGATAACCTCAATGAATTCACCTTCAGTCAAGCACAACAGAAAAATACCAGCAGGATCTTTCCAGTACAACTTTGCTTCCACTATGACATATGGCTGATATTTAAGCTTGAGAGCTCTGTATTTGGTTCTATTCAGTGAATATGGGAAAGAAAAGAAACACAGGTAATGAACAACATCTTTATACCAATATGAACACAAAAATTTGTATTGAATACCTGTTTTGGGCCTATTATGACCTTCTTCATTATCAGCTCCATCCACTGGGGCCAAGAGGTTAATTCCCAATGCGTGAAACTTTGTTTTTGTTAGCAACTTTGCTAAACCCTATCCTTTGATTAACTTGGGGGGTTTAATGTCCCAATCATACTCCTAGATTTTAGCTATCCATTTTCTTCTTTTTCCTTCAACGTCACTTTGAACCAGCACGTCCTTGACTGCAGAATTAGGTACATAAGTGATTATTTGGGATTGTAACACATAATTTCTGAAGGCTTTGAGTGCTTTGACCAATGCATACACTTGTTTCTCAAAAATTTTATATTTTAGTTGAGCATCTCTGAGAACTTTGCTGAAGAATTCCACTGGTTGTTCCTTATTATCGTCATTTTTCTGCAATAACACAGTAGCAATAGTAGTGGGGGAAGAAAATGAAAATATTTGAAATACATTTTGATAATCAGGACTTATTAAAAAAGGAACTTCCTAAAGTGCTTCTTTTATTCTGGAAAATGCTTCTCTTGCTTCTTTATCCCACCTCACTTCTGATTTTTTCTTCAACATGTCAGTTATATTTCTCACAATATCAGCATAATTTGGTACAAATCTTCTCAGAAAGTTTATTTTCCCCAAAAATCTCTAAATATATTTCTTGCTTCTGGGTAAAGGAATGGTTTGAATTGCCTCCACCCTTGCTGGATCAATATTTACCCCTTGTTTTGAAACTATGTGACCCAATCATTTACCTTCCTCCAAGGCAAACAAAGTTTTTTGGGGATTTAGTGACATGCCATTATTCCTGCACTTTTTGAAAGTTCTTTGCAGATGTTCTAGGTGTTCATCATCTGATCTTGAAAAAATGGTTAGGTCATCCAAATATATAACCAGATACTTGTCCCAAACAAACGCTATGTCCATGGCCCTCTGAAAAGTTTTGCCTGCATTCATAAGACCAAATGGCATCCTTGCATACATGAAGGTGCCCTAGGGGGTTGTGAAAGTTGTCTTTTTCTTATCGTCCTGATCCACTACCACTTGATTATATCCAGAGAATCCATCAACCATAGACATCCCGTAAGCTCTTGTCACCTTCTGTAAGACATAATCCATTTTAGGTAAAGGATAATTATCTTTTAGAGATGCTCTGTTCAAATTCTTGAATTCCACACACAATCTTATCTCTCCATTTTCTTCCTCACAGGAACTAGATTAGAAACCCAGCCCGAATATCTGAGAAGGAATATGATTTTTGCTTGCAAAAATTTCTTCACTTCCTTTTCAATTGGAGTTTACAGTAATGGATTAATCTGTCTAAGATTTTTTCTGTGTGGTTTGATTCCTTCTTTCAATGGGATCTTATGTTGTATTATGTTTTTATCATACATTTTCAAGTCTTCATATGACCAAGCAAACACATCCATATACTTTTTAAAGATATCAATATATCTCTCTTTATAATTTTTGGGAACGCCTTTGAATAATTTCACCATTTTTGGCTCCTGCTGAGTTCCCAAATTACCCATCTCTTCCTCTTGATATATTTTCTTCGAATTAACAGCAACATCATTTGAATCAAAAAGTCTCTCAAGAGGAACCAAACCTTTAGGGATTACATTATCTTTCAACTGAATAATCTTATGATCACCTATTGAATCTTTGAAATGTCTTACCTTTGTTTTTTGTTATGTTTGTTCTTCTTCTTGATCTACCTCAGCATCTTCAAAGTTTCCAACCATTTTCAAGAAATGATTTATCTTCTCATCGTCTTCAAACACCTGCCAATGTTTCACATTATCAGGGATAGAGGGTCTATGTCTAATTTCAATCTCATACCTTAACCTTGGATTAATAGGTGGCTTGAAGGTGCTAGCCACAACTGCTAAAGAATCTGCCAATATATTCTCCTCCCTTGGAATAAACTGAATATTGAAGGCTTCAAAATAGTTCTCTATCATATCCCAAACTTCATTCCTATATGATCTTAATCTCGGATGATTTGTTTGACAATGATTTTTAATTTGTCTTATTATCAATTTAGAGTCACCAAAAATTGAAATACAATGAACTCCCATCTGTTTAGCAACTTGAAGGCTAATGATCAAGGCCTCATACTCAGCTACATTGTTTGTTGAATCAAACTCTAACTTGAAAGAAAATGGCATGAGGTTACCTTCTGGCGATATCAGCAAGAATCAAGCTCCTGCGCCTTCCTTGGAGTAGGCACCATCAAATTATCATTTCAAATTCCTTTTTGAGTGCAGCTCATTATTTACAATTGTTGAAGAGAATTCTTCCCTATGTCTTCAGCAAATTCTTCATCTTCATGCAGCATGAAACATGAAAGATCTTTTGTTTCTTGACTATAAATAGGGGAATTTCTTGCATCTTTCTTGGTAGTGGTATTTATGAACCTTTTTTCCCTGTACAATTTCCTTTCTTCCCCGTTGAAAACAGAAATTATATCATAAGTGAAATTAAATTTTAGAACACCCCCCAACTTTGCTCCCCAAAATCTTGACAGGAGCATTCCAAACCTGGCTGGAATATCAGCAACAACTACATCCATGACTATACTCTTTGTTGGAATTTGTGCCAAAGAAACTACTACATCTTTAATTAACCCAAAACATTTCACCCTTTCGGAATCAAATGAATACAGATCCCTGTAAGGTTTGGTAATATGCAAGTTTAGTTCCTTCATAACAGACAATGGCATGAGATTGTGGGATGCACCTGAGTCCAGCATACAATTATGGAGAGTAAAATCATGAAGCAACAGATAAATATAGAATGGTGGAACAGAAGTGTCTACTTCTTCTACATGAGGACCAAAGTTGACCACTGGCTTTTCTTCTTGTAGGTTCAAAGTGTCACTTATATCTTCAATATGTGTGAGATTAATAAATTCTGAAATCTCTTTCTTGTAGGTTGGTATTTTAGCTAATTCTAGAAGAGGTGCCTGAATGTTTACCTTCTCCAACTCTTTTGTCAAACTGAAATCATGAGTTTGTTTAACATTATTTTCATGTTCTTCTTTACTCTTTCTAGAATTTTCCGCTTGTTCGGGTATAGGAACAACTCTCTCCAAAATATTAGTATCAATTTATTTGCTCTGGGAAGGTTCACCTTGCTACACATCTGTTCTATTAACTGAATTTATAGGTTTCTTTCCATTACTGACTTGTTTAAAAGGGTCCTTTTGTTATGGAGTCACCATTGGAGGAGGAATAAAATCTTGTTGTTCACTTTCATTATCATGCACTCTAGATCTCTTTCTAGACCTTAAATCATACTTTTTATGTAAATCAGCTTGCATGAAATCTGTGAATTTCCTACATTATTCATCCATTTCATCTTGATCAAAAGATACTTCAGCTTCAACATATTCTCCCTAACAATCTTCCTCTTCATCCTCTTATACTGTACATAGTGGATATTTGATCTTCAGCTTCCTTTGGATCATCTTCTTTTGACTCTCCGGGTGCTACTTACATATACAATGGTGCTTGAACCTGGTCTTGATCTTTTCTTTCCCTATGCAAAATTTGCAGGGGTTGTCTTCTCAATTGAGGATTAAATCATCTTCGGTTTTTTGTAATTGTCTTTGGGATTTTTTGTTTTCCAATTCCATCTTAACTAGCTTATTTGATAAAAAAAATTATCACCCTTATCCTATCTTCAATTTTTTGATCTTGTGATGATTATTCTTTTTCTTTCCCCTTCTCTCGGACTAGTTGTTTCCCTTTCGCCTTCCCTGTTGTGGTCATATTAGCTTCAATTTCTAAAGCATATGTCTGTATCTTCTCCATAGTAGGGTATATCTTTTCTCTAAGTGTGAAACTAAAATCGGCTTCAAGAGCCCCAGAAAAAACCACCTTTGCTCCAACAGGAGGGGGCTTCATTTCTACAGGCAAACTGTTATACAATTTATTGACCCTTTTGATAAAATCTGATATATTCTCATCTAGTTTTCTTTTGTTCACATCGAATTCTATTATTGAATATCCATGATCCCCTTTTTCACCCCATATCTGAGTGAATTGATTTTCTAGTTCTTCCCATGTATTAATATAATCATTTGGAAATCCCTTATACCACTTTCTAGCCTCTCCATCCAGAGACTGAACAAAAATTCTCATTACAACATCAAGATGTTCTACATTCAGATTCTTAGCAAAATTACAAAACACAGGCAAGTGTTTTTCTGTAGTTCTTTCATCTTCTCCAGTAAAACGTGGGATTAATTTAAGATACTCTTGAGGCAATACATTCATTGGTTGTGGAAGGTTAAGTGGAGCATATATGTTCAAAAAAAAGGCTAGTGCTGCCATTTTTACACCTTGATTGAGGCAACAGCACCAGAAAAATGTTGTTTCTTAAGAGAAAATTCCTTGGTTGTGGAAAGGAATCAGTGCTTAAGACATTTTTAAAAATGTGTCACAAAAGTAATTATATCAAGTGGTCTTCGTTCAATCCCTTTGGAAACTAATTCTTTTAAACCCTTAACAATCTAGTATAATGAAAGACTCTACAATGCCATTAATTGTTGATATCTGAATGGAAAAGAAGAATTGTAGAATAAACTCAAAATGATATGTTGTAACACAGAATCTATCACTTTAAATTTCAGAATTAATTTATGGAGAGAGAGGAAACTCAAAATAATATGTTGTAAACACAGAATCTATTACTTTTAAGTTCTAGAGAGAATGTGTGAAGGGAGAGGAGTTGGAGCGGAGAAGCGCAAATTAAGGTTATTTAACTCTTACTCACAGATGTAATTAAGAGACCGACATCTACTTTACTTCACTTCATTCCAGGAAGAAGGAACACAAAATGACACAGGAAAAATGAATCACCATCAACAGTTGAAGGAAACTTGATGCTTCTTTCATTAATTCCTCAGAAAATTAAGTACCAAATCTTTAGTCTTCCAAAGGTCCAAAACTCATAACCTTTCTTCTTTATTTCTATCTTGCTTAAAAACATCAAAAATAGTTTTTAATTGCTAAAACTTCTTGAAACTACTTTGGCTACCTAAACTGTTAAAACTACTTAATACATTACAATTGAAGACATCACTCTAGCTTATATCTTAACAGACAAAGAAAACAAATTAAAACTTGGAATATTATTTTGTTTGCTAAATATGACTTGTTGTTGATGTGTCTCCCTGAATTTCTAATGTGTCTCCCTGACAGATTGGACATCCTTGCCCTGCATTTCTTCCAGAGTTCAATATTTGTCTTTTCTACTTGTTGTCATGTCTTTTTTGCTTCTGGTGTGGTATTTGAACAGTTCTGCAATAACGCATCCTTGCCCGACTTGACCCAATTGTTACATTTCAACGAAGGTTATCATATCCCCTTCTGATCGACTCTACCTCTTCTACTCGTGCCTGCTACGTTCCATCTTCTCTTCTCCTTTTCTTTGCGTCGGCTCACTTACCCGAGTCCACTACTCGCATCCATGTTTCTTCATAAAACCAACGCAACTGCACATAATCTTGGACATTCAATAAATTCAAATTAATATTTGAATGGTATCGCGTCTGCCTTTCCATCACATTTCGGCCTTTGACATTTATAACATACTCCTTAGCGCCATTCCTCCTGATCTTGCGATGTGAAAAGTGCGGTGATCGGAGGGTAACGTGGCAAGACGGAGATGGGGCCGCTCACAAATTGCAAATCAGGAGTTTTGTTATGAAAAGCAGGAGGTAAGTGTTAAAACTTGTGAAGTGCGATGTGCAATGTGCGATGGAACCTATGGCCGACGTGTGGCTTCTCTTCACAACCTTTGATCTATTAACTCTCTTGCATCTTTATTTGTGATATCCATTCTCGACCACTTATCTCTAACTTAGATCTCGCGATCTAATCTTGTCTGTCCATATGATTTTCATTTTTTTTCTATGATCTTCGTCGTTCATCTCTCTGCTTCAATTCTACGCTTTGATCCTGACCGTCTATTTTTCCCTTTGCACTTCCTCCAAAACTCCTAAGTATTTAAGGAAAATACACCAGTTCTTTGCCTTCGGGAAATCTATATGATTTCTTCAATAATGAACATTGTTTCATTCAACAGGCTCGCATTCATTCCTTTGACAAATAAATGATCTTAATTACTATTTTTTTTTCTCCATGGTGTAACCCTCCTGAGCTTATTCGGTATTTTGTAGCGCTAGTCCCTCCTGAGCTTGCGAACAAGCCCGACTCGACCCTGACCTGTGTGCAATGTTATGAACTCATCAATCGGCCCGACTTGACCTACCTTCACATCTCCGCACATAATGTTAGTACACCAACATGTAAATCAAAATTCTTCTTCGACATACAAATTTTTACATTTTCTAACATATATGATTTTTTGGTGTTTTGAAAAATATTTCAAAAGTAAATGAAAATGAGCCACAACAGGCAGCACACAGGGTTTACGATCAAATATCTGGCAAGCATGAAAACCTCTGACCACGAGAATGCAATCGCGAAACATGGTAGGCCAGAAGTAACCAACACGAAGAATCTTCTGCGCGGTAGAAAAACTGGACAAATTTCCACCACAGGTACTAGCATGGCAATCATTTAAAAATCTCTTAGCCTCCTCATGAGTGGAGCACCTATGTAAAACTGTATCAACACCACGATGATAAAGTGTATCGTCGACGATCAGATAATCTTAGGCTTGGTATTTAATACGTCGTTGTTGCGAGCGAGAAATATTGGGTTGGAAAGT
This sequence comes from Pinus albicaulis, assembly GCA_034641835.2. Classification (NCBI taxonomy): domain Eukaryota; kingdom Viridiplantae; phylum Streptophyta; class Pinopsida; order Pinales; family Pinaceae; genus Pinus; species Pinus albicaulis. Next base: position 458,679,490 of record CM076580.1, on the reverse strand, counting down.
TTGTGTCTAGAGATAGATCAAAAAATTTCCATACCATGGGTCAGATGATGTAATCAGGAACAATGACTCATCCAGAATGGATGGTTTGGATGTAGACTAAATTTTGCTAGAGGGAAGGTCGCAGATAAGCTCAACAAAAACTAAATACTTCTTTGACTTGGATTTGATGAATTCCAAATCAAATTCCTGCAAAATGACTATCCATTTTGAGTATTTTCCCCCTAGCAATTGATGTGACAGAATGTAGGTCATAGGGTTGCAATCTGAAATGACAATGGTATTTTAGAGCAGGATATAGTGGCAAAATATTTGTACAGCTTGAATGGCTACCAAAGCGAGCTTCTCAACATAAGTGTACTTAACTTCCGTATCATTGAGATTGCGACTCAAATAATAGATCGAATGTTCAATCCCATCTTCTTCCTGGACTAAAATCATGGCGATGGTCGTATCTGTAGTGGCGAGATACAATAAATAATCACTATGATAACTTGGGGGATACATTAATGATGCTCGGATCAGGGTATCTTTAAGAGCACCAAAAGAAGCTTGCGCAACCTCATCCCAATGGAAGGGAGTCCCCTTTTTCAAGAGTCAAGTAAATCCTTTAGCCATTTCTACGTAGTTGGAATGAATCTCCTTAGAAAGTTAGCCTTCCCTTGGAGTCTTTGTAACTGAAGTAGCTTGGAAGGAACTGGAAAATCTAGAATGTCCTGGACCTTCAAAGGATCAAGTCGAATTCCATATTTCGACATAACGAAACCAAGAAAACAACCAGAACTTACACAAAACACACATTTGTGTGGATTGAGGCGTATTTTTTAGTGACGGCATCATAAAAATGAGGCTCTCAAATGTACCGGGTGATCAGCCTGTTTCCGTGAATGGGCAGATAAGTCATCCAAATAAGGTTGAACAATGTGTTTGATGTCATGGAAAGCATAATTCATTTCCCTCTGAAAGGTTTCCCCAACATTATTTAAACCAAAAGTGAGTTTTCGATAAGTGAATGTAGCCCAGTGACAGATAAAAAAAAATTTATATTGGTCCTCTGGGAAAATATTGATTTGATTGTAACCAAAAAAACCATCCATGAAGAAAAATATTTCACATCTGGCACATTCGTCAATGGTTTGGTCGATAAAGGGAGTGGGATAGTTGTCCTTTGGACAATCATGATTAAAATCCTGATAATCAACGCACACTCTGATTTTCCCTTGTTTCTTCATGACAGGAGCAATGTTGGAAACCCAATCAGTAAGCGGAACAAGGTAAATAAAAGCAGCACGCAAAAAAATTTCAACCTCTGCTTTAATGGCAACAGCCTTCTTAGGATGAATAGGACTGAGGAGTTGTCATACCAGCTTGACATCAGGGTACATTTTAATTTCGTGCTCAACGATATTGGAATCGATGCCTGGCATTTCCTCATACGACCAAGTGAATACATCACGGAATTCACAGAAAAGAGAATGGTAAGTGTCAAGTTCAGATGTAGAACAAGACATGCCGACATGAATGTTTTCTACTACACCGGGTTTGGTTGAAATATCAATAGAAATAATTTCTTCAATATTTGATGGGTGTCACTCAGAATCGACGACGTGGATACAACTGGAATTCGTTAAGAAATCAACGACTGTAGGGTGATATAGTTTAGTTGGACTATCTTCAATATAATATGGAAGATGGGATCGGTGATGAGAATCTTCCCATGGTTCTTCTTCTGGCATCATGGATTCCATAATGCTCTCATCAGTTGAGAATATACGTGAAAAAGGGTCAGAAGAAGTACCATAATCCAAAGAACGATCGATCCAAACAGTCGGCGACAAAAGATTAGGATTGGTTGCACAAGCCAAAAATATTAATTTTTATGCGAGCTCGATTTGACTTAGCGGCATAGTTTCACCCAGCCTATCTATTTCAGAATCATTAGGAACCTTCCATAAATTAGATGAAGTGGAATATATCATATTGAAGGTTTCTATTTTTGTGATTTCCGTCGATGTCGCAAGCGACGGTAACGAAAAGGTGCCCATTAGGGAAGAATCCTTAAAGAGTCCTACACCAATGTTCTGAAGAGATGGAGAGGGTCTGTGAACTAACAAAATGCTTCCATTTTCCTGGGAACCACAGGCGAAGAAGGCGAGTTGATCAATGACTGTGATGTCGATGTTATGGGGGAAGGAGACCATGCGAAAGTAAGTAGATACAACCGCATCCATAGCACAAACACATGATCTTCCAAGTAATATATTGTAGTTAAGGGGTCAGTCAACGACCTCAACATCAATATTAATAGTTTTCCACCCTAGTTTTACTTGCAGGTTACTAATAATTCCATAAGGCTTATATGTACAATTGTCAAAATCTTTCAACGTCGTAGGTGAATGTGATAAACTTGGAAAGTCAAGTGACTTCCAGTAACTCATATAAATGATACAAGTAGATGATCCTTCATCAGTAATAGTCCGATGAATGAGGTGATTCAGGACATTTACTGGGATCAAAAATGGAAATTGTGTTGGAAATTGTGGCACATAGCCCGCATGGTTAAAGACCACGAGATTAGAGTCTGTTGGATAGATTCCGCTAATTCCTGACAACAAAGCATGATTTTGGGAGGGAAAATTCTGAAGAACCTCAAGCATCGACATAGCAGAAGGTGACTGAGTCAGATCTTCGACTATGTTATAATTTTGAGTTGCACAAGCTCAAGGGTTGAAATTCGATTTATGAACAACTCCCTTTGGAAGATTTATTGTTAACTCCGGAATAATAGGCGGTGGAATTAAATCAGGTGAAGTCAAAATCGAAGTAGTATGTTGATCTGTAGCCTGACCATTCGATGATGAAAGAGGATTACTGTAATATTTACTTTGATTGGACACCAAAACATCAATTTTGGGCTTAGTGGCAAAAAACATAAGCGCTTGTGAACTAGAAGTGGGATCTATAGCAACCATATGTGTTTCAAGGCTCGGAAAAGGATTTGTCAACACTTCTGATGCAGGAGAAGTCTTAAGAAGTTTCGATACTCCTGAGCGATGAGGAAAGTATCGCGTAAAATACTCCTCATTACATATCAAACAAGGGTAACAAGGTTTCCGAGAAGTACAGGGTGTATCAAATGATTTTTCTTGCTGGGGTGAATTTTTTTTCTTATCTTTTCCTTTTTTCTTACTTATGGGTTACTTGTCACTTTTTTCCCTTTTCATATGACATGGCATGTATTTCAGAAGAAAACACAGGATCATATGCAACAAGGGCTTTATTGGACATAGCAAGTGTGGAAACGGATGGTAGACTTGCTGGCTGAGTGCTAGCATAACCAATTACATCGTCGCCAACATGAATGTCCTTACTAGATGGAGGAGGAGGAACAATAAAATTTGGTCGCGATGCATTCAGAACCTTTTCATAGAGTGTGTCAGACTGAGTATAAATCAAATACAGATACTGGGCACCAACAATTACTTTCTATTCAGTGACAACACCGCCTTTGGCCATGTCCTCGGTGATAAATGGAAACAAGGAATTTATAAACCACTCAGCTAAAATTTGATCCGGGACAAAGGTTTTAACCATTCGATGACAATGAAGCCACTCAGGAATGTGATCTGATATGTGAGTAATAGTTGTCTATTTAAAATTGGTCAAAAGTTCCATTCTAGTTTCATATCTAATGGGTAACTGGAAGTGGGTTATAAAAGTAGTGGCTAAAGCCATGAAGTTATTGAAAGAAGCTCGTGGTAATTCAATATACCACTTTGCAGCCGGACCAGTGAGCATTCGCTGAAAAAGACGGAGTCTAATAGAATCATCATTCAAGGAGTTTGACGAACACCATAAATGATAAGTCATAATGTGCATAGACGGATCTTCTCCAGAGTTTCCATTGAATTTCGGAATATGAGAGGGTAATTTATGAGGAATTAGTGGCCACCAAGGTAAATAATGAATGGGATCATTAGTGAGACAATTTAAATCGGGTATCTCTAGTGTTGCAACAAATGGAAACTGTCAGTTTAGATCGAGTTGAGCGTATCTAGGGTAAGATGGAATTGCCTGGGCAATAGGCCGTTGTGCACTAGCATAAGGATTATGCTGCTGGTAACCCTGATAGGGGTAATTTTTTTGACCAAACCCTTGATAGGCATGTTGACCAAAACCTGGATAAGCTTGTTGTTGACCAAACCCAACATAGGCTTGTTGACCAAGTCTAGGATAGGTTTGATACTGTTGGAATTGTTGTTGTGGCTGCCATGGGATTTGATAATATTGTTGTTGCCTACCAGGATAGGTTGGACCAGGTTGTGAATATAAGGGACCAGTAGAAGCTTGTGACAAGGGTAAACTAGCTTATGGTTGTGAAATTCCCAATACAAACAGTTGTTGTAAACTAGTCTGGGAAGACGGAGTCTGTAGACCCAAACCTTGAGGGTTAAGGGTTGAAGGACCCGCTTGAGAAGGTTGAGCTACATCCAAGGAAGTAATAACAAGCGTAGTAGGTATGGATGGAACAAGTTGAACTAGTTGGTATTGGTACATAACCGTTTGTGGTTGAATGAGCAAGGTAGGTTGCCATTGAAAAACAGGCATTCTAGCATAAGATTGACCTAAAAACGAAGGAGTACTGCCATATGGGGTAAACATGGGTTTCCCCCCAACATATGGATTATAAGGATATTGAGCATATTAACCTTAATATGATGGGAGTCCAGTAGAAACTAGATAAGATGGACGGTAATTGGATGGACCAGCCTGATATTGAGCTGAAGATGTAAACAAAGAATCAGTTCATTCAGTACTTGTAAGAGTGGAACCAGATAAAATTCCAGATGACGACATGGGCAAAGTCCATGGACTAGAGGATGCACCAGAGTAGGTTCCATTTAAAGCATGGTAACCCTGTGGGACAGACAAACCACCATAAAGATGAGACTCAGGTGTCGTAGAAAACATCAAAGAGATAGCAACAGTAGATACTATCGTAGTTGTAATAGATGGTATAGTCTGGGATTCTGTCTCAGCCATGGTTATAACCCAATAAATACTCTAAAGAATCTATGGGAACTTGAGACCGAGCAGGATCAATAGGAGCAGTGTGGTTTAAACTAGGAAAAGATGGATAAAGATGAAGCCTCGACCCAAAAGGAGTTGGATTTGTAGGAGTTTTCTCTTCCTGAGGTTCTTCCTCAATTGAAATCAAACCAAGTGGAAGTACTTCACCGTGAGGCCCAAGAGAAACTTCAGGTGGTAGACTCTGCGGTAAAGAGGAAGACTCAATAATTATTGATGACTGAGGATGATCCAGTTGATTGTCTTCCAGCACATAAACAAATTCTTGTTGTTCAAATTCGGGATCAATATGTTCTAGTAAAATATAACAGTTTCCGGAGCAACTTCCGGTTGAAAAAAATCAGGTTTTGGATTTACCGTTTCACTGGATTCAACTTCAGTGTCCTCGGGTAACCTTGACGATTTTGTCTCAATAGTAGCAGATAAACCGGGATAGGTGGAAACGACTCAAGACTCGGTACTCAAAGTATCAGACGACTCTGGTAAATTAGATGAAGATGAAGAACCAAGGGTTCCAAATGTACCAGACTCGGTAGGACAAGCTCGCCTTCGCTAACTAGGTGTATCTTCTGGTGGTAAAGGTGGTTTATTCATTGTCCTGCGTGAACGACAGGGAAAGGGTTGATCTTCTTCCACAATTGTTGATTGAATTTATTACAAAAATTAAATAAACAAAAAGAGGGTAATTCTAGGAAAAAGCATTACCAAGCAAATGTGAACTACAATATACTGCCCCAATAAACCAAGGACTTATGTACATACAGGCAATCTCCCCGAATGTTGTGTTCGGTGTATCACAATGTGCAATGTGGCTGACTCGGTTACCTATGGATGGTAAGAAACCTAATGTTGTCCTCCCAAATATACTCGATGGTACGTGGAGGCCCAATCTGTGTTAGCGTTGTCTAATGTGAAACCGCACAGTGAGAGCATCCCCTTATACTTTTCATACTAGAACATCGCCCGATATACTCAAGGTACGTGGACAAGCTATGATATACTTACATACGTGGGATGAGGTATCACACTCAGAATGTATCGCAGACAATTAACAACAACTGTTATGTTTTACGACATCAGAACACCTCTCTATCCTATAACTCTAAATGTTATTGCTAAGAAACAATGTTCCCTTAGGTTAATTGAGATAAATTTTAAGTTGATCTTGCTTAGAAATTTTCCTTTAAGGTTCACAGGGTGATGTATTTGAAATTTCCATACTGCAACAAATATGATAAGCATTCGTTTAGATTCAATTTCGATAGTGAAAACCTTAGCTACAAGGGATAGAGCAATCAAATTGTAAGCAACCAGCAATGAGCACATCTAAATGAAAATTCCCTAACTATTCCTATGCAGCACTCACAAACCCTATATGCAAATACATGTTTTTCTTTTTTATTTCTTTCAAGTGTGAATGAATGAAAAATAAACTAATATGCACAAACAATCAATCAATATTTTCCATAGAAACAAAGACTAGTACGACAATTCCTCTTTTCAAAAATAAAGAACGGATCAAATGTAAACTTTAAACTTTGGAGATATTTCAACAATGATAAAGAAAACAAGAAGAAACATTAAACAAACAGATGTCCAAAGTGAGCAACGATAGTAGAAGAAATCTGGACTCTAGAGGCAATCAGACACTTGAAAACTCAGCAAACAAGACACTGAATTGGATGGAAAAAGACAAAAATATGATGAATTTTGGTTGGTCATAGGAGCAATGCACCCCTAAGTGGGAGACAGTATGTTGCAGAGCATTGTCTCTAAGCCAACAGTGCTTTACAGAGCACTGTGTCAAGACCAACAGTGCGTTGGTGCCAGAGGAATCTCAAAATAGGCAAGCAAACACACTTCTTCTACCAAAAAATCATTCAAATGACTGTAATGAAGCAAGTAAAGTCTACTAGAGGCTGAAAAGAAAGGATAAAACCACCAAGGACGACCAATCAATCCCTAGTCGAGTCGCCAATTTGTTTTACGAAAATCAAACCTACGGATAGATAAGTTTCCCTAAGTGTGGTGGACGCACTTAGAACAGCAAATGAAAGACACTTGACCTTGTCCTTAAGATAAACAGATAAGAGAAGAACACATACTTGTGATCCTTCGCTATTCTTCATCTTCCTTTTTTCACTTTCGTCTCTCTCAATCGAACTGAAATCATTTGAATGGTACCTGTAATTGCTAACAAAAGACAAAAAATGACATAAAGGCATATGATCTATTCATATTAATCAAACTAAATCAATTTCATTTGAAAATACATATATAAAAGCATGGACACATGTATTAGGAAAGGAACAAATCTCTTTATTATAAGATAGAAGGAGAAGTTACAACCAGTTGGATCGATTCAATGTCAACTCGCTCCAGCTTCAATCCTATCCTCATCACATCAGCATCATTACTCAAAAAGAATACTTGAAAAAAATACCTCTAAGAGCTATAATCTCACCAGCATAACTTTTCTAATTCAAACTCTTTCTCCCCTTTGCACTATGATCAGTGCTCAATTTATAAGAAATGAGGGTATTTTGGCATTAATTTGTCATTGAATGCATTTTCCATAAATGGAAGAGGAAGTTCCTTGTTCAATGGGATAAAAGGATAAGTGATTTAATGGCTCCATGGTGTTCATATTTGAGGTTATCAAATAGCATGATATCTGGAAACACTTCTAGAAGCCACTAGAAAGTGGGAAGATTCCCGTAATTCTTTGAAAAATTCGCTCCTAGTCGACCAACGCATTGTTAAGTGGGCCTAGGTGCTCTGCAATGCTGCTTTGCATGGGAGTAAGTTCTCTGCAAAGCACTTACTGCAGTCTAGGGGAGCGTTGGTGGCTCAATGGAGCATTTCTACTAGACTTTAAGCAGTGAAACTTTCATGGATAAAAACCAAAAATGGGATGATTTGTTTAAGGCAAGTAGCAATTGATTTAGAGTATGATAGACACTATTTATACTAATCTGAGTTACGGGAGTGATGCCCAAATTGACCTGTAACAGTTGTGTAAAATCAAGATGCGGTGTTTAAGAAGTGAAATATCTTTTTAAATATGAAGTCCTGCTAAAGGAAAAGGAACCATAGAAGATATAGTTTCAAATGAAGGAGGAAGAATCAGACTCTACAGAAGAAAAAGAATGAGAAGCAAAGGAACCACACACTCCATTTTTTGGGAGATTATTTCAAGAGAGAAGGAATCCAAAGAGGTATATTCCATATGTTTTATGTTCAAATTTTGTGTTATTAATTACTAATGATGTTACCATAAATATCAGGGAGGGAGTGGATTAAGAGGATGGAAAAATCTAGAAAAATTCCATGGTTGAAGAAATGACATCCTTGGACAAACATGAGGCTTGGGATCTAGTGGAGTTGTTTGCTAGAAGGAAACCCACTGGAAACAAATGGATGTTTAATAAGAAGATGAATGTAGAAGGCAAGGTGGAGAAATAAAAATCTCAGTTGGTAGCAAAATATTATTCCCAAGTGTTGGGAATATATTTTGGTAATATATTTTTTCCTATTTCCAAGTTAGATTCTATTAGGTTACTTTTATCTGTTGTTACTGCTTTTGTTTTTGAGGTAAAATAGATGGATTTGAAGATATGTTTTCTTCATAAGGATATGGAAGAAGATATCTACATGATGCAACCAAAAGGCTTTGCAATGAAGGGTAAGAAAGAAATGTTATGCAGGTTAAAAAAGTATATGTGTGGGTTAAAGCAGTCACCAAGAATGTGGTATCAAAAATACATATATAGAGGGACTAGGCTTCACAAGGAGAAAAGAGGATCATTGCGTTTATTTTAAAATAATTTGTGACTGTTTTGTTTATTTGTTCTTGCCTTTGGATGATATATTGTTGATTTGAAATGACAAAGAAATTATTCAAGATGTGAAGACCCAATTTTCCTCTAAATTCAACATGAAGGATCTTGGTGCTGAAAACTATATTTTGGGCATGGAAAATAAATGATATCAAGAAAAGAGGAAGTTATGGTTAAACCAGAGAAACTATATCGAGAAAATATTGCATAGGTTTAATATGCAAGATAGAAAAATGGTGAGTTCCTATAATAACATGCCTTTCTCTTATACTTGATATACTAGTTGCATATGTTGTAAGATTTCTTGGTATGGAAGATATATGCCTATATAAATATTAGTTAAGGGTACTTTTTTTGGAATACTAGACATTCACGTTGTAGATAGGGAAGATATTTGCAAATGGAATCTCGTGATGTAAAGGATGTAATGGTTGTGTCTGTTGAATTTGTAACTACGGTTGATCTTCATAATGTACATTTGGTCACTTGATGTAATTGTATTTATCATTATAAAGAATATTTATAATTCTTTATTCAAAGGAAAATTTATTTTGAGTCAAAGTCCCATTGCGACTTTTTAAATATGAAAATTTTATTTTTTGAAATGTAAATTTTGGCTCCAAAAGTGACAAGTCGGCTTCCCTCCAATTCAAGTCATCCCTAGCCAAGACACACATCCATTCACCTGAGACAAACTACTATATAAATGAAATTCGACCTCCTCCATTTGTCCATTCACATTCTCTCTCACAAGAAAATTTATAGGTAAGCAAGTGAAGGACAAGAAGTACAAAGAAGGAATTCTAATTTATCTCTTCTCTCTTTGTAGAAACTCTCAAGTGTGGATAGATCTCTCTCTTTGTGGTTCGTATTTTTTTGGGGTAACTATTGCAAGGGGAGAAAACTTCAGGGTAACTAGGGAAACTGTTGCAGGCCAAAATTATGGGTCAAACAGGTAGAGAGAAGTGAAAGATCATATTGGGTGACTTGATTTGGAGGAAAAGGCTAGGTTTGACCATAGGTTTAGGTGTATCTCTCATTGAACAAGAAAAATTTATATATTGGAAAAGGTTTTTGGGTTTTTCCCCTTTATGTGTTTTCCTAAGGTAAATCATCTCTTCTTTTGTGTGTTGTGATCTCTATTATTCCATTGTTATTTATAGTTTAATTTCTGAAGTATAATTGTTGAATGATATATTGGAATAAGTTAAAATAAGATCTACATCAAAACTAATTATCAGAATTTCATAAATGTTGTGCTAACCCTAATCTCACTAATAAATTCATCATGGGATAAGATATTTGGTGAAGTAAGAAGGAAACATTAATATCACCTTGAGAAAACCCTAGAAATTTTTTTTCTCAGGTCCTTCTCATATATTGATTTATATGGATTCTTCTATGATATTTAAAAAAAAAAACAAGACGGGGAATCTAATTTCAAAGCTTGGAAAGTTATAATAGATATTCTTATTTCCAAGAACAAGGTTTTGGAAATCGTGAAAGGAAAATTTGTTGAACCATAAAATGCTGCAGGAAGATCCAAGTTCAAAGAGTATGGCATCAATTTTATGAGAATTATAGTAGATTCCATTAGGGATCATTTGGTTCCCTACATTTCAAAACTTTATACTTCCATGAAGATGTACGATGCCCTAATGAATATCTACACTATCAAGAACATTGGTCAATCAATGAGCTTGAATAATGAACTTCAAAATGAAAGGATGGCTAATGATGAAATTTTGGCTTCTTACTTCGTAAGGATTCCTCAAATACGAGATCAGAAACAAGCAATTTGAGAATTCATTCTTAATCAAGAACTAGTGATTACAACACTCAATGGTCCTCCTATATCATGGGATGATTTTGCAGTAGGTATAAGTAGTTGGAAGGAAGCTCCTACATTTTAATAACTATGGATATTGTGTGCTCAAGAAGAAGCAATATTGGAGACTAGATATTTTCAGATGAGGAAGTTCAATCCCTTGTAGCGCATTTCGAGAACAAGTGAAAGAAGAAGTTTGGTCCTCAAAACAAGAAGTCAGGAAAAGGATCTTCTTCCTCTAAGAAGAATAAAGACTTATCAAAGATCTAATGTTATGGATCTCAGGAATATGGACATTTCAAGATATATTTTCCTAACATGGCTAATAACAAAAGAGAAAGGGAAGCAACATGATTTTGCAACATATGTTGAAGAAGTAAAACCAAAGAAGGTCAAAGGTGAAAAGGATTTATTTTACTATTATGCCTTGATAGGTTCCTTTGCAGATGATTATGACATGTGGTTGGTAGATAGTGGAGCATCAAGGCACATGACCGTAGAATGCTAGAATATGTCAAGCATGAAAAAAAATAAGTTATCTCAAAGGGTTGAACTAGGAGACAATAACAATGATGGAGTCAAAGGAGTTGGAAAGGCATCCATAGAGTTGTAATCTGGTAACAATTTACATCTCAACAATGTTGTTTACATACAAGGTTTGAAAAATAAACTTGTATTTGTTTCTTATTTAGAAGATAAAGGAGATAGAGTTGCCTTTGTGGATGGAAAAGTACTTTTTTGGTCCAAGGGCTCCAGTATAGATGATGATAGAGTTATTGGGATTCATGATTGAATATTGTATAGACTTGCAAGTCAACTAGATCAAGCACTAGTACATGAAAAAATAATCCCAAGTGAGTTATGGCACAAAAGGTATGGACATCTTCATTTTAGAGAATTGCCTAAATTGAGTCAAATACGGTCAGGGGTTCTTGAACTACATATAAATAATGACGGTGTATGCAAAGTTTGTGCTCTTGGGAAGGAAATCAAGAAACAATTTCCAAATAGTGATAACATATCTAAGGAAGATTTAGACTTGATTCATTCTAATGTAAACGCTTTGATGCTTATGAAATCGCTGGGTGGTAATTGTACTTTGTGAAATTTATTAATGACTTATCCCATAAGACATGGATATATCTCTTGAAGACTAAGGATGAGGTATTCAACAAGTTCTAGGAATTCAAAGCTAAAGTGTAAAACTTGACAGTCAGGAAGATCAAGATACTAAGATATGACAATGGAGGATAATACACCTCAAAGGAACTTGTTTCTTTTCGCAAGCAAGTTAAGATTAAAAGGGAGCTAACTATCACATATAATCCATAACATAATGGTGTATCAAAACAAAATAACAAATCCATTGAAGAATTTGTCAAGACCATGATGCATGATTTGTACTTGCCACTGTTTTTATGGGGGGGAGCATCACAACCAACTATGTACAATCAAAATAGAAGTCCAACTAAAGTTCTAGAAGGTATGAATCTTGAAGAAGGTTTCTCTAAAATGAAGCCATAGGTTGGTCACGTGAGGATATTTTGTTGTCTTGTATATATTCATGTTACTAAGGATAAGAGGAACAAATTTCAGCCTTGAGGAAAGAAAGGAATTACAACAAATCATCGAAAGCTTATAGAGTATACATTCTAGAGAAATGATAGATTAAGGTCAGTCGAGATGTCACCTTTGATGAAAAAGTGGCATATTGGAAGTATAAAGAAGTATTCGTAGATTCCTTAGATGAAGTAAAGCAAGAAGCCTCAAGGGAGGAGAATTCGAGTTCTACAAAATGTACCAGAAGGCTAGAAGGGCCTCAGGATCTAACAGAACCAGTCATAGTTCCAAAGGTATATGGAAATGAATCTCATGTTTGTAGGTTGAAAATTCCTTGTATGGACTCAAGCAAGCTCTAAGATCTTGGTATTCTCGTATTAGAATCTATCTAACGAGACTAGGATTTACAAAGAGCGAATTCGATCAAACCTTTACTTTAAGGTTCTGAATAATACACCTATGATGTTATTATTATATGTTGATGACTTGATTCTGATATGTGTCAAACCTCTTATTATTTAGTGTAAGAAGCAGTTGGATTCTGATTTGATAAGAAGGATCTCAGGTTAATGCACTATTACTTGGGATTACAGGTATGACAAAAACCTAGCGAGGTTTTCCTCGGTGAAGGAAAATATGTGTTACATATCCTTCAAATATTTGGTATGATGGATTGAAAATCCATGGTGTCCCATGGTGAATAAATTCAATAATTTAAGAGGCTTCAACTCCAAATTGGTAAATCCATCTATGTATCGACAATTGATTGGTCCGTTGACGTATATAATTATCACCAGGCTAGACATATGCTTTGTTGTGAACACATTAATGGAGTTCCAGGTTGAGGTGAGACATGAGCATTAGATTGCAACAAAGCACATTTTGAGATATTTTCATGGTACAATGAATTATGGCTTTAGATTTGTTGAAAACAAGGATGTACAATTTCAAGGAAACACAAATGTTGATTGGGAAAGAAGCGTTGAGGTAGGAATAATACCTCGTAAGTTTGCTTCAGATTGGGATCCATTTGGATATCATGGATGAGAAAGAAGTAGTGTTCAATTGCACTCAACATTGTTCAAGAAAAATACATCACATCCAATGAGGTTGCTACCAAATAAGTATGGCTTTAGAAGTTGGTTGCAGGATTTTTCAACCAAGAGTTGGAACCAACAATGATACACTGCGATAATAAAAGTTTTGTGAAGCTCTTAGAGAATATTGTGTTCCATGACAAGTCAAAGCATATTGATATTAAGTACCACTACATCTTTGACATGGTGCAAAAGAGAGTGATAAGGCTCGAGTGGGTATCCATCGATGAGCAAGAAACTGATGTTATGACAAAATCATTGCTGAGAGACAAGTTCATATACTTCAGAGACAAGTTGGGGCTCATGGAGAATACCCCTCTCGTTCAGAGGGAGTGTTAATACAGCTACAACACGGATGGACATTCTTCCGAAAGGGAGAATGGGTACAAGAGACCTAGAAAGCTCAACAGGTAGTTTTGATTGAGTGCCTCTTGGAGGAGGACCTTGATCACACACTGGGAATGGTGGAGTGAGGCCTTGGACCCTGATCACACACTAGTCATAGTGGAGTGAGTTACTTCAACGTTTATACCCTGATCAGACATAGGGAAGGGTAGAGTGAGGTATTGGACCCTGATAACACACCGGGTAGGGTGCAATGAGGTCCTTTCAGCATCTAAACCTAATCATCAACCAAGAACAAGTTGAGTGAGGTCTTGTTCTAGAGTGCTCACCAGAGGTGACTAGGTGCTTTCTAGTTGAGGGTATCAACATTTTTGGCCTAAGTAGAGGCCATGAGATTAAAGGACTGAGAACTCTAGATGAGTGAGTCATTATATTTTGATGACATTTTTGTGGGTTTGGTATTTCCCTGGATATGGCCACTAGAAGATGCTAATGATAGATGATGATGTTGGTATTGATGCATAATTATTTTCTTTAGAGAAATTTGTTTAATATAAGAGCAACTATGACAGTGATTATGAATACCTCCCTAGTCAAGAGGGAGTGTTGAATTTGTAACTATGTTCGGTATTGATAATGTAACTTGATATAATTGTATTTGTAAAGCATATTTATAAATGCTTAAGTTAAAAGAAAATTTATTTTTATTTAAAGTCCGATTGCGACTTTTTAAAGATGAAAATTTGAATTTTTGAAATATAAATTTTGGCTCCAAAAGTGATAAGTCAACTTCCCTCCAACTCAAGTCGGCCCTGGCCAAGGGAAATTTCCATTCGCCCAAGACAAACTACTATATAAAGGCAGCTCAACTTCCTCCATTTCAGCTTTCACATTTTCTCTCACAAGGAAATTTTTGGGCAAGCAAGTGAAGCACAAGAAGGATGAAGAAGGAGGCTGAAATCTCTCTCTCTCTCTCTCTCTCTCTCTCTCTCTCGCATTTTTCTATGGCAACTGTTGTAAGGGTCCAAATTTTTGGGTAACTGGGCCAACTATTGCAGGGCTGAAATTCTGGGTCAGATAGGCAGAAATAAGTGTGGGATCAAATTGGGTGACTTGAATTGGAGGAGAAGGCTAGGTTTGACCATAGGTCTAGGTGTGTCTCTCATTGAACATGAATAATTTTACAATTGAAAAAAATTGATGGGTTTTTCCCCTTTGTGGGTTTTCCCATGGTAAATCTTGTCTTCTTTTGAGTGTTGTGATATCTACTATTCCACTATTCTTTATGGTTAAAAAAATTGAAGAATAATTATTTAATGATATATTAGAATAAGTTAAAAGAAGATCTACATCAAAATTAATTATCAAAATTTTAAAATTATTGTGCTAACCCTAATTACATTAAGAAAATCAACAGTGTCCAACCCACATATTTCCATAAATACAAAAACCATGTTTTCATTCTTGTTCAAAAGATTTTAAAATAATAATAATAAATTAAATAGTAATGATTCATCTTTTTTCATAACATATAATTAATAAACATATAGAACTTAATAAATTTAACTAATAAACATAAAATTAGAAATAAGAATATTTCTATATATATAATATAAATATTAATTATAAATTAAGATCCCATTTTACCATATACATTAAAGTAATGTTTCATATTTCATATTTTCATATTTCGTGTTTTGAAGTAACCATAATATTTCATATTTTCATATTTAAATTTGATTTAATGAGAATATGAAATTTAAATAGAAATCAACACAAGTATCACAGGATGCATTATAGCAGGATAGAAGATGACATCGTCGTATTGGTAACCATAATATTTCATATTTTCATTTTTAAATTTTATTTATTAAGAATAAACCAAATTTATTCTTAATAAATTCGATCATGGACTATTAGGAGGAAGACGGGTAATAACATTTCCACACAGGAATGAGAATTGAGAACCGAATTATACAAACAATTCCTTCCAAGCTTCTATGACGATGTCATCTTCTATGTTGCTATAATGCATCCTATGATACTTGTGATGCTTTCTATTGAAAAAAACTTAGTGAAGGAGATTATGTCACATAGTAGAGATCTTTCACTTCCTCCTTTGATTTCTTCTTTTCTGATTCTTCCACTTCTTCAGTAACATGGGCTTCATTTCTTTCATTTCTATTATTGTTGTCCTTCTTTAATTTAGGAAAATTCCTTTTAAAATGCCCATATTCATTACACTCATAGAATTATATCTTTGACACATCAATATTCTTTTTTTTCGAAGGATCAAACTTTCCTTATCCAACATTATTTCTCCTAATTCTTGTAGTTGATCTTTTATTTGTGACACCCTCATAAGGTATGAGTAAATTATGTCATTATGTCATATTTTCATATTTAAATTTAATTTATTGAATAACCAAAATTTAAGGATAATCCTACTATAATGGAAAAATTACAAGTATGCCTAATTAAATTAAATCTATAATGCTGGAAAATGGCACCAAGAAAGATTCTTTTTGTTTTCCCAGGAAATTCATAATTTTATTATTGAAAACAAAATTACATGTTTCTCGTGTTGGTAATTGTCAAACGACAAGCCAGTAAGTTACATCATAGAACCTATAATACATGGGGAGAAATTAAACTTTTCTCCCTTTCTTCTTTTCGACCTTGCGCCAAGGACCTTGTGTTGGCGTGGTGGAAATAAGGGCGAGATGATTTTCTACTGTGATTGCTCCATTGTCCTTATCTGAATCTTAAGTGTCTGAGTTGTGCTGTCTTTTGTTTCCTCCACTATCTGGTTCCCCATGGTCCTTTGTCAGCTGGGCCATGCTGGTAAGTTCAAAAAGATCTTGCATCTCTTGTTCTTGTGTCTCTGGTTCGGTTGTTGTCTGGGTGTTTTCATTTGGGTTGGGTGCGTCCTCTTCTTCTTTCATATCTTGTTCTAGTTCTTCTAAAGGAAATTGCTGGCCCTTGGTAGCTTTCCCTGTCTTTTTATTTTTTCTGTTGTCTCTTTTTTCTTCTAGACATGTGTTTTGCAAATGCCCGGTGTTCTTGCATATTCTGCATCTGAATGCAGTGTTTTCATAGTCGAGATGCTGAGTCCATTTTTGTTTTTTGTGATTCAGTTGGATGCTCTCTAGAATCCCTTTGTTGAGATCCACTTCCACACAGATACGTGCAAAGGTGTAGATCCTCTCCTCCAAGCATTGGGTGTCAGTTTTTATGTATCTCCCAATGATGTTGCCTATGCCTGCTAGAACAACTTCATTCCAAAAATGAAGTGGGAGGTTGTATAGCCGAACCCAGACCGGCATTTTGGTGACCTCCATAGTATTTGCGTCAAAATCTAGAAACCATGGTGTGGTGAATAGCCCGGTGGATCCCAAAAACCATGGTCCATCCCTAAGAATGTTATCTCTAACCTCCGAGGATAGGAACTTGACAATGAAAAATCCCTTTGAACAGAGATGGATTTCACAGTCCACAGTCCAGTTGGTGAAAATCAAATGAAAGAGCTCCATTGATTTTGGCCAGAAGCAATTAAATCTACAGATTATTGCTTGAGATTTGAAGTTGGATCGATGTTCATCAATCTCTGGAATATCTATTTGGAGTTCTGGCACATGATTTAATTGTTCCACAATGTAAGTTTTGGGGGCATTCTCTGCTAGTACTATTGGAGATGTTGTTTTGTTTTTCCCCTGTAATATGTTCCTGTAAGAGGGACCTTTTGAGTTGTCTTTTTTGGATGTGCTCGGTCCCCTAGGACCCTGAGATTTGTTCTGCACAGCTGTTCCACCTCTCAGTCACAAATTGAGATAAATGGTGGAGATAGGGCAAATGGAGTATTATTTGAGTCTGCTGGAATCTTATAAGGATCGCCCACAATAGATTAGGGACTATAAATGGCATGGGTATCCGGAGGATATCCAGATGTATTGCTTCAGGTTTGTAACTTCATCAGTATCTTGTATCCAAATCAATAAACCATTCCCCACAAGGGGTTTTATGAAAATCTGAAAACAATTTGAGCTTACCCGATTCGCCTTTGTTGTGACTCTAATGTCGACTCCTAGCTGTTTATGTTTTGTCTGCAGAGATAGGGACCAAAGGGATTCTGGTTCCAAACCTCAATAGCGAGCAAGGTTTGAAGACTGGACAGTGAAATTCAGCAAATTACACTATGAGTCGGACACTCTGCCTCCAAAATGCCCCAGAGCGAGCACAAAAATACATGGGTAGTAGTGTACCCAGTCCCGTATCGTGACCGCCGGCTTCAGATATACGCCCCTGCCACCAAGCCAGTGAACCCGAGCTCTAGTGTTGTAAATTCACAGAGAAGACAAACACGGATGAGGAGCTGTCAGAGCAGTCCATGGCAGCATGTCAAGGCAGTCGATGGGGTTCTGAGGGTTGGTCATAGTGGAGTGTGAGAAGCCCCAAGTCCGGTCATTATTCCCCACAGTCCCAATACCATTGCAGGGGTGTGTGCAGGTCTATCTCCCGACTTTAGCGCTGCCATGAGAGGTTGCGGAAGAATGAGCACAGAACCCAAATCAGGAATCCCTAAACCCTCCTTTTGTCACCATCTCTCTTCAGAACTGCAATTCTCTATGACTAAACTTCTTCTCGACCTCAAACTACAAATTTTATCCTCAAAGCTCTCCACACCAAGAAGGATTCTAATTTAATTTTCCCTTGAATTAAATTAGAATAAAATTGTAATTCCACATCACATGCATAATTTAATTTAATTTCATATTTTCATATTTAAATTTAATTAATAAGAATATAAAAACTTAATACTTTGTGTAGAGAAGTTTTCCGGATCAATCGCATCCATTCTTGGTAATTTCAATGTTTCGAACCCAGCCAACGAGGTTCATCTTCAGAAAAAGATCCATGGCTAAGACTGATCTCACATGTAAGGTATAAATAAGACATGGATCAGTCTTATTTATACTTTACATGTGAGATCAATCTTACCCATGGATCTTTTCCTGAAGGTGAACCTCGTTGGCTGGGTTCGAAATGTCGAAATTACCAAGAATGGATGTGATTGATCCAGAAAAATTCTCTACACAAAATACTCATCGTAGAAGCCTCAAATCTATAACTTAATACTTATAAGAAGAAAATTTCTAAGCCATCTCTTTTTCTACTTCAAATGCATTCAACAACTCAATATGGGGGAGAGATGTTATACTACACATAAAATGAAGCATTAGAAAAAAATTTATAATAATAATTAATAAAAGTAATAAATCGATTCAGTTCAATTTAGGAGGCATCTCTCAATTATTAACCATCTTGTCACTCTTAGGATCATTGTAGAGGATTTCCATAATAGTAAAATTGATCTCTTTTGTTATTTTGTTGACTTTAGAAAAGATTTTAACATAGTTTCTTGGGATAATCTATGGCAAAGACTTGAAGAGATAATGGTTCCTCTCGAGTTGAGGGTTGTTGTAATTTGGCTATACAAGAATGTTGTATCCAATCTTAAGACTTCCAGGGGTTAGTCTAAAGAAATTAAATGCAATATCGACTATAACAAGGGTGCCCCCTTTCCTCTATCATTTTTTTCATTTAAATTGGTAAGATAGAAGAGTGTTTGGAAGTTGCAATATGTGATGGATCCAAGCTCGCTAGTATGGCCATTACTCTTCTCCTTTATGGTGACAATAATTTTCTTCTAGCCATAAGCCATGATGACCTCGACAAGCAGCTTAAAATCCTCCATGGTTACTACTCCAAGCTGGGTATGATTGTTAATACCAACAAGACTAAGGTCATGGTAATTAAATGCAAAAATATCAACCATGATAATTTCTTCTATGATAAAAATCACTTGGAGATGGTTTCTTCATATAAATATTTAGGTATTAACATTCATCATAAGCTATTGGAATTATAGCATTGAGAAAAGTATTATTAGAGGTTGGAAGGCTTATTATAAGTTTGAAAATGGTTGTAAGTCAAATGACCTTTTTTAGACTCTCGTCACCCCTGTTATTTTATATGGCTATGAGGTTTGGGGTTGCATTATATCTAGAAAGTCGTTGAGGAAGATCGAGCTGATCCAAAAGCATATTATAACTCACAACCTCAAGATTAAAGAAAACACTCTCTACCCTATGTTATTGATTAAAGATAGTCTCCCCCCCCATTAAGCATGGTTATGTTTAGTTATATGGTGTATAAAAAGAAGATTTACAACATGGAAGCCAAGTGGTTCCCAAAAATTTCTTCTAAATGTAGCAAAAACCCCACCTCCAGCTCAAGCGAGGAGGAGATCATCTTGGAGAATAAGGATAATACTAACGACTCGATTACCTCCAAATTTAAGGAGAAGTTGTGGGATGATAATTAGTTGAAGGGAAAAATGAAGCGAAGGTATTATAAGGAGGTGATCAACGCCACTCTTGTTAACAAGAACTATCTTTCTGTCCTTACCAGTGCTAAGAAGAAAATGAACATTATGAAGATAAGAACTAATTCTCATGAGCTTCGAAGTGAAATTGGGCATTGGTCTATTCCCAAAACACCTTTATATGAAATAATCTGCCACCTTTGTCATACTAAGAGGGTTGAAGATGACAAAAAAATCTCTTAGATTTCCCAACTCCTACTCACATCCGCTCTCATTTCCAGAATGTTTTCCACACTACCAAACTTCTTGACTTGTTAAGTCTGCAAAACTATAGTGATATAGGAACACTTATTTCCCTTATTTTTTATGATAGAAATAAATTAGTAAAGAGTCTCAATCAATCTCTCACTTTCTTAAGGTCCAATAAACTACATTGGCCTTAGTGGACTTTATCCGTCATCATAATCATCATCATCATTATTAACATTTGTTTATCAACTATTTACTATTTTCATAGTTTCAAAATAAAGGTATCCATATATCAAATTGATGACTCCTCATATTGAATTCTTTTAAAAAAATAAATAAAATAAAAAATAATTATAATAATAAAATAATTATAATAATAATAATACTAATAATAATAAATAAATAAAATTAATTAATAAAAGATGTTATGGTCAAAAATTTATTAGATTTGCAATCTATTACTTTCTCTACTCTTCAATTTTTTGGATTAAAAATCTTATTTTTAATTCAAATTATAACCAGGCTAGATCCATCTTAATTATAACCAGGCTAGATCCATCTTAACCAAGGATCTACCAAGCACCTAGAGGAATCACGTCCTTGGAAATGTAAACCTTTTCTTAGAGTGAAAAGAGATTTGATCCTTGTAGATCAAGAGTTAAGACGAATTGAGGTTGGTATAAAAAACATTTCAACTATGATATCAACTTAATTTGTATATTACCAATATTTATTCTTTTTCATTTGGATAAAATTTACCATAGAAAAAAACATTTTAACTATGATATCAATTTACATAATTTATATATGAGGAATACTTAATGTTTTTTACTTTTAAGAAAAATTAATTCACACAAAAAAACAATTTTAAGTGTCATAAATTAATTACTTTTTACTTTACCTCACACGAACAAGTTTTAACTGTGATGACAATTTACCTAATTTTTGAAGGCAACATTTTAGTTTCATAAGTATTCCAATTTCATGCAACATTTCACACATAATAAGAGTTGAATTGTGTTTATGTTGGAAATACTGAGAGGGGGGGGGGTGAATCAGTATTCCTTTCAATTAGAGCATTAGTTAATCTTCAATTATTATCAGTGTTTGTACAATGATAGCAGCAAACAAGAGGAACACAAATGCACACAGTTTTTAAGGTGGAAACCCACTCCGCGACAAAAACCACCTAATGCTTTTCTAATAATTCTTAATATTCAACTCCAATTGAAAATAAATCTCCAACTTCCTAGAATCTAGAAAAGCATTCTTCTCCAGCTCCCACTGGATGGACGCTCCAACGCCCAAGATTCTTCAGTAGTCAACTGAATGGATGCCCCAACACCCAATGATCAAAAATCTCCCCCTTTGGCATTGATGGCAACACAAGTACTCCCCCTGCGATCATGACACCTCTTCCTACAACATTCTCTCCCCCTTTGACATCAATGTCAAAGGATAACTCCCCCTGAAACACAACCATCCTGTGGACCTGTACACACTTCCACTCCCCCTAGCACACAACCATTCTGTAGACATGTAATCTACTTCCGCTCCCCCTTTATATTCTGAAAAAGGAAAATCTAATGAGAACTTGGGAGAATCCCAAGCTTCTGGCGAAGATATTCCAATGCCGGTGAATATTTAATATGTGATTCTTTTGGTGCTGCTTGGAATCTTGCTACTTGTCCAACTGCTTGCATAACATCTAGTCGGGAGGCTGTTACATATAGAAGACTACTAATCATAGATCTTTACAACCTTTGATCCATATCCTTAGATGAGTCATCTATGCTCAATTTGCAACCTGTTACCATTGGAGTAAGGATGGGTTTGCAATCTTCCATTTTAAATTTTTTGAGCATTTCCTTGATGTACTTGGTTTGACATATAAATATTCCTTTCTCTTGTTGAGATATTTGAAGCCCTAAGAATTATGTCAGCTCACCAAGTAAAGACATCTCGAAATCACTTTGCACCTTTGTAGCAAACTTCTTACTTAGTCGATCATCATTGCTACCAATTGGTATCAGAGCTTGGTTCCTGCAATAGCAGTTTAACAACTGGAAGGAGGTCATGGAGCATACCAAGAATGGTGTACCTCTATTCAATGAAAATAATTATGCACTCTGGAAAGAAAGAATGGAGGTCTATCTCTTGGCGCAAGGTTACGAAGTATGGGACACTGTTTTAAATGGATTTACATCAACTACGAATGAACAAGGTAAGAATAATTTGGTAAATGATGCAAAAGAAAAGAACATTATTATCAGTGGACTTATTGAATCTACTTATCATAAGGTGTTGGGTTGTAAAACTGCCAAAAATGTATGGGACAAGCTTGAGAATATATATGCAGGTGACTCAAATGTCAAAGAAGCAAAGCTTCAAATCTATAAAGAAAAATTTGAGCAACTTAGAATGAAAGAAGATTGCAACATTGCTGCATACTTCCAATACGTTGATGAAATAACCAATACTCTGGAAGGATTGGGAGAGCCAGTTGACGAGAAGACTATTATACGGAAGATTCTTAGAATGCTACCAGGGAGATTCAACCCAAAGGTATCAGTCTTAGAATATAGTGCAAATATGGACAAACTCAGCAAGAAAGAATTACATGGAGTTCTCATAGCATATGAAATGAGACTTGATGAAGAAAAGGGTACTTCAAATCTAGAAACTGCGTTCGTTGCATCTAAGCAAACCAATAAGGACAAACAACCTTCAATTGAAATGACATGCACCTGCCAGTGTGAAGAAAAGGGAGATGATGGAGAAGGTCTTTCAAATGAATAATATGCTTACTTCACGAGAAAACTAAAAATTGGTAAGGGACAATTCAAAGGTAAACTTCCATTGATATGTTTCAACTGTAATGAGGTTGAGCATTTTGCAGAAAAATGTCCAAACAAAAGTAATGGCAACTCAAAATGAAAGAAAGGCTTTAAGAAATTCAACAAGCAAGGATCCAAAAGGAACTTTCTCTCTAAAGAAGATAGCTCATCATCCGATGAAGACAATGATAGTGAAGAAGAAGCCAATGAGAGAGTATTTTTTATGGCCAAGCGCAATAAACCCAAGCACAATAAACAAGAGGTGTCAAACAACGAAGAAGAAGAATGGACCATAGAAGAATTTTATGAGGAAGCAATCAAGCTTATAAAAGATCTCAAGGCGGAGAAGATTTGTTCCAATACTCTTGAAGAACAAGTTCAAGGTCTCAAAATTGAAGTTGAATAACACAAATTCATTGAAGAGTCACTTCAAAAGAAGTTGGAAGAAAGAAACCAAGAAAGGGAAGAATTAGAAGCCGAAGTAGTCTCGCTGCGTGAGGAAGTGAAGAAAGGAAAAACTATCCAAAACTATGCCAGCAGCTCAAGGGAATTGGAAGAACTCATCAACAATCAACGATCTTACAACGACAAAACTGGCATCGGTTAAAAAGAAGAAGAAGCAGGACCTTCTACAACAAAATACAATGAACTTATGAGATCTGACATGCATGTAGACTTCATTGGACAAGATTAGCAAGAACAGCCTTGGAAGACAATTCCTCGGCGAAAATTTCCATCCAGGTACCAACATATTTTTTATGGCTACTGTTATTCATGTGGAAAATTTGGTCATAAAGTTGTAAAATGTCGCACGTACCCTAGGAACAAATACAATTCCAGGAGATCTGTCAAATATGAACCTCCCAAGGCTTAGCGAAACATCAATAGATTTGAACATTTAAGAAATAATATTGAATGTTACAAATGTCGAAACTTTGGACACATAGCCAAAGAATGCAGACTTGAAAATCCTCCAGAAGAATCTTCAAAGCCACAGAATGAACGAACATCGAAGAAGAAGAAGAATGATAATTGTGCCCTTGCTTTCAAGGCTCAAAAGAAGAAAGATGTGTGGTATGTTGATAGCAGTTGCTCAACGCATATGACTGGAGATAGAAATATATTTGTATCTCTGAAAGAGAAGAAGGACAAAATTGTGTCCTTTGGAAATGATGGATCTTCAAATGTTATAGGATCGGGTACTGTCACTCTCGAAAGAAAAGATGCTCTAGCCAAGAATGTTCTATTGGTTGAAAACATGAATCACAATCTGCTCAGTGTTGGACAAATGTGTGATCAAGGACACACAATACTATTCAACTCCACAAAATGTGAAATCGGGAAAGGCGTGTATGGTGAAATTGTGGCTACAGCAAGTCGAGCTCCAAATGACATATATGTTCTGGATGAAGCAACTAAAGCATGTCTAATAGCTAAAGAGGATGATACAATAATTGGTAGCAATGATGATCGACTAAGTAAGAAGTTTGCTACAAAGGTGCAAAGTGATTTCGAGATGTCTTTACTTGGTGAGCTGACATACTTCTTGGGGCTTCAAATATCTCAGCAAGTGAAAGGAATATTTATATGTCAAACCAAGTACATCAAGGAAATGCTCAAAAGATTTAAAATGGAATATTGCAAACCCATCCTTACTCCAATGGTAACAAGTTGCAAATTGAGCATAGATGACTCATCTAAGGATGTGGATCAAAGGTTGTACAGATCTATGACTAGTAGTCTTCTATATGTAACAGCCTCCCGACTAGATGTTATGCAAGCAGTTGGACAAGTAGCAAGATTCCAAGCAGCATCAAAATAATCACATATTAAATATTCACCAGCATTGGAATATCTTCGCCAAAAGCTTGGGATTCTCCCAAGTTCTCATTAGATTTTCCTTTTTCAGAATATAAAGGGGGAGTGGAAGTAGATTACAGGTCTACAGGACGGTTGTGTGTTAGGGGGAGTGGAAGCGTGTACAGATCCACAGGATGGTTGTGTTTCAGGGGGAGTTACCCTTTGCCATTGATGTCAAAGGGGGAGAGAATTTTGTAGGAAGAGGTGTCATGATCGCAAGGGGAGTACTTGTGTTGCCATTAATGCCAAAGGGGGAGATTGTTGATCAGTGGTTGTCATTGATGTCAGCCCAAGCAACACCAGGGGCTAACCCAATATTGCATGGGAATTTTGACCTACCAAATTAATATATTCTAGGTCAATAATTCTTTTGATGGTTTCTACTTGTCAAGATGTTTCCGTTGATATATGGCACGCCATGTAATTCTTCACGGTTTGAGAGATATTCATGTTTGAAGTTTGTAACCCCAGTTAGTGAGCTAAAACCCCATGGGGTTTGGGCATGGGTCATTGAAAAGTCATAATTAATATTTTTTAAGCTCCTAAAATCCCTCCCATGTTCACTTGTTGAAACCCCTCTCAACTTAAGCATTTATATAAATTGTGATCTTCATTTCCTCCTTAGGTAAAGGATTTCGCGATCGGAAACATGTCATCATGGAATTTGCACTCTAAATTTTTTTCTACGAAGGTTCAGAAGCTGAAATTTTTATGAGGCAAAGTTGAAATCCTGAGGAAGCTGCTATAAATATTTCAGATCAAGGTGCACAATAGTTTTGGAGATATGATCTATGGAAGTCAGGGTTTTTGCAGGCTCCTGAAATTCATCTCAAAGAAGTGACCTTGGTAAAATCATCATAACTCTCTCTTTGAGTATCGGATTGGAATTTCGTAAAAAGAAGCAGATAGTGCATAGTCTTTAATTTTCACTCTATCTATTTCAGAGCCAAATGAAGAAACAATGACACGTGGCACGCAGTAAAAGTGCACTCTGCTGAAACAGTCCATAATTAGGGCATTGTGAGAGATTGGGTATAACTCTCTCTTGAAGAATCCAAATTGGGTCAGACCTGTGGCATTGGAAAGATGACTCAGAGGACTACTATAATACCGAAAATTAGATATTGAAAATCTGAAATAACAGAGATACACCAAATTCAATATCGAGCTCCTAGAAGGCAAGAAAAAACTAGATCATGTGTTGTCAAGGGTTGCAAAGGACCAGACTTTCTACGACAACAAAGCAAAGCAAGGTGCAGCAGAGGGTAGCATGACAAGAGCAACAACCAAGGTGCATAACAGCAGCAAGAAGTTCATCATGTGAAGTCTTCAAGTGGGCAGCACTGCATACAATCATTGTAAAGGTATCATTGTACTAAGTCATTGTAAATACATTATTATAAAAATTGTACTAGTGTTTATTTGCCAAGGTTGAAGAGGCAGTGTTGGGAGGTCTAGGATCATCATTAGGTGATTGTGTCAAAGTTGGGGCTATGGTCTAGTATATCTTCTTCTTCTACATCATTCTATATCATTGTAAAGTGGACCATTTTCCCTGGTACGAGAGTCCATTCTTCTTTTATTCTTCTATAGGGTTGTAGGGTGGTGCTAGGGTGAGTTGTAGCTCATTGGGTGTTGGGGCATCCATTCAGTTGACTACTGAAGAATCTTGGGCGTTGGAGCGTCCATCTAGTGGGAGATGGAGAAGAATTATTTTCTAGATTCTAGGAAGTTGGAGCTTTATTTTCAATTGGAGTTGAATATTAAGAATTATTAGAAAAGCATTAGGTGGTTTTTGTCCCGGAGTGGGTTTCCACCTTAAAAACTGTGTGCATTTGTGTTCCTCTTGTTTTCTGCTATCATTGTACAAACACTGATAATAATTGAAGATTAACTAATGCTCTAATTGAAAGGAATATTGATTCACCCCCCCGTCTCAGTATTTTATTCTTTCACATTTTATAAAAAAAATCTTATGTGATTTTTTTCAATATTATAGATAAGAATCTAATATTTTTTGTAATGTCTTCAAAGTTGAGTGTAATGAGGAATGAGATGTTGGTAAGCGTTATAGTTGTGTAAGTTTGTTGTCTCAATGTGAAGGGAAAGAATTTACAAACAAATAATTGCATTTCATTACTATAGGTTACATGTTATATAGTTTAAGAAATGTTGAAGAACAAACATATCTTAATTTAATTTAAGATTTTGGCACCAATTCTCAATGACTAAAAAAATATTATATTCCTTGTGTTTTCTTGAATTTTTTCCATGCATTATTTCCTTTTGTGATCGATAATATTAGTGTCTATGAATACTTTTGTTAAAAAAATTAACTGAACCAATATATTTAATATTATTCTTTATTTTAATTAATTAGATAACATTTTATTTTTATTTTTTTTTAATGTAATGTTACATGACATCATCTCTCTCATATGTTGGGTTGTAGAGTACCTCTAGACGCAATCAAAATCATTTTATTTATATTTATATATTTCTTAATTCCTTAAAAAAAAAAAATTCATTAAAATCTTAGCTAACATTAAATTATCCCTTTAGCGTTCATATTAATGTTCAATTGACTTATTTTCCTTTATAATCAACTTGACACTCTTTTCTAATCTATTATGTTTTTTTCTAGTTATGTCGTAAGGCATCACTATTTGAAAAACAACTTTCCTAAGTGTCTTTCTGTCATAATAGGTGCCATTGGATTCTATTTCTGTCATAATAGGTGCCATTGGATTCTTTGTTAGATGATTCAGTCATGCTCTTGATTAGAATTGCCACCTGTTGGCAGTTATGAGGCAGTTGTGACTCCTCTGGCAATTCCAAATTTCCTGTATCTCTCGGGACAGGCATTTTGAACATCCGCCTTCACACCCGTTCATGGCGATTCCAAATTTCCTGTATCTCCTGGGACAGGCATTTTGAGCATCCGCCTTCACACCCGTTCAAAGCGGCGGATCTCACGCCCTCACAATATTCTAATTTTTGGAATCGCAGGTTGGAATGTTGTTACTGTTATTATTTCTATGGACGGGCTTCCTGCTTGAAATGTAAAAACATTAAAGTGAGGCTTTTTGCACTTTCTATTCTTCTTTACTATATTCAAGAAAATTCTGCGATTCCAAATCTCCTGTATCTCCCGGGACAGGCATTTTGAGCATCCGCCTTCACACCCGTTCATGGCGATTCCAAATTTCTTGTATCTCCCGGGACAGGCATTTTGAGCATCCGCCTTCACACCCGTTTAAAGCGGCGGATCTCACGCCCTCACAAGCTTCCAATTTTTGGAATCGCAGGTTGGAATGCTGTTACTATTATTATTTCTATGGATGAGCTTCCTGCTTGAAATGTAAAAACATTAAAGTGAGGCTTTTTGCACTTTCTATTCTTCTTTACTGTATTCAAGCAAATGCAGGAAGATGCAGAAGCTTGATTAATGCTCCTGGATCAGTTGGGTTGGTGCCAATTTTGGAACTTTTTCACACCGGTAATGATAGGGAAAGACACAATGGCATTGCTTTCATTTCATTTCATTGCAAATCTTGTTCGCTTGAATAGGTAAAGTTGTGAGACCCATGAACTCTTTTGAGTACTCAATATCTTAGTGCTCTAATGCTCTCGATCTAATTACAGATTAGTCTAGTTTAAGTTTGAGGCCTCCACGATGACATGAGAAGTTGAGGGTTGTAAAAATCTGTGGAGGCCCCAATGTGTTGGGCGTAAAAGTAAAAATCCATATCCATGGAACAGGACATATGTCGTTGGGACAGACATATTTTTGGAAATGCTATTATTTGTGTATATTTTCCATTCCATTCCAAGTTGGTAATGTTTATTGTCATCTGTGATCCAGCCAGAAATGAAATAAGAGTGAGTTTTAATTGAGGTTGGCCATGTTGAAGTTGAAGGGGCACAAAAAAATCAATACAATACAATACATCGACTCTGGCAGCTATGGCTCTGACCACTAATTACAACTATGCATTTGACATGATCACTTCTCCTCTATAAAAGCTCAACTCATGACCTGGCCTTTGCAGAGAGCGTACCAATAGCAATACCAATTTCTGGATTTCATATGATGGATTCCATTAAGTAGCCTTGCATTTGCATTCAATTTTTGGTGTATATTAATCTTATTTGCAGTTGCAATTGCAAGGGCGCAAGGGATAGCCCTGGCCCTGGGAGATGGGAAGTGGTGATTGAAAATGGAGGAGTGTCGGCGATGCATATGGCGGCCACCATTATGGGTACAGTGGTGATGTATGATTACTTACATTTATGTGATTCTAATATAAGCCTCCCAAATGGAATTTGCAGAGCTACATCATATAGCGTTGGTCATGATTGCTCAGCTCACTCCATAGAATACAACATTGCTACAAACAAAGTGAGACCGTTGATGCTGAGTAGTGATACTTGGTGTTCATCAGGAGCCTTTGCTGTGGACGGTACTTTTGTTAGCACTGGTGGATGGATGGATGGATACATGAGTGTTCGTAAATTTGTACCTTGTTCAACTGGTACATGTGATTGGGTTGATCCATCACCTGGATCTGGAATTTTGAACATTCGATGGTATGCTTCCAACCAGATCCTTCCTGACTATAGAAGTATTGTGTGGGGGGAAACTACACTTTTACCTTTGAATTCGTGCCAAGGAAGCTTGGTGAGGGATTTTACAATCTGACGTTTCTACAAAACACCTCTATGCCCGGCACCCCCTACCCCTTCACCATCAACAATCTCTATCCTTTTCTTCATCTCTCATCCGATGGAAATCTCTTCATCTTCGCCAACCGTGATTCTATCTTGCTTGAATACCAAAGAAATGTTGTGGTCAGGCGTTTTCCAAGAATCCAAGATGGCCCAAGAAATTACCCCGCCTTCGCCTCATCTGTCATGTTGCCACTCTCCGCATCTGATGCATTTCGGAGGACAGAAATTATGATCTGCGGTGGTGCTCCTCTTGACAATTACAATTTGACAATTGCAGGGATTTACATTGATGCGCTCCAGATCTGTGGAAGAATCGTTATCACAGATGATCCCAATTCTGATTGGGCAATGGAGAACATGCCTGCTCCCAGAGTTATGGCAGATATGATGCTTCTTCCCACCGGTGAAATTTTGATTATCAATGGAGCGGAGAAGGGATGTGCAGGTTATGGCCAAGCAACCAATCTAGCTCTTGTTCCTTATTTATGTAGGCCTAATGCATTTCCAGGGTAGCGCTTCTTAGTACTGGAAAATTCCACTATTCCAAGAATGTATCATTCCATTGCAATTGTATTGCCTGATGGTAGGATTTTTGTGGGAGGTTCCAACACCCACAGTAGGTATAATTTCTCCACTATCACTATGTTTCCCACAGAGCTTCGTCTGCAAGCATACAGTCCTTATTACTTAGGCGATTCTTCCCTGATGCCCACCATCATTTCTGTGTTGCCTTCCTCTCTCACTTATAGTGGTACCTTCAAGGTTCACTTCTCTGTTCCTACCAATGCAAATAATAATAACAACATTTCCATTTCCAACAACAATATTCACTTCAACATTTATCCTCCAACCTTCACTACTCATTCTTTTTCAATGCATCAGAGATTGCTTCTGCTCCCATTTGCCACCCCACAATTAGAAGTAGTAGGAGGAGGGGGCAATATTTATAGTGCCCTGGTCACGGCACCTCTGACCCCTGTTGCAGCACCGCCTGGGTACTACATGCTATTCTTGTTCAAATGAAATAAACTATATTATGAAATAATTATGTATTTTCAAAATTAATTGTGGGTTATAGTTGATTTTAGTGTCAGAGATATGACATTATTTATTTATGTGAGGAATTATGTGAATCTCCAAACATGTAATGGTTTATCCATGAATCTTAAAGTATATATGAAGTGAAATAATGAATGGATTTAAATTTTTAAAAGACAATGTGTAGGCATGCTAAACAAGTGGAATATGATATTTTGACTCTACCGATAGTTGATGTGATAGCTTAATTTGCATGAAACATGATATCATTTTTTTTAGTTTGGAGTTTGGATTTAGCCATCTTAGAAGTGCAAATAATTTGGAATTATATGACATTGTTTATTTATCTAGGAATTATGTGAATCTCCAAGCATGTAATGAATGGATTTAAATTTTTAAAAGACAATGTGTAGGTATTCTAATCAAGTGGAATCTGATATTTTGAATCTGATAGTTTACATGCTAGAGACTTCCAGATTTCTCTATATTACCTTAAAATCTCTTGTAAATAAGAATATCTATTCTTTAATCTAATGAGATCAGAAAACACTTTTAAATAAATAAAATTGCACAAAAATTTTGCTTCTATCTTCTATGTTATTCTTTGCTACACTCTCACCTTACAGCATTTCCTTTGCAACATATGGTGCAATTGCTAGTATTCCTAATGATAGGTAATGAGACCATTCGAAATGTAAAATGCCATTAAACCTGCATACAATATATATCCAAAAAATTACATCAACATGACTATAAATTATGGAAAAATAAACACACGATTAGGTCTAATATATTTAATGATGAAGTGTTCTATAAATATCAATATATTACTCTCGAGTACTGAAAGATTATCCAAAGAAACAATTTTTCATTGCATAAATTACCTATTATATTTTATTATCCTCATCATAGTTAAAAAACCATTAAATAGGAAAGTCTCATGAATCTTGACAATAATTTTGTTTTGTTTTATTTTGTGGGGAATTTTCTCCTATTGGAAATGCATTGGCATTTGATTTCGTGAAATTAAAAAATTTACTTCAATTATAACTTTAATAAGACAACTTTTCCGCTCTCTTGTTTTTCTTTATTGTGTTTTTCTTTTATCACGTTAAAAAGGGTTTATGTGTTTTTGAAATAATATTTTTTTTGTGTGGGATGGAGTTGTGTAGAAAAAGTGTGCAAAGGAAGGGATATGTGCAGACGTGCAGAACTAGGTACATGTGTGGAAAATTGTGGAAGAAATTTTGTGGTGTTTAGCATATTTGTTTTCTCCACATACTTTCTTTTCTGCACATCTATTTATCGTAAACGTAAGAAATTTTCATGTCCCAAAATTTAATAAGTCAATTTTTTTACTTTGTTGGTTTTCTTGAGTATGTTTTTTCATGTATTATATTAAAAAAAGTTCATGTGTGTGAAAAAAGAATTGTTGTGTGAGATGGAGGTGTGCCGAAAAAGTGTACGGAGGGGCGAATTTATGTAGAGGTGCGGAAAACTATGGAAGAAAATTGGTGTTGCTTTCTCCACACACTTGTTCTCCCACACAAACCCCTCTTCCACACATCCTCGAATCCATACACTTATTATTTCGTAGAGCTACTTCTGCACAACTATTTTTTCTCGAATTTAAATATATATATTTTTATATAAAATATTCAAAAAAATACATATGCTTAATTGGAATACAAAATTATTCTTGTTAGCAATCAATGAGAATCTTGTTGTGAAAATTTGCATCGACATGTTTGACATAGGCTAGAGCACTTTTCGTTTGGAAACTAGAGAGAGAGTTGATGTGAAAAAAATGCAAATTTGATGATAAATGTATAAATTTTACAAGGTCTCACGTTTCATAGAGATTTAAGGATTTGTTTTCATGAGAATAAATCCAAATTCACTATTGCAACTTTCGCAATCCTTATCTATATTTCTATATATTTGTGATTGAACTGCATAGTTAAAATATTGACTTGTTTGGTCTATGTACACCAATTCAATCACAAATAAATAACCAACAATACTTGTGCAAGTGGAAAGAGAAAATTGAAAAGGAAATTTCAAAGGCTAGACCTTGAAAGTTGTATCAAATTTAGTATTTTAAGGACATGAGATTTATACGCAAATGTAATCTAAATATCTTGGGATGGATCATGGTACATTCCCTAATCTTTTGCAGGGAAGGCATGGTAACTATGAAAACACTTTGTGTAACTATTTTACATTTTGATTTTTTGCTTGGAATATCGTGAAATAATTTTTTGAGAGGGTTTGGCTCGAAATACTTATCAATATGAACTTAAAAAATTAGTCCTTCCAAAGTCTTGGACATACATATTCCTATAATTTTTAAAATTATCCTTGATTGGTTACTCTCGCGGATCGATGAGTAACAAGCAGAACTCTAATTGTTGTTATATACATCGAAATCCAATCTAGAGTGAAGGAGTGTGTTATGCATTTACATTGCAAAATAATATTCAATCACACAAAACAAATTACCCTTTTAATTTTTGATATTGTAATATGTTTATGAAAATTCAAATGATTTAAAATATTTGTATTTCATTAAGGTCTAAATTTATATAAACAAAATGATTTTTCATATATAGAGTGAACGTACAACGGGGAGTTAAGTGGGGTTAAATTCCCTCTTAGTTTATAACTTGAAGTGCGGACTCGCCCCCTCCACTAACATCACAAGGGGAGGTACCACGCACTCGATGCAATCTATTTATTATGGTGGGTTGATCGGAGCCATCAAAACCATGGTCAATCGCTTTCCATAACGAAACACGCGTCTCAAATAAGATTTCTCCAATTTTGAATCACATAACAAAATTTACATCTCAAAGAAGGTTTCTCCAATTTTGCGAAGGTGAGAATGTTTACATATATTAATTGATTTACTTTAGGATAAAAGGATTTTCTTCCTTTTCGACTCTTTGGCGCAACATTTTAAATATTTATCTGGTGTTAGATATCACATTGTTCAAGGAAGGCTAGAGAAATTATGATATTGTTATTTCAATATTTGGGCCCACGTATTAGTGAAAACCTCATTTTAGTGTTCAATAGTTATTTTAAACTTGTAAACTTTGTTAGTTACTATTAATGTACTACAATAAATCCTCATAGAGCTTATATCGAGATTCTACTACCACGACAGTTTAAAACAAAGTTACAGTCCAATGACAACCAACGCCAACTAGTAATAACACCAAAATTAATTTGCATCCCCTATGAAATCCAACGCCCCTCGTTATTCATGATCAACGACCCTCACCCAACACACGCACGCACACACACACACACATATCAGTTTCACGACTATACCCTGCACCGATGTGGATCCCGACCAATATAATGGTTGTGATATCCTGTTAAAATCAACAAATCAAAATGATTGTGCTCCCTACCCCCTATGATGTTGCATGGGAGAAAGATTATGCAGGGGAATGCATATATGGAGGCAAAAACACAAACTTTCTTCTGAGTGTATGAACAATTGTTATGCTACATGTTAGCTACGGAGAGTAGTTATTAGTCGAGGTAGAGGTACATCCAATCACATGTTCCCTGATCATGGATGCCTCTTATTCAATATTGAACCCATGTTCATTCAAGTGAAATTCAGTGGATCGTTTCCTGTGATTTTAGGACTAAAAACTTATTGATTTAGTTATTCATCCATTTGTCACTACGTATAGTATCACTAAACAATAATAGAAAGTGTTGAATATTGACATGAAGTTTGATAGGAATCAACCCTTATTAATTAGAATGAGGTGATTTTTATATTTGCAAGCAACAAAGTCAACTCTTAAATGAATATTTTCAATAACATACCTCAATTTTTTTTATTAGTTATCTATTTGCGAGACCGAGTATGCATGATAAATCTATATGCTACACTACTTGGATTCCTTTCGATAAATATTGAAATAATTGCAATGGAAAAAGTACAACTAATTCATAATTATTATATTTTTATAATCATTGCAAATTTAAACATTGACATAAATTTAGGTTCTCAAAATAGTAAATAGTAACTAGGTTACATACAATCAGAACAATTGCAAGGAATAACAAATAACCATTTTCCAAGATCCAAAGGCCATAATTGATGAAATTTGGACAAATTTTGTTGTTGAATAATGTCATGTCAATATTACACCTTCATATTAGAGTTATCGTGATGTAGTTATGCTTTATTACATTCCATGTGATTATGTGTAGCTTGTTAGTGTACCATGCTTTTAAGACAGTGTTCATGAGCCGATCACCATGATTCCATTGCTTCTTAAATTAGATACACAACCTAAGAAAATTAAAATATGAGATTCACTCTTTTACTTTACAATACTTATGATTGCTTGAAAGAAAATATGGAGTTGTTGTTACCTATTCTCTAATTTGTTACCTTTTATGACCCCAAGCTTTGAGTATTGAATAAACTACAGTCACAATCACTTATCTCTTTTCCTATTCAATTACAGAGGTATCTCAACTTCTTCATCATCCTCATTCGCAACAATTTTATGAATGAGCATATAAGACAAATAGTACCTTAAATGTTCTTTCCATAAAGAGTACATCCATAAGATATGAGTATCTCAATGATTTTAATTGAACTTGTTGCTTCATACCTTTCGTGTACCGAAATTGGGCCTTTTATGTCACAAATATTATAGGTTTATTAAGTATATTGTCCTGTGTTTTTGCTTCCTACGCTGAAACATTAATTATCATGCTTCTTATTCCATTTTACTTGTGGATTATGAATGAGAGTCCATATTTCCTTGACTTGTGTTCTCTCATTAATTTTGACCCAGACAACATTTCGACAAAAGGAAATTGTTACAATTTCTTCTTACTACTGATTTTTTCTCTCAATTGTTGAGCGCATCCCACCTTGGCCTAGATTTTGATGAAGACTTCGCATTTTGTGGAGCGGTGCGTGAAGTAAAGATATCATGCAGTGTTAAAGGGACTTCAGGGCGGGTCAAAATCCCTCCTTGTTGTAAAGTGCACTACTTTGTAACAAGTATTGGGACATATTTGCTTGTTTTGAGGAGTCCATGTGGACCATGGTATAGTAATAATGTAGCCCTGTGATGTAATAGTATAAATAGGGTGAAATAATAAGAAGAGAGATATCATATCATGATGTATGGATGATATGGTGTGCTAGTGTTGTATCTTTGTAATTTGTAGTTCGTAGTAAGGGTGAGGCTCTACAGCTGAGTATGCAGAGGATTGAGTCTACATAGTGTGCAGGTTGAAGATCAGTTGTATTCAAATATTGATTATATAAATCAACATTTGGTGTTATTATGTGTTTTTTGTGTATATTTGTTATATGTTATAGTGAAGTTGTTATTTATTTACATTTTACTTCAGCACTGTGATGGGTTATGTTTAAGTGTTTTGGGGTGAAGTAATCTATGATTTTATACAGTGAAGTAGTTTATGAATGTTAAAGGCAGGAAAACATAATGATACCACATCCCCACATCCCTCAAGGTTGCAAAAACCTGGTTATGCATCCTCCCATGATCACTTCGGGTGGTACTGGAATATGCTTGCAGGTCATTGCTGAAAGGGCGAGTGATTGAGGATTATGTTGGTGCATAGTATAGTTTGAACCTGGGTCAGCCCAAATCAAGCCAACATCAGTATAACAATAATAATAAAATGACTTGCATTAGGGATCTATTTGAGGGATATGTGGATGTGGCACCCATCGAAGAAGGAAAATAAAGATTGGATAGTCCTGAAAGAGCAAGAATTTGCAGATCAAGAAAACATAAATCCTCGTCTAAAATCTAAAGCGTGGTTACAAAAGTACATTTCCACAGAGCAATACGAAATTTTCTTTGGTTCATTTCTTGTTGAGCTGTATGAGTGGATATCGAGGTTCACTGAAAGAAAGGATTGTTTTAAGAACAAAAAACCTATAGCGTGGACTCTTGAGTTGATACATCGACTCAAGAGAACTAACAACAGGATTTCAAGGGATGTCGATTTCTAGATTGATAGTACCTTGGGAGGATTCATTATTGAGTTCACAGTAGACTCGATTGTGTCCTACAATGAATCTGAACAAATATTGTTCAAAGGGTCGCGAGGTAAGTATCTTAAATCTTCAAAAATGTGGATTAAAATTATTTTGTGTGAAAATGGAGTTTTACCAATGTAATTGGTTTTCTAGCTTACTTATGTTTGGAGGAAGAAAAAGTAAATATGAGCCAGAGACCAATGCAACGTGAAGTGGAAAGAGATATAGAGTAGACAATAAAAATAGATATCGTGGACAATATCCGGAGACCTTTGTAGAGACTGATTATAGCCCTCTATTGAGTGAATCTGAAAGTGAAAGAGAAGATAACCCACAACTAACTTCGCAGTATTCCCCCTTCCATACTGAGAGTTTGTCGAAGCCAGAGTCCAGTAATAGTTAGGGTGTTGGTGGTTTCCCTGCTCCCCCTACCCCTCCCACCCCTCCCCCTTCTCCCCTAGAAGAGGTATGGTTGATGATATTAACCTACCTATTTTCATAGGAACTAGATCGGAGGATCCATAATAGTTTTGGTTTTTATGCGAAGCTGTATGGGCAGCGAAGCAGGTAAATGATGAAAATATAAAGAAGGCATAGCTTGTTATGACACTAGGTCACAGAGCATTGACTTGGTATTTGAAGTATGCAACCAATCAATACATAACATTTGTAGATATCAAAACAACACTAGTAGGATAATTTAGGAAGTGGAAGTCTCAGTCGCAGTCCGTCACTGAGTTGAAGGAAATCAAATAGAAACCTATTGAGTATGTTTGGGAGTTAGATCAAAGATTTAAGCTGCTATTGAATCAGGTAAGCTTCGACATAGCTCCATAGCAACATCGATATTGGTTTATAGTTGTGTTGCTACCGCATATCAGATTACCATTGATGCAACAGAAGATAGGAAGTCAAGTCAAAGTTGTAGATATTGCGATGAAGTTGGAAGTTTCACCTATAGGAGATACTAATACAGGCATGCAACAGATTTAGAGTCAACTTGCAAACCTAAACTTACAGATAAAATACATCAAGAAAGGTAAAGAAGTTAGAGAAGAAGTATGGTGTATAAAGTGCAAACCGGAGGGCCATTCTAAAGAGAAATTCCTTGTCTTCTAGGATTACATGGCTAGTGGGGCACCAAATCCCTTGAACACGGGATCCAACCTGTGGTGCGTAATATGTAGGACGAGAGGCAAACATCACTCAGAGGAATGTTACCTGTTGCAAAACTATGTACAGACTCCAAAGAATATATTTTTAAAATTATGTAAATTAATAGGACATGATGTGAACAATTGTCGGGCTTATGACTTAATGATAGAGCATAGTATTGATGCTTATATAATGCAAGAATAAAAACATGGACATCAAGACAATGGAAAATGTGGTGGTCGAGGAGGCTACCAAGGAAGAGGTCGAGTTGGTGGAGTTGGTCGAGGACGTGGACATATCATTTGTTATAACTGCGGCCATCCTGGTCATTTTGCAAGAGATTGTCAAAACCCCACTACGACACGTAAGTACTGTAAATCTTTTGATTACGTAATTGAAGAATGTCCTGTAGTTATGGAAAAGATTCAAGAAAAAAGGAATCAACAGTTGAAGTTGAAAATTAAAATGATGACTTCTAAACGAAGGACTGATGAACCTCGAATTAGTATTATCACTAGAATTGGAGTTGCCACCGGTAGTGATAATACATATGAAAAGAAGGAATTTGAAAATATAGGTGCATGGGTTAGAAAGAATGCGAAGAAAGTTCCTATTTTTTATATTCAGAAAGAAAAAGAAATTATTATGGAAGCAAAGCGATTTTTTATGGATCTCAGAGCTTCAACCTCTAGTGCACAACCTAAGTCTAGTAACTACAATGTGTCATTAGCTTCGACACAAAGGCAAGCTCCAATGCAGAATCGAGTTTTGACATAAGGCCAAGAGTTATCAAATCAAATAAGTATTTTAAGATCTTTTCTACAAAATTGTATGAAGTTGTTAAGAGATTAAAAGGTCGTAGAAGGGCTTCAAGAGTTGATAGATTCCTACGCATCAAAAGAAGCACCGCGAAGAGAGATGCGCGCAGTTAATAATTTGCATCGACAAAAGAGAACTGGAAGATAAATGAGACTTAGTGCACTGATAGGAGATATGAGATGGATCAAGTTATTCTAGATTTGGGATTTGATGTTAATGTCTTGATGAAGAATACATGGGAATTGATGGGTAAGTCGAAGCTACAATGGTCACCTATTCAGTTAAGGATGGAAACTCAAAAAAAGATCCTCCCTGTGGGAATATTACCCGGTGTCACAGTGGATATTGGAGGTGTGCGCACTAATACTGATTTTAAAATAATAGATATTATCAATGATAGTAATCCTTATCCTGCATTCCTTGGACTGGATTGGGCATTTGACGATATGGCCATAATTGATTTGAAGAAGAGACAAATGATATTTGAAGGAAACAATGCAAGGGTAATTGTTCTCTTGGATCCATCAGAAAGAGTAAGATATACATAACCAGTCAAAGAAGAATATTGTGCAACATATATAGACAACATAGGATCGGGTTAACCCTATTGCAAAAGTAAAGTTGAGTTGGGAGCATGATAGTTAATGTACTTCAGATTCAGAAGAAGAGTTAGAGAATTGTCAGAATAGGCTGCATGAAGTATCCACAAGGATTTTATTAAGAGTTACCAAATCATTTCATTGTATGACATTTGAGGTATGTAACCTGCCTTCTTATGATGGATAGGATATGTGAATAATTTTCCCAATGACTATGAAGAACGGGTTCAAGAAAATCAAAGGTTGTTAGCCTTGGATATAGCCCTGAAATCTACCCCTACTAGATGGTAGAACGGACAAAAGAATAATATAGGTGGTTTGCAGGAATGTCAAATATTGATGTGGATAAGGTTTGGGCAGGTAGAAACAAAGATGGAGATAAAATATGATGGTCAAATTATCCCTAGGGAGCATATCCAGCTATGCACTTCAGCATGGAAGGAGATTCCACAGCAAGATTGGGTACATGTATTCATTCATACACCGGAGACAATACCTAAGAATTGGTAACTAGAAACAGATCTTCGACATGGTACTGGAAATTGGGCATACATGGTGGATAGTTTCATATTAACATTTAGTTTTGAGGATGATTTCCCATGCATAGATTTGGCCCTTTAGATAGTCAAGAAGAAGATCTTTGAGAAGGTCACCTCACTGACATGCCAAGAAACTTGATTGGGTTGTGCAGATAGAATATGCACTGGAATTCTATAACATTATTGCAAATAGCGAAGAAAAAGATCCTCGCAACATCGACATAGAAGAATCAGTAGGATACCGTGAAGTAAATGGACCTGAACTAGAGATACCAGACATAGAAAAGCCACTGAATACCAAGAAGGTGAACATAGGATCAGAGGAAGAACCTAAGTTTGCAACAGTGGGAGATTACTAGGATGAGAATACCATCGATAAAATTACAAAGCTACTTCAAGAATATCAAGAATTGTTTCCTGCCAAGTTTTCATAGATGAAGGGTACATTAGGAGATCTAGGAGTCGTGAATGTTGGGTGTGGAGCATGATTATCTTATATACTTTGTATCACAGCATTGGACCCATGTACCTTAAAAGGGGCAGCAACGCCGCCTGTAATTAATCGCTGCCATGGGGGGTCCAAGGGGGGGCGGCAACGCCTTTCGGAGCCCCCCCCTGGCAGGGGTTTCGGGGGCAGCGCCCCCGAAGCTAAAAACAGATGTAAAATTTCCTTGTAAAAGTATAGTAATTTCTAGTCAATCTGGGCCGTTCATAGGTGAATGATCTAACGGTAGAAGTTATGTTTAGTTTAGGGTTTTTTTCCCTAGAAGGCAACCCCCTTGTATATATGAGGGTATTGTATTGCGGCTGTGTATTATGTGTGTATTCTCAGAGCGAGAAACAGATAGGGAGACTGTGAGAGAGAACAAAGGATATTACAGCTGATCTGTTGTAGGTTTTTTCTCTTCATTTTTGTTGGATAATAGAAAGGAAGGACTGGCTGTTCGGGGTGGGCATAGCCCAAACTGGGTGAACCACGTATATCTGTGTCTCTCTAGTTTTATGTGTTTGTGTGCTTGTATTTTCCACATATTTTATGTGTTGCATTGCTCTGTAATATTTAATTTTCTAACAACTGGTATCAGAGTCGAAGGTCTATTTGGCTTATAAACTCGCAGGATAGAAGGGTTCCTGGTTCGAGTGGGAGCAATGGCGGAAGAAGGTAAATTTAGGGTCGAGAAATTTAATGGCCAAAACTTCTCGTTTTGGAAGATGCAGATGGAAGATTATCTGTATCAGAAAGATCTGTACCTACCATTGAGCGGAAAAGCAAAGAAGCCGGCGGCCATGACAGACGCGGAATGGAACATTCTCAATAGAAAGGCACTCAGAATAGTACGGTTGTGCCTTGCGGCGTCATTCGCCTTCAATATTTCAAAGGAAACAAAAACAGAGGGTTTGATGTAGACGTTGGCGAAACTATATGAAAAACCCTCAGCCTCAAACAAGGTATTTCTTATGAAACGATTATTTAATATGAAGATGTCGGAAGGTGGATCTGTTGTAGACCATTTAAATGATTTTAATATAGTTACCAGTCAGTTAAGTTCTGTAGGGGTAAACTTTGATGATGAAGTTAGGGATCTTTTATTTCTGTGCTCATTGCCAGAAAGTTGGAATGGTTTATTTATGGCCATTAATAACTCTGTCTCTGGATCTAGTACTTTAAAGTTTGATGATGTTTTCGGTGCTATCCTTAGCGAGGAAATGTGACGGAAAAGCTCTGGTGAGACATCGGGTAATGCTTTGAGTGCAGAGTCTAGGGGAAGAATAATGGAAAGAGGAAAGAGCTCGGGTTATCGCAGTAAATCAAGGAAAGGCAGATCCAAGTCTAGATCGGGGATAGTGTGCTGGAAATGCGGAAAGCGAGGACACCTAAAGAAATATTGTAGATCTTGGAAGGGAAAAGAAGGAGATGCACAGCAAGAAAACAATCATGAAGCAAATGTGAGAGGTGATGTGTTACAAGATGCTTTGATTCTTTCTTTAGAAAATGTTACTGATTCTTGGGTTGTAGATTCAGGGGCTTCATTCCATGCCACACCTGATAATAAATATTTTCATGACTATGTTCAAGGAGATTTTGGACAGGTTCGTTTGGGTGATGATAAACCCTGTAAAATTGTTCGAATGGGTAAAGTTCTTGTAAAACAATAGAATGGAAACCAATGGCTACTAAAGGGGGTAAGGCATGTTCCAGATCTGAAGAAAAATCTGATTTCAACAGGGCAGTTAGGCAGTGAAGGTTGTGTGACAACTTTCACAGATAAAACTTGGAAGGTCACCAAAGGAGCCTTGGTAATAGCAAAAGGCGAAAAGGTTGGTACATTGTATTTATGCAATGGTATTTCTAACTATGTTAATGCTTTAACTTCCAAAGGAGTAGATGCAGCATTATGGCATCATAGGCTCGGACACATGAGTGAGAAGGGGATGAAGATTCTTCACTCAAGAAATTTGTTGCCAGTTTTGAAGAATGTTGATTTGGATTTCTGTGAGAATTGCATTTATGGAAAACAGAAGAGAGTCAGATTTCTCAGAGTTGGGAAAGAAAAGAAGAGCGAAAAATTGGAGCTTGTGCATACAGATGTATGGGGACCTGCTCAGGTATCATCTCTCGGTAGCTCTCGTTATTATGTTACTTTTATTGATGATGCAACTAGAAAAACATGGATTTATTGTATTCAGAATAAATCTGATGTATTTGATACTTTCAAGAAATGGAAAGCTTTGGTTGAGATTAAGACAGGAAAGAAGTTGAAGTGTCTCAGATCAGACAATGGAGGTGAATATTGCAACAAAGAGTTTGATAGGTACTGTTCAGAGCATGGAATTTGCAGAGAGAAGATAGTTCCAAGAACACCATAAGAAAATGGTGTGTCAGAAAGAATGAACAGAACAATCATGGAGCATGCAAGGTGCATGAGATTGCATGCAGGATTGCCTTTACAATTTTGGGCATATGTTGTAGATACTGTTGTTTATCTAATAAACAGAGGGCCTTCAAGTTCCTTGGATGGTGGTATTCCAAAGGAAGCATGGACAGGTAAAAAGGTAAACTACTCTTTTTTAAAGCCTTTTGGCTGTGAGGCCTTTATCCATATTAATAAAGAAAATAGAACAAAGCTTGAGGAAAAATCAAAGAAATGTACCTTTATGTACCTTTATTGGATATGGTGTTAATGATTTTGGATATCGCTTATATGATTATGAAAATCACAAAATCATTAGGAGCAGAGATGTAATATTCAATGAAAAGGTCTTGTATAAGAATTAGTTGCAGGAAAAGAAACAGGAAAAAGAAAGCAAGGAATACACGGTTCTTGATGAGATAACTGAAAAAATAAAGGTGCCTGAAAATAATAATAATCAACAACCACAGCAACAACAACCACTACAACAGCAATAGGCACCTCAAACACCTGAAAGTGGTGTTAGAAGATCTACCAGGATAAGTAGACCCCCTAAACGATACTCTCCTTCATGATATTATTTATTGTTGACTAATTCTGGTGAACCCGAATGTTATGAAGAAGCAATGCAGGTTGAAAGCAGGAAGAAGTGGGAGCTAGCCATGGAAGAAGAGATGGACTCCTTAATGCATAACCATACTTGGGACTTAGTCAGGTTGCCTGCAGGTAAAACTGCATTGCAGAATAAATGGGTTTATAGGTTGAAGGAAGAAGATGGAGGAAAACAGAGGCACAAAGCTA
Source organism: Pinus albicaulis (assembly GCA_034641835.2). Lineage (NCBI taxonomy): Eukaryota > Viridiplantae > Streptophyta > Pinopsida > Pinales > Pinaceae > Pinus > Pinus albicaulis. Next base: position 458,635,750 of record CM076580.1, on the reverse strand, counting down.
GACTTGTGGTGAAGGGGTTTGCACAGAAGAAAGGTATTGATTTTGATGAAATATTTTCTCCTGATGTTAAAATGACTTCAATCATAACTATTTTAAGTCTTGTAGCAGCGGAATATTTACATCTTGAACAGTTAGATGTAAAGACAGCATTTCTCCATGGAGATCTGGAGGAAGAGATCTATATGGAGCAACCAGAAGGATATGAGGTCAAAGGGAAAGAAAAATTAGTGTGCAGGCTAAAGAAAAGCTTGTATGGCTTAAAACAGGATCCAAGGCAGTGGTATCTAAAATTTGACAAGTTTATTTCTGAACAAGGTTATACTAGATGTCACTCTGATCATTTTGTTTATCTGAAAAGGCAAAATGATGGCAGCTATATTATATTGTTATCGTATGTAGATGACATGCTTGTTGTAGGGTCTAACATTGAAGAAATAAATGTGCTCAAAAGAAAATTGGCAAATTCATTTGCAATGAAGGATTTGGGAGCTGCAAAACAAATCCTTGGTATGAGGATAGCTAGAGACAGGAAAAATCGCAAATTAACACTGTCTCAAAATGAGTACATAGAAAAGGTGTTGAAAATATTTAATATGCAGAATGCAAAACCAGTTAGTACACCTTTTGCTAGCCATTTCAAACTTAGTAAGGAGATGTGCCCAAAGACCCAAGAAGACATGGATTATATGTCTAAAGTTCCATATCCATCAGCAGTTGGAAGTTTAATGTATGCAATGGTCTGCACAAGGCCTGATATTGCACATGCAGTGGGAGTTGTAAGCAGGTATATGAACAATCCAGGAAAAGAACATTGGATGGCAGTAAAATGGATTCTCAGATATTTGAGAGGTACCACAAATCAAGCATTATGCTTTGGTGGTTCAAACATTGCTCTACGGGGATATGTTGATGCAGATATGGTAGGTGACAGAGATAACAGGAGGAGCACTACAGGATATGTATTTACTATAGGTGGAACAACTGTCAGTTGGGTTTCAAAAATCCAAAGTGTTGTTGCACTTTCAACAACAGAAGCAGAGTATGTTGCTGCTACAAAGGCTAGTAAAGAAATAATTTGGTTACAAAGGTTTATGGATGAATTGGGTAAGAAGCATGATATGGGCACATTATACAGTGATAGCCAAAGTGCCATTCATCTTGCAAAGAACTCAACATTTCATTCCAAGACTAAACACATACATCTCAAGTACCATTTCATACGGTCAATATTGGAAGATGGAGAGTTGAAGATGGAAAAGATACACACTAGCCATAATCCTGCAGATATGCTAACAAAATTTGTAACCAGGGAGAAACTAAGAATGTGCTCAGTTTCAATTGGTCTTCAAGGATGACGATGAAGATTAGGAACATCCATGTCCAAAAAGGAGTCATTGTCCATCAAATGAAGCAGCGGTGGAGTTGCTACAATCAATCTCCAAGTGGGAGATTGTTGGGTGTGGAGCCTGATTATCTTATTTACTTTGTATCACAGCAATGGACCCCTGTACCTTAAAAGGGGCGGCAACGCCGCCCGTAATTAATCACTGCCGTGGGGGGTCCAAGGGGGGGCAGCAGCGCTTTTCGGAGCCCCCTCCTGGCGGGGGTTTCGGGGGCAATGCCCCCGAAGCTAAAAACAGATGTAAAATTGCCTGGTAAAAGTATAGTAATTTCTACTCAATCTGGGCCGTTCATAGGCAGATGATCTGATGGTAGAAGTTATGTTTAGTTTAGGGTTTTTTTCCCTAGAAGGCAACCCCCTTGTATATATGAGGGTATTGTATTGCGAAATTTGTTTATTATGTGTGTAACGCCGAGAGCGAAAGCAGAGATAAGGAGACTATGAGAGAGAGCAGAGGATATTGACGCGGATCTGTTGTAGGTTTTGTCTCTTCATTTTTGTTGGATAATAGAAAGGAAGGACTGGCTATTCGGGGTGGACATAGCCCAAACTGGGTGAACCACGTATATCTGTGTCTCTCTAGTTTTATGTGTTTTGTGTGCTTGTATTTTCCGCATATTTTATGTGTTTCATTGCTCTGTAATATTTAATTTTCTAACAATGAAGATTCCCCTTAAGCCTAATGCAAAGCCAGTTAAACAAATACCTTACAGGTTGAACCCAAAGTATAAGGAGAAACTAAAACTAGATTTGGATAAGATAATAGTAGGAGGAATCATTGAACCTGTAGAAGAATAAAAATGGGTAAGTCTTATGGTGGTGCAAGAAAATGAGACTCGAGGAGATATTAAGATCTTTGTTTATCTGAGAAAGTTGAATGATGCATATCTACATTATCTATTCTCTACCCCTTTCACATATGAAGTGTTGTATAATGTAGGAGGACAATAATTTTACTCATTTATAGATGGATTTTCAGGTTATCATCAGATTAGGATTGCACCCAAAGATTGACATAAGACCACATTTGCTACAGAATTGGGCTCATATCAATACACAATGATTTCTTTTGGATTGAAAAATGCTCCTCCTATATTCTCTAGGGCGGTGATATCATATTTTAAAGAGTACATTCACAAGTTATTGGAGGTATATTTTGATGATTGGATAGTATTTGGATTGTTGAGCAAACATGTGGGAAGTTTAAGACTTATGCTCGACACATGCAAAAAGTATCAGATCTATTTGAATTTAAAGAAGTGCATCTTTTGTGCACCCTTCGACATATTGTTGGGACATATTGTCTGTAAGCAAGGACTAATGGCGAACCCTACTAATATTGTTGCCATTGTGAACTTGTATCCACCTAAGACAGTATGACAACTTCGCTCTACGTTGGGACATAATGGGTATTACATGAAGTTCATCAAGGGGTATGCACAGATCACTACGCCTATGGAGAAATTGTTGAAGAAGGATGCAACCTTTGAGTGGAATGAAGAATGTCAAAATATTACCCCTTATCACCCTCAGGCTAGTGGTATAGTGGAAGCATTTAATAATATTTGGAGAATGCAATTACTAAGTTATGCAATGTGAACAGAGATGACTGGGACCGTAGAATTCCAGCAGTGTTATGGGCTTATAGGACCACATGTAAGAAGTTGATAGGTAAGACACCCTTCGGGTTGGTTTATGGGAAAGAAGTTGTGATGCCTATGGAGTACATTATGCCTAGCTTGAGGATTTCATCTTTTATATATATGGCCGACCCTGACATAATGGAGGAAAGAATGTCACAGTTGCTTGCTTTGCAGGAAGATAGATTTATAGCCATATTTCATTAGTAGGTGCAGAAAGTCAGAGAAGAGGCTTGGAACGACAGACATATTAAGCAAAACAAGTTCTAGATAGGAGACTGTGTCCTCCTTTGTGACAATAAGTTTGTGAAATTTCCAGAAAAATTCAAGATGCATTGGTTGGGCCCATACATTATCAAGCATATTACTAATGGACGTGCAATTCAATTAGAAAATTCAAATGGATAATTGATTCCAGGAAGACTAAATGGCAGTAGGTTGAATTTTCATAGGGACGACACTGCACCTACTACCTCGCTCTAAAGATGAAAGGAGAAAAGTCTTAGTGCCACCTGAAGTTGAAAGTGGGCACTGGACTATAAACTACATTGCAGAAAGAGCTTTGACGAAGGAGGTTACTTTGCTATAGCCTAGGTTATGTCGAAGTTCGTAGAATCTGCAACATAAGAAGGGTTGTTCGTTGTAATATGAATGCATCGAAGTTCGCCCGAAAAATATGACCATTAAAATGGAAAGTTTTCTTTGGAAGGCATGAGATGATTTTTATACTGCAAATGACCTCCTCATCAGCTCAGAGGAGAATGACACATGGATGGAAGAAACTGACCTAGACAGAGACCTATTTTTCCATGGTAACGCACACTAGAAACTGTCAGGCCAAGTTGCAACACTTCTCTTCTTCCTGTAGGGAGTGTTAGTTCCTAGGTTAACACATCGTTTTGCCTAAAGGGAAATGCTACCCGTGTTTCATGAAGAATGAGGGGAAATTTTCAAGTTAATTGACTAACATTTCTGGATTTTTCTCAAGGAGTCAGTCCAAAAAGTTGGCAACCTACGATGCAGACCTCTGATTGGACATTTCATAACCTAACTAAGTATCAAAAGAGGGAAAAAACTAGAAAATCATGGAAACATCATGGATTTTTCCCTATTCAAACTAATGAATAAGAATGGCAAGGTTGATCCTCCCAAAATATTATAAATTGGATGCAAGGGCTCATTGTCAAAGGTCGAAAGGTTGATTGTGTAAGGAGTGAAATTTTGTTATTGTGAAGTTTCATGGTTGGCTTGGTTCATTGAGAACTATTTGCCTAAGCATTGTCACATTAGGATATTAAGGAGAGAGAGCTTGGAGTTGGAGGACTAAGGGAGGCTTGACCAAAATGATGGTTGTAATCTTCCTTCATTCAATATAATAGAACTGCCTCTATTTTTTCCACTTGGTGTCTTATTATTGCATCTATTGAGTTATTTGTTAGAGATACATGTTATAAGTGGCCTAGACTTATATGATTTCTTAGTTGATTATATGTTTGTCTTTGATTGTTTATTGTGATAACAATATGAAGATTACTAGTTTCGTTGTTTGCTTGCACGATTCGTACTTGGAGCTAGAGAGGCGGACTTCCACCACACTACATTGAGCTCTCCAACAGATTGACACTACACATCTAGGTAATCCTTCTATATTTCACCTTGTCAATTAAAAACTTGTATGAACATTCATATATTGTCTTTGTGAATGTTGAAGCTAATTTGACTGTATGCCTTGGGTCCCGGGAAGGCCCGAGAGTGATATTACTCCAGCCACCACCTGTGCATTTTACCCCTAAGAAAAATTAGCGACTCCACTGGGAAAGTTGTCTTTTGAAGGTGCGGGAGGATGCATTTATGAAGATAGATTGGCAGGATCTAGTGACAAATATGCACTTAATGAAGCAAATCCAAACAATATCTAAGCTAATGATGAGGTTAGAAGTTCAAAATTGTTATAAAAGGCATGTCTCACCAAAATTTTGGTACTTTGCTGTCTGAGAGCTTAAAAATTGCTAAGTATCGAGAAATTGCAGAAGTTGCGCTATTGTATGAACACTGAAGATTTTGTCTGTATATTCAAAGATAAAGGTATATCAGGAATCATGGAAGCCACAACACCATCTAATACACCCACAACATCACCATCACCTGCAGTAGCATCGCCCCTCATCCAGCAGAAATCTCCACGGAAGAAACCATCAAAGGAACAGATAAAAAAGAAGAAACAAGACAAGAAACTTGGAAAGCCACAACTAAAACCCTAACCTGTAAGAGACAACGAGGAAGAAGCAAGGCAGGAACAAATGGAAATAGAGGGTGTAGCATTTCCATCACCTCTTCCAGCATACATTCCAACCAGGAAAAAAATGTGAAAGCGATGAAATATTCAGAGGATGCAAATTATGGCACCTTTACACCACTATTACAAGAGAAATTTTCATTTGAGGGAGAATTACTAGGGAAAATTCTGCAGTTGAAGTTCGCAAAATCTAAATTCAACGATAGAAATAAATACCCACAGTTCGTACCAGGAAGATATTTGAAGAAAGTAAACAACCTGGAAAGTGGTGTGACGAGGATAGAACCATAGCAGTGGGCGACTGGATTGCAGTAGTCTAGTTTATTAAACATGATGAATGTACTGCACTTCAGCAGAAGTACAACAAACACAGCCTATGTCAAACAATTTCTTGTATTAATACATTATGGATGCCTTTGGATGGGAAAAAGGATCCCCGTAGATGAAATGTTGATATGGAGAATTACAAGGTTGTCGTATCAAGGACGGGACCCTATAGAAGAATTTGTGGGAAAAGACCAGGATAAAGCGATAGCTCAAAATATGAAGCAGAATTTTGGATTGATAAAAGGGAAGCAAGAATATGACATCAACTCAATCGGTGACCAAGGAGTCTACTTTTCCATGCACATATTAGTTGGGAAAATCATGAGAAATTATTGAGTCAATGAATTCCCTGCAGCAGTAGTTTCACTAGTTGCGTAGTGCAAAAACAAGGTTCATTAAAACTAGGTTGAATATCTTTGCAAGGAATTTTTGGACGACTTTCGTTAAGTCCAGGAGAAAGGTAAACCTTTCATTATGCATGGTTGATTTTAATAATAACAATGCTAGCATGGAAAGAGCCGGAGGATTCACAGTTTCCTTCGGTAGAAGCAGATGTGTGTGAAGTCGTGCGATATGCCTTGTTGTGGTATACAAGATAGCCATCACGAGCACATCAAAATGTCATATTTTTTGTATTATATCACATGGATTTGCATATGTTGGTGAACCAAAACCCTTGACTGTCACCAATTCTATACAGAAATATAGCTCTGTTGCGAAGTTCAAGGCAGCTTTTCAAAAAATATATATACAAGGTCGCAAAGACAACACAAAGACATGGAATCCCCTGCCATACTTGGTAACAAAAGATGATCTCCTCACACTAGTACAAGAATGGCCCGCAGAATGGATGATTGTGATGGAGAAAGACGCGAAAGATAGTCATACAAAGGAGGAAACATCATAGCATAGAGAACTGAGTGGAAAAGATAAAGACAAGGATGAACAAGAGCATGAACAGGAGCAGGAACATGAGAAGGGCCGTGAGTAAGATCCTCCTGGAGGCTATGAGCAGAATAAGTAGAAGACAAATACAAACAAAGGAAAGAGGAAGATACAAGTGAAGCTTCCCCGAGGAGAAAAAATAAGCAGAAGGTAGATAAGTCAAAGGACATAATTCCATTGGTCCTTACTGATGGAAACCTAGGTGATATCGAAGAAAAAATTCAAGAGCTGACAGTGGAGTCGTGGAACAAGATAGAGGATCACTATGGGGCAATCTTAGCAGGTGTCGAGGAGCGTATTGCGTAGTTAAAAATATTGGCACAAAAAATCAGGCAACCAGTGCAGATAAGGAAAGGGATTCGACAAGAAAGAATAATAGAGTCGACATTTTGGGTGCACATAATGTAGATACCTACTAGCGCTCTGCAATTCGACTCCGTCGAAGTGGAGAAACAGGAGAAAGGATGGGAGTTTGTCAACATGAACATCACAACACTGTGAATTCATACATTGCATGAGATCCATCAAGGAATCACAGATGAGATGAAGCAATGAGAACAAATCAACTCAAAATTGAATATTCAGGTAGAACAAGAGCGAGCTTCATTGAAGAAACAACTCGACCAGGCCATCAAGGAGAAGGACCAGGAAGAACAACAGTAGTAGAAATTGAAAGAGGTGGTCGAAGCCACATGCAGAGAATTCTCATACATTAATGTCCAAGAAGAGGAACCAGTGGAAGACAAGGCCGTGAAGCATGGTCTCGCAGTAAAAGGGTGTAAGGAGAAAATTTTGGAATTGAAATTTTCATATGAAATAAAGATCAGTGAGCTACAGATGCAGCTAAAACCAACCACGCCACCAAAAGTACGAGAGAAAAGGGAGATCGACCTGAAGACTACAATGGGCGACATCTCTGCATCAGTCACAGATTGTGGGAAGTTGCTCGATGAGACTTTAGAAATTTGGAATTTGGTGCAGGAAGATCCAAATGTGCAGAAGTTAGAAGAAGACATCCAACAAAAGCAGAAGCAGTTGGAGGAGATTCGGGAAACTTTGAAGACCTCTTCAATCTCACAGAGGCTCGCCAATATCAGTGAGGGAAATGCCCTCCAGAAGAAGCTAGAAAATTTGAGAAGGGAAGAATCGACTTTGGAAAAGAGAACTTAGCCATGGTGGGATGAGGCTCTCCAATTGTCGCAGGAAGTAAATGGGAGGCTTCAGGAGCTTCAACAAAGAGAAGATGCAATACTAAAGAAGACAACAAGACCAGTGACAGAGGCATTATTTGAAGAAGTATGCAGTGAGGAAAATCAGGTCGCACAGATACTACAGAAATTAAATGGTGCCTGCGACAACATCACAGCAAATATCAGGGGCAAAGTAGTTGAGTGACTCAGGACGAGTCACATGTGAGTGTTGGGGGCATGTTGGGTGCAGCCCAACTTGGCCTAGATTTTGATGAAGACTCTGCATTTTTGGAGAAAAGCATGAAGTATATATACAGCGCGGTGTTAAAGGGAATTCGAGGCGAGTCGAAGTCCCTCCTTGTTGTAAAGCGCACTACTTTGTAATGGGTATTGGGACATATTTGCTTGTTTCAAGGAGTCCATAGTATTTGGACCATGGTATTGTAATGATGTATCCTTGTGATGTAATAGTATAAATAGGGTAAAATAATAAGAATATGGATATCCTATCATGATTTATGGATGATATGGTGTGCTATTGTTGTATCTTTGTAATTTGTAGTTCGTGGTAAGGGAGAGGCTCTGCAGCTAAGTGCATAGAGGCATGAGTCTGCAGCTGAGTGCGCAGGTCGAAGATCAGCTGTATTCAAATATTTATTATATAAATCAAAAAATTTGGTGTTATTATTTGTTTTTTTGTGTATATTTTCTATCTGTTATAGAGAAGCTGTTATTTTATTTGCATTTTACTTCAGCACTATGATGGGTTATGTTTAAGTGTTTTGGGGCGAAGTAATCTATGGTTGTATACAACGAAATAGTTTATGAATGTTAAAATCAGGAGAACATAATGATACTACATCCCCACATCCCTCAAGGCTGCCAAAACGTGGTTATACATCCTCCCATAGTCACTTCGGGTGAGACTGTGATATGCTTGTAGGTCATTGCCAAAAGGGCTAGTGATTGAGGGTTTTGTTGATGCGCAGTATAGTTTGAACCTGGGTCAGCCCAAATCAAGCCAACATCAATATAACAGTAACAATAAAATGACTTGCATTAGCATATTTTTTCTCTTTATCTTTTGTACCTTTGAACTTATTTAGAATATTTTTCGATGTGTTTGGTATAAACGATGTAACAATGTGAGAACTCTGTAACATGAACAAATAAATATGAGAACTCTGTAGCACTAAAAAAAAATAACCATTAGGAAAATTAAGTAGGTTTTCATTTGCTTAAGCCTTAAATACTTGATTATTTCACCAAACACTTTTGATTTTGATAGTACTTTCCATTAAGATCTGAAAATATGTTTGATGTCAAACTCTTCATTGAACATATACGGCTGTTAATTCCATTTAAACGTGAAACAACCTTGAATCTACATTGCTTCAACACTTTAAGATGAGTCGTTGTATTTGTTGAGGTCCACATATGTTATAGATAAGATCCTTACATGTAACCCCTATAACAATGACACATGTTAACCGAAAAAGGGCACACACTAATCGGGAGATTGTTCGAATTCCTAGTGGCATTTACTCTGAAGAATTGTGTAATGATTACAAGTTGTGAGCAAATCAAGAATATGCAGAGGGATCCAGAACCAGCATGTGTCACAAGTTACCAAAATTGGAGGTGTTTCATGTATAAGAAGTCATGTTTGAAAAATGACAACACAGATTCTCGCACCTCTGTGAGTGTTTCCGCACTAGTCCTTGTACACAACAACACGTGTTAGCCGAAAAAGGACCCACACTAATGATTGTTAAATGACACAAAGATATTTTTCTCACATATTTTGTTAACTCTTTTCCAATTCTAAATGATACACTATGAATTCATGATGAGAAACGAATCACTAAGTCTCATTTGACTATTGTGTTGTACTACCACGTGTCACCTATTTTGGCGAGATGATAATTCATATATCACGTATTGCAACTGCCATGTTTCCTTATTTTGGGTGATATGTCATCACTTTGCATACTTTACTTCCCATAGTGGCTACTTCCAACCCAAGTTAATTTAAAACTATAAAAAGTCAATTTTAACGTTATTTGAAATACATCTTTCCTTGTTTTGCAATAATGTTTTTGTGAAATTTCACAAAAAATCAATCAACCTTCCGCGACATCAATTAAGTATTTTCAACGTGGCGAATCGACTTGTAATCATGACATCATTTCCATTCTTACTATAATTTACTTTGAACCATTGTGTAATGATAACTGATTGTGAACAAATCAAGAACATATAAAGGGTTATAAATGGCTTCGTGGCTAGTATTCGTCGTACCAAATTGTAGTAGCCGAAAGTGTTGACACGTACAAAAATCCATTTAAATTTACATTGAATGATATGTTTAACAAGAATTTAAACCATTATTTCATGCCACAAAACACTACTCTACAATATCTTAATTTATGTTTTAAATAAATCCTAATTTATTTTTCTATGGTTTCACGCTATGCTAAATATTTGCATTTTAGAAATAATCTCATAACCTTGAAACTAATTTTAAATTCATATTTTAAAACTAATTTCCTAACTTGACTCCATAGGGTGAAAAGAATTTAAATTTCAGTGCCTAGAATAAAGGATGTATGAAGAGCGATATTTGCAGGAGAACCATTATATGTCCACCTCCACACCTCCACACACATTCTACCCACTGCACACTTTCATCCCATACAAATTGTAAAACGTTAATTTTCACATTATTTGACACAAATATTTTCCCATTCTACAAGAATGTTTCATGAAATGTCACATAAACTTAATTAACCTTTTGACAGCACAGATTAACACATATTGAAAATTTAATTAAAACTTAATCTTACGATACCCCGATGGTGGTGACATTAATGTTGGAAAATGGAAGGGGAGGCGACGGTGGTGCCTGCCCGACCTCCACACATGCCCCCTACAAATGTTAATGTGAATTGATGTGAAGGGGTAGTTGAGATTCAACAAGAAGATTCAACACCCACGCCTAGTGCATTAAGCACCTGGTTGCATTAAGCACCCAAACTAGGGTGGGGCCCACAGTGTTATTTTTGGGTGCATGTCTATTTTTATTATCCCTTAATTTAGATGGACATTAAATTGTAATCTATTCTCAATGTGGACTTGAAATAGTTAACTGAAGTGGAAAATTCAGTTAGCTAGTGGATTTTGATTTACAGGTTGGTTGGTGGGACATGCAGAGTAATTCTAGTTGTAACAGAGTTCAAAGTGCAGTGATGCATGAGTTGATGCAAGTTGTAAACATTTTAACTTAGCTAAGTGAGTTAAACTCAGTTGTGCTAGTTGTAACTAAAGATACATTAGTGAGAGATCTAGTGAATTAAATATTAATTAATTCACAATCAGTGATATCACATGCAACTGAGGATTTACTATTATTAACTATATGCATGTCAGATCCAGCGGAGACCCAGTTGAGTTCTAGGTGAAAGGGAGGTTGACTATCAGTTGTGACATTATCTACTTACACACATGTAGGCAAACACCCATTGGAGTGCCATGATACTTGCACAATCAAGGCAGGCAATAATTCCTATCTTTTAGGGATCTTTACCATCAGGGATTGCACAAGCAAGGCAGGCTGTCTAGAGGTTGAGAATTGGCTATGTGTTGGTCAGTTTTGCATATGACAGTGTGAGACAATTAGCTAATGTACTGAGGGCTCTTGTGAGAAGTGTTTTTTATCTAATTGTTTCATGATACATGTTTTATATACAATAGAAGATAGTGGGGTTTTTAATTGTAAGCTTTCCCCGAGAAATTATCTGTGTTGTGTCTGATTATCTGTGTTGTGTGTGATTGATCTTTCTTCATTTTCATGTGATTAGCGATTGTGTTTTTAATTCTGCAAAATATTTGTAGAAGCGATTTAGTGTTTAACTTTAGTACATTGTTAGATCGGGCGAATCCAAGATATACATGCTTGTTGTATAATTTATACATGGTATCAGAGCATAGGAAATTGCAAAAGTGAAGCAGGAGCTGAGTTTGTGACTAGATAGAATTCGAATTTGCAGAAATATTTTCTTGGTGCTACAGTTGATTCAAGATTGAAATGGATTTCAATGGCTTGAGGTTAGAGTATGCACTCGAGGGCAGCTCGAACTACATTGCTTGGAAGGATAGGATGGAAGAAATACTCAAAGACAATGGGTTGAAGGAATTCATTGACAAAGATGTTCCTAAGCCAGATGCTGCAGATGTTGCCAATATTGATGCATGGCAAAAGAAAGTGGCAAAGGCGAGGAGGATCATGTTGGAGGGAGTGTGAGACCACATTATCTCAAGCCTCCATGGGAAAGCCACACCATATGCTATGTAGAAGGATTTGATGGATCTATTCCAAAGTAGCAGTGACCATAGGAAATTGGTGCTCAAATATGAACTCAGGAAGATCAAGATGGAAAAGGGCGACACCATTCCAAAATATCTCACGAATTTTTTCTAATGTCAAGATGAACTGGGGAGTGTGGGAATAATATTCGTTGATGATAATTTGGTGAGCTTGGCTCTCTTAGGACTTCCTACGAGTTGGCACAGTTATCAAGACTTTGTCAACGGAAGGGAAAAATTTCCAGATTGGGAACGACTGTGGTCGGATTTGGTGCAGGAGGAGTTTAGACGGAACACGAGAGATGGATCTTCATCTAAGAATGAGGATGAAGAGGATTGTGCTTTGGATGCCATGGAAAGGAAGGGGAAGGGGAATAAATTCCCTTCAAAATCCAAGTCCAAAGGCAAGAAGTAGGACATGTCCAAAGTGAAGTGTTTTCACTATCATGAACATGGGAATTTCGCTACTAACTGTCCACAAAATAAGAAGAAAAATAAGGTTGATGGATTTGCAGTTGGTGAGGCCCTTGCCTCAAAATTTGAGCTTGACTTCTCATTGATCGCATGCATGGTGTTCAGTGCATTGGTATCTGTGTGGTATTTGGATAGTGGCGCTTCCTTTCACATGACGGGAGATAAGAAACTTTTCAGTGACTTAGAGGAGAAAGATCTCCAGATGCATATTGAGATGGGCGATGATGGATGGTACAGTGCTACCGGGATTGGTAAAATTATCTTTCAGAGGGATTCAGGTAAACAATTTCAATTAAAAGATGTGATGCATGTACCAGGTCTAAAGAAAAAATTGGTCTCAGTCGCAATGTTGGAGGACAGAGGCTATGACATTGTTTTTAGTGATGGAAAAGATTTCCTGCGACATAAAACAATGGGTAAAGCCAAGAGCATAGCGATTCAAGTTAAGAATCTCTACAAGCTAGAGGTAGATGGATGCACTACCAAAATGAGCAAGGCGTAAAAAGTGGTGAGCCGAGATGAGGGCGAATTATGGCACAGACAATTGGGCCATCTTCATCATGGAGCCTTGAAAGTCATGCAACAAATTTCTACTAGACTTCAAATGGGAACACTTGCTCAGTTAGATCAGTGCAAAGGTTTCACCATGGGAAGTATGTAAATTCCACCTTTCATGAGAAGGAGAACCGAGCTTTGGGGATCCCTGATAGAGTTCACACAGACGTGTGTGGACCGTTCTCGGTTGCTTCAATAGAAAAACATGAGTACTATGTAATATTTGTTGATGAATTTTCTCGTAAATACTGGATCTTCTTCATGCAAAAGAAAGATCAAACATTCTCTAAGTTCTGTGAGTTTAAGGAATTGGTGGAGAAAGAGTCGAGGAAGTAGGTGAAGACTTTTAGGAGTGATAATGGTGGAGAATACATCTCTAACAAATTCAAGAACTTCTGCAGCAAAGAAGGAATTCGAAGAGAACTCATAGCACCTCATAACCCACAGCAGAATGGGGTCGCGGAGAGGAAGAACAAAACGATTGTGGGTGTAGCACGAGCGATGTTGCATGATCAGGGCCTACCAATGCATTTGTGGGCGGAAGCATGCAACACTGCGATTTATGTGCAAAACCGTTGTCCTCATAGATTACTTGGCATGAGTACACTTGAAGAGGCTTTCACTGGTAGGAAACTTGATGTTTCACACTTTAAGATTTTTGGCTCATCTATTTATGTGCATGTGACCAAGGACGCCAAGAAGAATCTAGAACCGACTGCTGAAGTTGGGATTTTTTTGCGATACATAGAAACACCCCATAATTATCGTGTGTGTTTTCCAAACAACAAAATGATTATTGTGTGATGAGATATAAACTGTGATGAGGGGAAATCCATGTCGTTGTCCCTTGAGAGGGAGTTGGACTTGCATACAGAGGAGGAACTGCTGGTTCCCAAGGATGAGTCTCAAGATGTGGATCAGCCACATGAGGAGGTTCATGGAGTGGAGGAAATCACTCATGCATAGCCATCCATCAGAAATGGCAAAAGGCACACCACGGAAGCTAATAGGTTGAGACTTGATGTTGCACATAATGTAGGAGCCCCTACTTCACAGCGCAGACATAGACATTCTTTTGACCGATTTACTGGATACATGGATCTTATGAGCAAATTTATTGTGACTGAACCATATTTCTTTCAGGAAGCAGTGCAACAGTCTACTTGGGTTGATGCAATGGTGGAGGAGTATGACTCCATTGTCAAGAACAGTGCATGGGAGATAGTCCCAAGACCGGTTGACAAATCAGTGGTAGGTTCGAGAAGGATCTACAAGGTAAAGAAATTTGTTGATGGGAGTGTGGAGAAATACAAGGCCAGAGTTGTGGCCCGGGGTTTCTCACAGATCAAGGGGATAGATTATGATGATACTTTTGTGCCTTTCGCAAGGTACTCTTCCATAAGATCCATCCTTGCACTCTTAGCGTAGATGGGCTGACGCATTCATCAGATGGATGTGAAAATTGTGTTTCTCAATGGGATCATTGAGGAAGAGGTGTACATAGAGCATCCTGAAGGTTTTGAGATCTTAAACAGTGAGTCGTATGTGTGCAGACTCAAAAGAGCGTTGTATGGGCTGAAGCAAGCACCCCGTGCTTGGTACACTCGGATAGACAGCTATTTCACCGGATTAGGCTTCACCCAAAGTGAAGCAGATGCAAACCTGTACCAGATTATGGTTGAGGGTAAGCTATTGACCATTTTTCTTTATGTTGATGATCTAATTTTGACTGGTGATGAGCAGTTGATACACTCATGCAAGGAGGATCTTGCAAGGGAGTTCGAAATGAAGGATATGGGCCTCCTTCATTATTTCCTTGGATTGGAAATATAGCAGCAGGATGGTGAAATTTTTGTGTCTCAAGGCAAGTATTCAAAGGAGATACTAGGTAAGTTTAACATGGAGAGTTGCAAACCCATGGATACTCCTCTTCCAGGAAACTGGAGGAAAGAGGATGCTACTTCTGGAGAGGTAGTGGATGCTATTGTCTATCGACAATTAGTGGGTTCACTAATGTATCTAGTGAACATGGGACCGGACATTTGCTACGCAGTTAACCAATTGATTCAAGCTATGGTTAAGCCTACCAAGCTCTTTTGGAAGGCAGGGAAGCATGTCATGAGATACCTGAGGGGCACATCAGAGTATGGTCTATGATATAGAAGGACGAATGAAGTGAATTTGCACGTCTTCATGGATGCAGATTGGGTTGGAAGTCCATCAGACAGAAAGAGCACATCAGGGGGGATCTTTAGCATTGGATCAACAGCAATTTCCTGGTACAACAAGAAACAATGATTTGTGGTAGTCAATTCAGTGGAAGCGAAATACATGGAAGCAAGTCAAGCTACATGTGAGTCTATCTAGATGAGAAATATCTTGGTTGTTTTTTTTGGTTCTCAGATGGATCCGACAGTGATTCATTGTGATAATCAGATTTGCATTAAACTCTCAATTAATCCTGTGTTTCATGATATGTCCAAGCACATAGATATCCGGTACCATCATCTCATATATTGTGTCTAGAGGAGGATCATGTTGCTTCAGTACATTCCCACAGAAGATCAAGATGCAGATATTCTGACGAAGGCGCTCACCAAGAGTAAATTCAAATACCATAGAGACAGGATCAGGGTGAAGGATAATCCCTTTCTTGTTGAGAGGGAGTGTTGAGATTCAACAAGAAGATTCAACAACCACGCTTAGTGCATTAAGCACATGGTTTCATTTAGTACCTGGTTGCATTAAGCACCCAAACTAGGGTGGGGCCCACAGTGCTATTTTTGGGTGCATGTCTATTTTTAGTATCCCTTAATTTAGATGGACATTAACCTATAATCTATTCTCAATGTGGACTTGAAATAGTTAAATGAAGTGAAAATTTTAAATAGCTAGTGGATTTCGAGTTAGAGGTTGGTTGGTGGACATGCAGAGTAATTCTAGTTGTAACACAATTCGAAGGGCAGTGGTGCATGAGTTGGTGCAAGTTGTAAACCGTTTAACTCAGCCAAGTGATTTAAACTCAGTTGTGCTAGTTGTAACTGAATATACACTAGTGAGAGATCTAGTGAATTAAATATTAATTAATTCACAATCAATGATCTCACATGTAACTGAGTATTTACTATTATCAGTTGCATGCATGTCAGATCCAGTGGAGACCCAGTTGAGTTCTAGGTGAAAGGGAGGTTGACTATCAGTTGTGACATTATCTGATTGCACACATGTAGGCAAACACCCATTGGAGTGCCCATGATACTTGCACAGTCAAGGTAGGCAAGAATTCCCATCTTTTAGGGATCTTTACCATCAGGGATTGCACAAGCAAGGCAGGTTGTCTGGAGACTGAGAATTGGCTATGTGTTGGTCAGTTTTGCATATGACAGTGTGAGACAATTAGCTGATGTACTGAGGGCTCTTGTGAGAAGAGTTTTGTATGCAATTATTTCATGATCCATGCTTAATATATAATAGAAGATAGTGGGGTTTTTAGCTGTAAGATTTCCCCGGGAAATTATATGTGTTGTGTGTGATTTATCTTTCTTCATGTTCATGTGATTAACGATTGTGTTTTTAATTCCACAAAATATTTGTAGAAGCAATTCAGTATTTAATTTTAGTACATTGTTAGATCGGGTGAATCCAAGATATACATGCTTGTTGTATAATTTCTACAGGGGCAGTGTACGACGTTGTCACCTGCGGAGAAAGCTATTAAGACTCACACTTGGAGCTCGCCTGGTATTGTTTTTTCGCAGTGGGAGATAGTTTGGTTTTGCAGAGAAGATAGGATCACGGAGCTCCTGCTTGCCTCATTGAGGTCTCGGCCTTGGGGGAGAGGCATAAAAGACAATTGTGGTTGTGCAACTTTGCATTCTCGTTGGGCCACTTCGTCCTTGTGGTGGGGTGCAGGTAAGAGAGGAGGATTCACAAATTGTAGGCCTCGGCAGATTGAAGGTGAATTTCCTTCTGTCAGCTCATGCGGGGTGGGGATTTCAACTGAGCGTTTTGTGGGTCTGGACTGATGTGGAATTGAGGCAAGGCCTCTGGCGTTTCGAGCTCCCAAAAGTAACTGTTGCCATGAAGGGCATAGCTAGCAAATAGAAGTACGCAGAGGTATCCACCGGGGTGGTTGTTGAACGTTCAGTGTTGTCTCAGAGGTGTCAAGACAGAGACCCTTTGTTTGGATCCTTCAGGGCATGGGGAGAATTTCACAATTGCGGGAGGTGTTGTTTCGACCTCCACAATTCCTCCAGGGTGTGGGGATAATTTTACGGTTGCAGGAGGTCTTGTTTAGACCTTCGCTCTTCCTCCAGGGCAGTGGTGAAGTCTGTGTATATTTCTATCACTGTGTTTGGGCGGGAGGTTTTTAGTTATCGAAGTCAATATTGGAGTTGGGGGGTCATTGGGAGGCCACACCATAAAGGAAGGTCATGCCGAGGGGGGGGGGGGGGGGAATTTGAGTCAGGTCGAGTAGCTAGCGTGGGAGGGTGGAGATTCGTCTTATTCTTCATGTAGCTGCGAGATAGAAGAGGCTGTTGTAGGCTCTTCGAGACATGTGGTCGCACCAACTACGTTGGAGTCTATCGTTTCCCTAGTGAGGAACATTCAACTGAACATAGATGTCCTTAGGGACCAAAGGTATGAAGATCATAGCAAATTGGTTTCTTATATTGATGACATTCAATTCAGACAAAGCGAAATCATGGAGCAACTAGACAACCTAAGATGCCAGCATCGTCACACCAATGACCACCTTCGTAGCCTGGAAGTGAGGGTGGAGCATATTGATTTTCATATGCATGAATATGATGGCAATTTCATAACTCCCCCTATAATCCCCCCCAACCCCCCTCCTTAGTATGTTGCTTTATGTTGTCTTTCCTTTTTTGTTTACTGTATGTATGCCATGGCCTCTAGGCCACGTGAGAATAATGCATGGAGTCGCTTGATCATGTTTTCCTCCAGGTCCCAATCTCAACAAGTCTGGTCAGAATGAGATAAAGGGGAATGTTGAGATGAATTTTGTACTCTGCACTTTGATGATAATCTAATGATTGAATTTTGACTGACAAAAAAAAAATACTTAATCTTACGATTAATAAAAGCTACGTAACTTTACTCCATAAGGTGGAAAGCCTTTAAATTTGTAGTGTATGGAATAAAGGATGTGAGAAGAGCGATATGTGTGGGAGAACCATTATATGGCCACTTTCGCACCTATACACACATTCTACCTATCTCACACTTATTACAGACACTTTCATCTCGTACAAATTATAAAACATTAATTTTCACGTTATTTGACACATATTTTCTTGTTATACAAGAAAATTTTCATGAAATGTCACATAAACTCAATCAACTTCCACAGTGCAGATTAATGCATATTTAAAAAATAATTAAACTTAATCTTACAATCAACAAAAACTACCTTACCAATAAATGTAAATGTTTTCAACATTTATTCAAAAAATTAATACATTATTAGAACATTATTTAAGTGCTTAATAACATTTAATCTAAACCTTGTATAATGATTATTACTATGTAATCAAATAAAAAATGTCACAACCATATCTATTGCAACACATGTATATGCAACTTGCCAACCCATGTCGTTTTTTATAACTACTAAAAGAAGCATGGACTATGCTACGAAGCAACCATATACTCTCTTTTTTTACATAAAGTCTCTATAAATATAACAATTTCTGAAACTAACTTACTCAAGTAATGTCAAGTATTACTTCATGACTTAATCACATCCACCTAAAAACTAGTGCTTGATCACATATTATATAATACTAATATTATTTACACGTGGAAAGTTATTTAAAAGTATAATAAATATTATTATATACGAGACGAGATAGCTTGGTAGTATGGTTATGCTAAATGTTCATGACGCTAGAATAAATTATTTTGAAGGTTATTCCACTTAGAAAATGTGTTAAATAATTAAAGAAAAAACCAATTATATATATATAGAGGTTGGAAGTTAAAGTGGTTAGGAGTACGGTTGGTTTTCTCTTTTACTCGGATTCAATTTCAATAAATATGTTTGGTTGGTTGAGATAAGGTTTGAGGATGAGGTGTTTTTATTTATATGATGTTTTGATTTTTGTGAAGTTTTAAATTATTGGTATATTGAATTTGTAAGTTATTGGATATACTCTTGGTGTTATAATGATATCTAGAAAATTTTACATTGAGTCTTACCTAAATTACTACCATTATCAATATGACATCTTGAATCTTGCTATGTTTTACATTATTGGTATATTTGGATTGTGGACTATTGGACATACTCTTAGTGTTATAATGGTAGCAGAAATATTACATCATCCAAATTACTCCAACATATTACCAATTTACCATGATTATATAAAAAACAAAAATATAATATTTTTTTCCAAATTAAATCAATAATTCTTTGTAAACATAATGATTTTTGAAACATTTCAACATTAAAAAAAAAAAAAAAAAAAATACCCATATGTTTTAGCCTAGTGTTAACATCTTATTTGGTTAAAGCATATTTTTTTCCTTTTAATTATGTAAACTAAATTTAATTAATTTTTAAAAAATATATATTTATATATTTTATTATTTTTTTTAATTGCATCTAGAGGTGCTTTCCACCCAGTATGCAAGAGATGTTGCAATGTAATGTTTAACATTTTGAATAAGTCAGATTACAAAAAAAAGAAAAAGATTAACGTAATGTCATGTAAACATTTTAGCAAAGTCAAAATAAAATAAAAATAATAAAAATAGCAAAATAAAAACAACCCTATAAAAATAAAATAAAAATGGCCCATGGTATTGAGAACCCATGGTATTCATGTGGAATATAGTTTATTTAAAATGGGAAATTGAACCAACCTAGATCCATCTTGACTAGGGATCTACCAAGCCCCATTCGGGATCAAATCTCTTGATATGCAAATCTCTTTTAGAGTGAAAAGAGATTTGATCCTCATCAACACTTGGTAGATCCAGAGTTAAAATGGATCTAGGCTAGTAAACACTAAAATTTACAATTTAATCTTATGTTGTAAATTTACATAGTACAATGATGTTTAAGTGCATCAAGAGAGGCTCTCAAGCTCAATACGAAAAAGACATTGTAAGAGTTAATATTATGTAAACATTTTGACTTAGCCATATTACATTAAAAAATATATTATTATTATTAATTAAAAATATTAATTAAAACATTTTGACTTGTTTAAA
Organism: Pinus albicaulis; assembly: GCA_034641835.2. Lineage (NCBI taxonomy): Eukaryota > Viridiplantae > Streptophyta > Pinopsida > Pinales > Pinaceae > Pinus > Pinus albicaulis. Next base: position 458,615,317 of record CM076580.1, on the reverse strand, counting down.
TAAAATAAAAAGAAATAAATTAAATTAATAATTATAATTATTAATAATTAAATCTCCATGCTAAGTAACATCTTCAAACAACACAAAAAATTGATGTATTAAACACCTTGGGCACCCATGCTTTAAGGATTTCCGATGAGACTCGCTTTAAGGAGAAGAAAACCCACGTGTTGGATGTTTTCGCGAAAAATGGTTATAAGAAATGCAAGGGCATCAAGGCTTTCCATAAATTCAGCGAAGGTCCTAGACCAAAAAGGGACTTTCTGGATCATATCCCCGAGGTTAAACTTCCCTATATAATTCAAGAAGCTATTGATAGGATTGCTTGCTATTGAGTCTCTCGAGCTCTTCGAGCTTCCCTTCCTTATCATCAACCAATGAAACTGCTAAACCTAGAAAAAGATTATCCAACTTGATAATTAACATATCAAAGTTGTTATATGCAAGCGAGCCAGTCTACATATTTTCTGCATGCGAGTTGGCTACAGGTTTTCCTTATAAGAACGGGTGCTGGTTTTCGAAGTGTGTTATCCAACTATCAGCACTCACCATTTTCAATCTAGGTTGACTTGTATTATTGATTTTGCTATACTATATGCTTCAACTAATGCTCTTATACAGGGATATTCACATGAAATATGTATCTGGTTTATATCTTTATCTTAATCAGGGATGCATAGTTTCTATCAGTTATGGGTCGGAAAGGATATTCACATGAAATAGGTTTATATCTTTATCTTATTCAGGGATGCATAGTTTCTATCAGTTATGGGTCGGAAATTGGCCCATTATTTGGTTTGCAAAATGCATCGAATTACTGCTTCTGATGAGTAATTCTGCATGTATTTGGGATCTCTGTTTGTCTCGCTGTATAAGTTTTCTCGGCTGAGACTGTTATGATGTACATGTACTGTGATATATTTTCCATATATATAACAGCGTTTTTTTTCTCCTGAAAAAAACATATCAAAGGCTATTTGCATGCGCTCCATTCTATCCTCCAACCATACAATTTTCCGGTGCAATAACTCCAATTGGACTTGGTTGCGTTTCTGCTTCATCTCCCCTTGTTTAACCATCCAATTAAATATTAACTCCATTGTCTCCCGTGATTGGACTAAATGTTGAGCTAAAACATTTTCCTCAACATGCACAGCTGCATTTTGCATTTGTTATTCGAGTAGTCTTTAGTGCGAATTTTTGAAGGCCTTTACCGTGACTTTTTACGGTGTAATTTCTCTAAATTCCGGCAGGAATTTATTGAAAAGAGAAGTTTGATTGCTAACTTTGCACAATCGAAGTGCCCTAGAGGTTTTTGAGGGTGCTGAATCCATATATAGAATCAAAAAACCAGTTTGAATAACAAAAACCAAGATTTTACCTCAAAAATCTTCACCGGATTCCGACACCTGAAACTTCAAAAAGTCGCACTAAAGACAACTTCGTTGTTATTTACAACTTTATCCTTTACTCTAGTATGACTCTGATACCATACTTTTATATTAACAGAGTGACTCGCATCCTTTTTATAGACGATTATCAAGGTCGATCCTACCGCGCAGGAAACCTGTGCTGGGACTAGAAGCCATCGAACCTCGTACCTGCAATTCCTCATGTTATTATTCTTTGCCATAATTCTTCTGTCATAATCACCTCGCTCCATTAAATTATGAGTCTCTATTCCGGAATGATGTGTGTTGGAAGTGGGGAGGGTGGTTAATAATTGTCCAACAGTTTTGGTCGTTGTATTATTTGTGGATTCTTCACTTCATCGATACCCCACCTCAATGTCATCTTCCCTCCCTTCCACTCAGGGAATCTACCATTGAAGTTTAATTCCATTAATGCATTGGACTCGACAAGAGACTTTTCGACCCAAGGTTGCATCTAATTGATTCTTGCCGCATCTCATACCTAGCTTCACTTTAGATCAACTTACACTTGGTTGTCATGTAATTTTCCCCCATCTCATCAGTGCCCATCATATTGCTAGCATGTTGTATCAATTTATTTGAGAACCACAAATTCAAAGATTGAAACTCCGTCCTTCTCGATTGAAATTTAATATTTTGTCGATGGGATTGAGTATCCATCCTTATCCTTTGGAATTTAGTGTTCTACCTTTGGCATTGTACTCTAAACCAACTATCCTTTCTACCTTCTTTCATAGATGGATCCAATTTTAATTGAATTAAGTTTTGTGAGCTCGTGGAATAAATTTGGTTAGAATAGAATCGTTTATTTCCACTCCTACTTCTAGGTTGACTCCGCGATTGGAAAATAAATGAACTTCCACATTGAGCTCCCTTTTGATATGGAAGAACTCAATTATTTCAAACTTGGAGATTTGCAAATAAAAAATTCGGTGCAACATAGGAGTTTGCATAGACATTGAGTTTTTTTGGGCTTTAATCACTTGTTGGATTACTATCATGGAGTCTCTCAAGACCATCAACTCTTTGATTTACCTTTATAAAGTCAATTCTAACCCTTGCCTTTGAGCTAAGAGCTCTGCTTGATTATTGCTTGAGATCCCTAGCCCCCAAGCATATTTAATCTTTGAATTTTCGTTAAGGCAAAAAAAACCCCTCTTGCTCCAACCTTCCCTTTTTTGAAAATTATTATTATTATTTTACTTGTTTCTAATTTTGTTTTTATTTTTCTTGATTTATTAATAATAATAAATATTAATAATCCCCAATGGTGGTGGGAAACAGAGAGGATGAAGTTCTCGAGGGAACATGTGCTAGGCACGTGGCCTCAGGTGAGTGGGCTAGTCTCCCAACCCTCCCATAACACCTTGAGTACGAGCGTAAGTTATTTCCAGCATGGGAAGTCTCAAATCACCTTGGGTCTCAAGCGGGGTGGGGAGCATTTGAACGTTATGGAGGGTGGCAGGGGTGTTCATTGGGCATTTTGTGTCTGCGAGAGCACTGGTGTCTGTGGTGTGGGTTTTGTGGGAAAAGGCGGTAATTGCAGAGGTCCTCCCGGCAGGACGAGGGGACAACATCGTTGTCGACGTTTCCTGCCCAACTTTTGGGTGTTTTTTGTTGTTAATTACCAAATTGAGCTTCGTCGATGTGAGTCTGCAAGGAAAGCAGGGTATGGTCGTCTGTTCGGGGTGGTTTTTTGTTGTTTTTGTTTTATTTTGTGTATTTTTAGTCCGGGCTGGGTGGGAATTATTCTACTGTGGAGCGAGCAAGTTGAAGTGTTCCTTTCCAGTCCGCTTACAGGTTTATGGGCTACTAGGCGGAGCCATTGGAGCGCTAATCTCGGGATCTGGTAAGTTGGACTAGCGAGTGGCCGCTTCAAGAGGGGTGACTACTGATGGTTCATGGCGGATGTTAGTTTAATGAGATGTGGGTTCTAGGCGTCGTGGGATGTGGAGGTTCAACCAGGGTCGAAGGTCTCTCCTTCTGTGTGGGTAGCTCGGGAGGTATTGGGCGGGTGGTCTTTAGTTCGTTCTGGTGGTGTTAGAAGCCAATTATGCGGCATGTTCCTCGTTCGGGGCATTCCTTCGCCCAACTGCCACCCAATTCGGGAAGTTCAGGCATGACCATGTCCCAGTCTCAGCTTGAGCTAGTGAGTGGCAGCGATGGCCTGGTTGAGGGTGATAGAGCGGAGGTGGGTCGAGCCGCACGGCTTCGGGTGCAGAGGAGGTGGTCGGTCAAGGCGTTTTGGGCGTGCAGTACTAGTTGCTCATGGTGAAATGTGTGAGGGCTCAGCGGTGGCTCGTGGTGTCCTCACTTCGCCTATTTAGCAGCGTGGGGGTTCGGCTCGTCATGGTGGCTTTGGGCATCGTGTGTCAGTGTGTCATGGAGGTCACATTCAGCGATAAGTCTGTTGTGTTGAGCAATGTCAAGACTTGATTCAGTCAATTTTGGAGAGTCTTGAGACTTTAGAGCAGGTTCAATAGGAAGAGCATACTGAATTGATAACAACTTTGAACAAAATGCATTACTTCTAGTGCCATGTCCGGGAGCATGTTGTGGTGGTCTCGCGAGGATAGAATTTGTTATCAAAGAAGGTTGAGAAGCTAGAGGCCTCGATGGCCCATTTCGAGGAGCATGTCCAATGATCCTTTCATCCTCCGCCGCCTCCTGGAATAGTCCCGGACAACCCAGACTCCATCACATCCGATGACTAGCATGGATACCAGTGTTTTATATGTTTTTTTTTTCTACGGGTGCTTGTGGCCTATGAAGTTGTGGAATGTGTCTCTCCTTGTTTTTATGTTTCATTGTCATATACTTTCAGCGGTAGTCAAAAAACCTCTTCAGGGTGAGACTACTTGCATTTTTCTTCCGATGTATCTCTTTTTGGAACTATAAATAAAATTTTGACTTACAAAAAAATAATAAGAATATATTAATATTATATAGTTTTATATAATATATTATATTTAGGGTGATTTTAGTATTATTAATATCAATTTCTATTATATATATATATATAACAAAATCACCTGAAATATATATATATATACGAAAATTTATGTAACACCCTCCTTCCACTTTTACCCAAGTTACCCAGTTTGTTGGGGTAAACATGTGACGAGAGGCGACTATGATCTCATTCAAGTCCCCAAGTACAGTTAAGGAAGTGGAACTGACACAAAACAATCAATATGACCTTACACACATGCTACAAAACCTTCAAGACTAAACCCACCCTTCCAGGTGACCAACCCCTGAGAAAACTCCACATTTTACTAACCTAGTGATCTGGATCTTGGGGGAGGCCCCTAAGATCTAAAAAAATGAAATGGATCTTAGGGGAAGGCCCCCAAGGTCTGAAAATTTTGAAATTCCGGAAAGAAAAGGAGAGAACACACAATAAATAAAACCACAAGGAAATATTTTATTAAAATAGAGAATAATTGTAAGAGTTGCATTGTGGTGGAAAATTTGTCCTTTTACAAAATGTGACTTGTTACATATAGTCTTTTTTAGTTACAATACCACGGGTAAATTCCATGGGTGGTTAAATACCATGAATTAATACCATGGGTAGATACCACTTACAATACCATGGGTGGATGCCACTTACAATACCACGTGTTGATTCCGTGAGTGGATGAATACCATCGGTGAATGAATACCATGGCTAGATGTTGCTTTCCATTGAGATCATTCCTCCCTCCATAAGAAGCAATTGTACTCATTACGCGAAGTTCCCTCCTGAGAAGCCTTTGTTGAATATGAAGAGCCACTGAAGAGAAGGTTTTTGTGTAGTTAATCCATAACCATGATGAACGAATATCTAAGGATAGAGATACCCTGTAATGCTTGTGACCAACTGTGATACTGACACTGTGTGGCCTAGCAAATTAACTTCGATGAAGTGTGGGTTGTGGATGACCCAAAACCATGACAAACGAAGGTCCAAGGATAGAGATACCTTGTAATGAATCTAATGAACTATGATACTAACAGTATGCGGCCTAGCAAATGGACTTCGATGACAAGGATTTTGTCTGGTTGATCCATAACCGTGATGCTGACTACAAATGAAGTAGCAGGTGCCTATGTAGCCTAGGGTGGGAGGGCACATCTCAAAATAACCCAAGCCGAATGTTGCTATGCTAAAACTGATGAATGTGAAGTAGGTGCCTACTAAAGCGAGGTAGGAGGGCACGTCTCCAAAGGGAATACGCTTTGAATGTTGCTCCAAATATAAAAACTAATTTAAAATAGGCATAGCTCGTTCAATATAACTCAGACTCGTTATTATAACATGTTTTTGGAATTAGAATGTTCATTCTGCATCTTCTCATGTTGATCTGAAATGGGTGGATAACTTGTTATACTTTGCAAGCACCTCCCACTCAGTTAAACAAATTAAAATCTAGCTTATACTTGACTGTGCAGAATTGAATTCTTGATACAGGTGTATGTGTTTTAAATAGTTTTAATGCTTTAAGTGTGGGGAATTACACATTTTTTTTTGCTTATATTAAGCATGTACAGCAACCATAAAGTGAAACGAGTAAGCATCAACACATAACAGTGAATTTAATAAAGGAGTTCACCCAAATGTCGTGGGCTACGTCTCCTTGAGCCCTTGTCAATTGACTTGGCTCTTTGGGATTATGATGGAAAATGTATTTTACAAGTAACTACTAAAATGCAATGGCTATTTGGACTGTACCATTGGGTTTAGAATACCATCATACCCCTGGAATGGTTGCTATCTCTCTGAAGATGGATCTCGGTTCCCTTAGACTTGACCTCTTATGTTGGTGCCCTTAAGCTTCCCTAAGCTTCTCCGTGGCACTAACTCCTTAAGAAATCCTTTTGTCCCTAAAAATTTTTCTACTATCTCCAGCATATATCAGACGTCCAAAATAGATTGATCTTTTGCTCCAAATGAGCTCTGGCTCCCCAATCTAGGCCTCTAACCCCTAGTGGCCCGAGGTTGCCTGAAACTTCCCTATGGCTTATTTGGCTCTAGAAGTATCCAAGTGGATCTACAAATCCCTTAAATGAATCCAGAATGTCAAAAATAGTCAAAATAGACTATTCACTTGCTGAAAAAGGCCTTTGCCTGCTCTAGTTATGCCCCCAACACTTGGTGACACCTTGTGGCTCTAGGCTCACTAAAAACTTATCTAAAGAATATCGGCCTTCATAAGTCTTCAAAAGCTTCTAAAAATCTTTCCTTTGGATTTAGAAGGTTCAAAATAGTCAGAATAGACTATTCGTTTGCTGAGAATGGTTACTGGCTACTCTGGATAGACCTCATTCTCCTGGTGGCCCCTGGTGGCCCTAGTGGCCCTTGGAACTTCTCTGAAGCATCTCGGCCTTCAGAAGTTCTCTGCTAGCTCTGAAAACCTCACCAATGGCTCTATAATGTCATAAATATCAAAAAATAACTATTATTTTCCTGAGTAAGGCCTCTAGCTTCCCTGGCTAGACCTCATTCTGTTGTTGGCTCCTAGTGGCCCCTAGAACTTCTCTGAAGCAAAATCATGCTCAAAATTTCACTGGTGGCTCTGAAACCCTCACCAATGAGCCTGGAATATCCAAGAAAGTTGAAATTGACTATTCACACTCAAAAATTGGTTGAAAATTGAGTGAGTTATGACCAAAAACAACTTTTCTCCAATTTCTCCTCCAAAACTGGAAGAGCTGCCAGTTTACTCCACTAAAAGTGGAAGTCCACCTAAATTTTAAAACACTTCCAGAATCTCCACCAACTTTAACTGAATATTAACTAACATACAAACAACACTTAAATATGTTAATGGCGCACTAATCCAAAATATTTGGAGGTACTTTCATGAGGTCATATGAAAAGGTCACATGAGGAGGAGGGTTGACGTGCTCCTGTCTGCCCTTGAAATCTGCATTGCTTTAATTATCACGTTTTCAAAAATGTGCTCCGTGACTTGACGATGAGAATGTCAGTGTACTGGGCAGAGTTTCGTAGTTCAAACCCAACCTCTGCTCCCATGAAGATCCTTTTCGCGCATTTAAATGACCATTGCGGAATATTTCAAACGAAACATTTGAACCATGGCACTTTGGCTGACCTTTAAAAGGTGAAACATTTAGTCTCAGATTAACACATTTAATTCAAAGCACACTTGCTAAGTGCAAAAGAGAAAAAATTAAGAATTCTGAAACAAATTTCTTTCTGGTTAATGCTTGGTTTGATGAGGAATGCAAAAAGGCAAGGAGAAGTTGGAAAGAATCAGACATAGATAACATGAAGCTCAAAGCTTACAAGTAGATAGTAAGAAAGAAAAAGGCTGATTTCATGATTTCGAGGAGAGAAGAACTAATCTTCCTTGGGAAAACTAACCCCAAATTATTCTGGAAGGAGCTACAACTGAAGAAGGTGCAAACTGAAAACAACATTATAGCTTCTAAATGGCTCGACTATACAAGACAACTTTATGAGCAAGATCCTAAGGTTGACCCCCCTCCCTTGGTCAACACAGACACAAAAATCTTCACGGTGCAAGAGGTAGAGATGGGTATCAAGAAGTTGGGCGCTGGAAAAGCAAAATACTTAGATGAGCTCCAAGCAAAGTATCTAAAGTGGGGCTTAAAAATTCTTGCACCTCACATCACAAAAATTTTCAACAACATCATACAGTAGGGGTTCCCCACATATTGGACAACTAGTATGGCAATACCTCTTTTCAAGAGTGGTGACGTCAATAATCCCTCCAATTATAGAACCATAATGATAAACCCCCTGTTTGCAAAGTTATTTGGAAGCATGTTAGAAAGGAAAATCAGCAAGTGGGCAGAAGAAAGAGATAAACGTGCTAAAGGGCAAGCAGGTTTTAGACCTAAACATTCCACAGTGGACCATTGTATAACTTTAAGACACATCATTGAAAAAGTTTGGGAAAAAAAGGAAGAAGTTTTCTGTTGCTTCGTTGATTTCAGAAAATCCTTTGACACGGTTCCTAGGGAGAAACTCTGGGGTAGAATGGAGGAACTCGAGGTTCCCAGACATTTGAGAGCAGCTGTGCATAAGCTGTATGAAGAGGTAAAAGTCAAAATTAGAACTTCAGTAGGCATTTCTGAAAGTTTTAGAAGCGATATCGGGGTCAAGCAAGGTTGCCCATTGTCTCCTACCCTTTTTGGGTTATATATTGACAAGCTTGAAGAGTGGTTAAATTCGCAAGGGGGTGACGGTATTCATTTGGGCAAGTTTGTTATAAGGCTTCTTTTGTATGCAGATGACCTTATATTGATTGCTAAGTCAGCTCTTAGTTTGAAAGAACACTTACGTTCCCTTGAGCATTTTTGTAGAAGGGTGGGGATGCAAGTCAATATTAGCAAAATGAAAGTAGTGGTTTTCTCTAACAAAAGAAAGCATAACCAGCATAAGTTCTACTTTGAAGGCAACATTCTGGAAGAAGTTGCAGACTACAAATACCTCGGAATTGACTTCAACAGAAATTTAAGTTGGGATGGTTGTAGAAAGAAAAGAACTTTAGGGGGTTGGAAAGCATTCTATGCTCTTCAAAACAGGTGTAGAGAAGCAGAGCTGTGGGACTGGAAAACCACTCTAACTCTTTTTGGGCTTCTAGTGATTCCGGTGATTCTCTACGGTTGTGAGCTGTGGGCCAGCAGCACAACTGAGACACAGTGGAAACAAATTGAGAAAATTCAGAAGCGTTTGATTACAAACAAATTCAAAATTAAAAGTGCAGTTCCTTATGCTATCCTGTTAAGTGAAACAGGGGCTACTCCTATTGAAGCAATTGCTATGGTGCGAGTCATAAGGTATTTGAAAAAAATTGAGCAAATGGAAGAGGGTACATGGCCTAAGGTTGTGTTTAGTGACAGATTGTGCAAAAGAGAGAAGACCTGGATGCGGCAAAATAACAAATGGTTTAGTAAATGGGGTATTTGCTTGAGCATGTGTCCTACAAACAGTAAAGAGATAAAAACTTTTGTTATGGATAAGTTCCACAAATGTACTTGGGAGAAAGAGCTAGGGAGAAAGAATAAGTACTACATTGAAGAGTTTAACCCCACGCATAACCATCAGCAAAAGGAGTAAGTAGGGGCTAATATTTCTTGGAGATCCAAAATCCTTATTGCTCAATTAAGGACTAATTCTCATCAACTCTGTTGTGAAACAGGGCGCTGGAAAAGGCCAATAGAATTGTGGCAGGAAAGAATATGTATTTTTTGCTCCTCCGGAAAAGTGGAAACAGAAAAACATTTCATTTTAGAATGCGAGGCCTTCAAAGACATCAGGGAAAATTATGCAGGTATTCTGGCAGGGAGTTCTTGGGATAATCTATTCAACGAAGAGTTTGTCAAGAAGTTGGGAGCAGTTATTGTAAAACTTCACAGGAAAAGGGCCGAATACAAGAGCCAGATAAAGAAGCAATTTGTCCCATAGGCTATTTTTAGCCTCGTGGACATTAAAAATACTTTCTTTCTTTCTTTCCATGGCATATAATATTAAATATTCTGAAATGTATAACGTGCAATTTCAAATTTAATATATATGACCCCATATGAGATACTTTGCCTCCACCATTAACGTATGCCTCAAAATCTCATTTGAAATGTGTTTTGTTTGAATATAAAATGTGGAATTTTTTTATATAATATAAAGCTTTAGAATCAATATTAACATATATAATTATATTAATATAATATATGACATTTTAAAATCATATAAAATATTAAACATATAATTATATATATAATATAGTAATTTCAATTTTATTATATTAAAAATAATTTTCCACATAGATTGAAGTGGTGAATTTTGAAGTTTACATTAGCATTTAAAGTGCAATAACTTCTTCATACAGTGTTGGTTTTTCAAATCGTTCACGGTGCCGAAATCAGGAAGACGAGATTTATCAGGTCACTCAGGTTTGGCACACTTTTGAACAATTTGAAATTTGAGCTATCACTTAGGTCCTGATCCAAATCTGATCACATGTGATTCAAATCCCTATTTGAACACTCTGGAAACTCTGGTACATGCTTAAACTATCCCACCGACACAAAAGTTCTAAAAAAATAGTTGATTTTAAATCAATGATATCTCCCTCATCCAAACTCCGATTCAACCAATTTTATTTTATTTTTATTTATTTTTTATTTTTTATTTTATTTTTTTAAGAGGAGTTTAGATTTTTAATCATTCTTCTGAAATTATGCATAAAAATTGCAAAAGAATGATAGGAGAGTCATCGGTCCACAAATTTTCGTCAGAAACATTTCTGCAACACAACTGATTTTAAATCAGCGATATCTCCCTCATTTGGACTCTGATTCAACCGATTTTTTTTTTAATTTGGGTATTTTTTTTCACACAAAATCCATATATTTTATTGGTTTTTATAAATTTTGCACCAAAATTTTTAGATCTGATCTAAAAACTTGCCGCCCAAAAAAATCTTACAAAAAAAATGAAAAAAAAAATCTTCCTGCTTTGCCCAAGAAAATGTGTTGTGGAAGTCGTAGCACGTGCATGAAGTTTGTTGAAGTTTGCTACAAAAATTAAGAATTGAAATATGTGTCAAACCCTCATTCCCATGGAATCATAACCTGAATCTGATACTACTAATCTGCTTCCCCCAAGATCTAAAAATTTGAAATGCATCTTGGGGACAGAGGTCCCCAATATCTAAAATATTGAAATGTCAAAAAAAAAAAAAAACAGAAGAAGAAGAAGAAGGAGGAGGAGGAGGAGGAGAGAACACACAAAAAAATAAAACCACAAGGAAACTTTTTATTAAAATGGAGAATAATAGTAAGACCTGCATTGTGTGGAAAATTTTTCCTTTTAGAAAATGTGACTTGTTACTTATATTCTTTTTTAGTTACAATACCACGGGAAAATTCCATGGGTGGGTAAATACCATGGGTAGATACCACTTGCAATACCATGGGTGGTTGTCACTTACAATACCATAGGTAGATTCCATGAGTGGATGAATACCTATGGGTTGATGAATATCATGGGTGAATGAATACCATGGGTAGATGATGCTTTCCATTCATATCACCTAGAGCCCCAGTCGCTTCCTTGCCAAGCCCTCCAAGTGACTGAGAGCCTCAACCTCTCCCATGAGCTTGCCTCAGTGTGACTGTAGCCTTTTTTCTGCCAGCGTTATGCCAACAACTACGATATTTAAGGGTATTTTCCAGGGTAGGACACAATCATGCCTAGAAACTCATGAAACTTCCAGAACTCATAAAAGACATGAAGACAATACTTTTGATAACAAACTTGATCAAGATCTTATTAGACCCCTACTATTCATGACAGACATTTTGTCAAACATGTCATAAATATGCATTCTATAGGTTATAACAACATATTTGAGCATAAAGGTTTCATACTTATTTGAGAATCACTAAGAAGCATCGATGCCTTATAACATTAGCTGCATTATTGTCTATTACATCATATATTCATTGTTCATTCATTTACAAATCAAAACATGACGAGAGCCAAACATCATCACTGTCATAAAATATTCTCATAACAACATATAGCCAACATAAATAATAATATGCTCATAATACATTTACTCATGAAATGCCAAGAAGAAGAAACTCTTATTAATGAATGCAAAATCCAATCAGGTTTAGGACTTCCACGAACTACCCGACTGTAGATTGGTCGAACCAAATATTTCAGCCAATCACCCCCTTTCATGAATGTGGGACTCAAAACCGAAAAAATCAACTAGGGCTTCCCGAGGCTAAACCAACTCACCCTCATCAATATAGCCAGGATTAACCGCAATCCTCACTGGATCACTAAGCCATAAAAAATAAGCATACCATACCAAGATTTATCATAATTCCCACTGGATCACTAGGCCATAAACAAACATGGATGCCATCGAATTTCTCCACCTACACCATGAGGAATTTTCTTGTCTCCTAGTCTTTGGGCTTTACCACAATCCACACCAAATAACTAGGCCCTAACTGAGACTCCAGTCTCTGGTATTTTCCGTATATCTCATCCTGGGATTCCTAGGCCTAATGGAGAGCACCTACCTCTAGGCTTTACGTTATATCCCGTCATTCATCAGTCGAGTATTCCTAGGCCCACTAAGGCAACACAAAATCTAGCTTTTCGCAACCCACAATCTAGTTCAGGGGTTACTAGGACATGTGTTCTTTCTTTCAGATACCACCTCACTCAGTTTTGAATACATCTGGAAATCCATCTCAACCAAAATCATGAGAACCCATCACACCATGTGTTGAGAAACCAAAGGAGGTGGCAGTTAAACGATTTCTCTTATTATTACATTATCTTGTGAGGTTTTTCATTATTATTATTTTTTCTTTCAATTTATATTTTCTTATCATCAAGAATAATTCAAACCAACAAATAGAAGAGGACACAAGATGTAGGCACACTTCCAGGGAAAAACCCCACTCTTTGGGGAAAACCTGGTCAAAGTTCTTCCTTCAGTAGATTCAAGATAAGACGACCAAGACCTAGACTAAAGACTCCATCCATCAAGTCATCCTTTCATTGTGTTGGCACTTAGACATCATCATCACTGTCATGGCACCGAGATCTCCTCATTGTGATTCCAACGAGACCTAAACTCTTGTCAAGACACTGAGACCTCATCTTTGTGGTAACATTGAAACCTTCATTTTGATAAACCTTTATTGTGGTATCACCAGGTTCATTAACTGTAGCACCGATATTATATCATGACTGAGATTAAGGTAGCATCGAGAATGTATATGTCTGATATAACACTGATATTATGTCACTGAAGTCATCCGAACTTGTATCTTTGTATTTAGCCCAATATTAAATCATTCTGCAATGGTATCGAAGCCTAAAGTCACCCATCTTATCCTGCAATTAGCCTGAACCTATAATTCTGTAATTGTTATCCAAAATTTTGCGTTGTAATGTGAAAACCTTAGCTTGGTATATATAGTTGTTTCCCCATCATAAATAAGTCGACATGATCATCATGAAGGGTTGTGTCTCTGTGTTAGGTCGGCACGTGTTTATGGAGAGAATCTGATTTGCAGACTTTGATGAAGACTTGGTGAAGAGGCTGACTTTAATATTTTGATGAAGTGGTCGAGGATGACTTGATGGAGGAGTCTTTGACCAAAAAATCTTTGACAACCATCTAATTACATGATTCAAAAGCCCAAAATGGGTCAATTTAAATATGTAATGACTCTATAAATCCTAGAAGTCAATAATGGGGACTTTGACCTAAATAATATGACCCAAGCATGAAACCATGCTTTAATAAGTTAATAATAATAAATTATTTTTGAAAAATATAGTTATATTGAAGATCGAACCTAGTTACATTCTTTAACACTCCAACTTAACTAGGGAGGTATTCATATATAAAAGAGGTCCATGGAAGATCTCACTTTATTTATGAAGAATTTTAGGCACCACAATGCCATGGTCTAGATTCTTGACCAGGGAAATATATCCATTTGGTCTCTCAATAGTTTAGGAACCGCAATGCTATGGACCAGATTCTAACCAAGGCCATCTATCCGAGTGGGACTAAGATCAACTAAAGCTTTCAGCCTCTCTAGGTACCATCATTCTTACTTACTAACAATAAACCCAGGGAACTAGGTGCACATCCACCTGATGCCACCCTCGTTACCAGACATCAAAACAAAGTGCCAACCAAATGTCTTTCCAAGAAATGCTTCACTCACAAGGCCTCAACAACAAATCTCCCCTAATCAAATTGATCGGTAACCATCATGCGTATCAACCCTTTAAGAGATTTATCTATACAAACACAACCCCAATCAATAATATACTTTCTCATGTTCATAACCAAACACAAACCTCTGGGGTATCAATGTCTCTCTTCAACCTGTCTTAGTAGGAGTATTAATCGAATCTTAGAAGTTTCATTTTCCTACTCCATATGTAGCAACATATTTTTCAGAATGTTCTCCAATCGAAACTATGTTATGCCATCCCTATTAACATGGATATTTCTTCTATCCAGACTCCCTCTCAATGTAGGGATAATAACTTCTTCCTTCGATGTTGGAGAATCTTTCATGGCTTCCATCCTTCTCATCATGCTTACCACTAATCAACTTATCTTACAGTCATCTTCACCAACTTGTATATGATGTACCTGCACAACTTATACAACAAGTACAATCTATAGAAGCATGAAGTTAGTCATAATGAAATCTTATAGTAGTGGAAGCATTATACTTATAAACATAATCAGCAAGAGACTATACTTCAATGCTTCAACTTCTAGCCCAGGTTTTGTTTCAAACCCTAAATCACATCATCCACTTAAAGGATATGACAAATGATTCATTCTGTCATATAGCGATCCCTAGAAATAATTTAAAAGAAAAGAAAAGTATCTAATAACTTTCAGAAGTCATATATACTAGGATTTTATGTAAACCCTATATTTAATATATGAGATATAACAATCAAACATAGCTTAATCAACAAGAATAACTTCTACTAGGGTTTGATGTAAACCCTAGATTTTCCATCATCATCCTAGAACTTCAGTCTTTGACTAGGGCTTGTTTCCAAACCCTGGGACATATGAACATTAGTAATTTGGTTAACACACCTATTTAGGAGATTACCATCAAGCATAAGTATATCATATGTGAGACAATATTAATACATTAGACATATACTGACCTCGCCTAAGCTAGGGTTTCAACTAAATAAACACATGCTAGGGTTTCATTCCTAGGAATTTAAGTACATAACAAGGATATTGCTTATAGACCTAACCAAAACCTAGGGTTTCAGTTTATATCAAAGCAAACCCTTATTATATCAAAACTTCAAAGGTTAGGGATTTCGAACAACATCATTTCAACCCTATTAAGTTAGAGATTCCATGATAATATCAAAACCCCAAACATGACATCATCAATACATTAACCAGTATAACAATTTTTTCATTAATAACCCTAAGTAGATTTAGGGTTTCACGCATTACTAGCATACCCTTAGGTTAGGGTTTTCCAGAGAAACTTGTAGGGTTCTTTTATGCAAACAATTATTGGCAGTATGATGTGTTTTCATTCTATAATTTTTCAGATTGTGAGAGTAAACACAGAGGACAACATCAAAACCACTTTGGAAGTTGGGATCTAGCCTTGTTAGCTTCAGAGAGGGATCTCTTTGTAAATTTTATCTTTTTTTATGTAAATTTTAGGCTAGCTATGACTTGTGAAATTATTGTTTGCTTGTGATTTGATTGGATTGTTTGGTTGATTCTGTTGAGATTCAACACCCACAATAGTGCATTAAGCACCTACACTAGGGCGGGGCCCATAGGGTTATTTTTGGGTGCATGTCTATTTTTATTATCCCTTAATTTAGATGGACATTAAACTGTAATCTATTCTCAATGTGGACTTGAAATAGTTAATTGAAGTGGAAAATTCAGTTAGCTAGTGAATTTCGAGTTAGAGGTTGGTTGGTGGGACATGCAGAGTAATTCTATTTGTAATAGAGTTCAAAGTGCAACGGTGCATGAGTTTGTGCAAGTTGTAAATATTTTAAGTGTGTTAAACTCAGTTGTGCTAGTTGTAACTGAAGATACACTAGTGAGATGTCTAGTGAATTAAATATTAATTAATTCACATGTAGTGATCTCACATGCAACTGAAGATTTACTATTATTAGTTGCTTGCATGTCAGATCTAGTGGAGAATCAATTGAGTTCTAGGTGAAATGGAAGTTGACTATCACTTGTGACATTATCTTCTTACACACATGCAAGTAAACACTCATTGGATGTGCCCATGATACTTGCGCAGTCAAGGCAGGCAGGATTGCATCAATTCAGGGATTACATTCAGCAGGGATTACGCAGTGAAGGCAAGTTGCCTTGAGACATTAAATTGGCTAAGGAACTTGCCAATTTTTGCATGAAAATGTGGGACAATTAGTTGATGTACTGAGGGCTCTTGTGAGAAGAGTTTTGTACGTAATTGTTTCATGATCCATGATATAATATACAATAGAAGATAGTGGGGTTTTTAGCTGTAAGCTTTCCCCGAGAAATTATTTGTGTTGTGTGTGATTTATCTTTCTTCATGTTCATGTGATTAGCGATTGTGTTTTTAATTCCGCAAAATATTTGTAGAAGTGATTCAGTATTTAAATTTCTCACATTGTTAGTTTGGGTGAATCCAAGATATACATGCTTTTTGTATAATTTCCACATGGTATCAGAGCACAGGAAATTGAAGAAGTGAAGTAGGAGATGAGTTTCTGACTGGATAAAATTCGAATTTTTAGAAATACTTTCTTGGTGCTACAGCTGATTCAAAATCAAAATGGATTTCAATGGCTTGAGGTTAGAGTATGCACTCAAGGTCAACTCGAACTACATTGCTTGGAAGGATAGGATGGAGGAAGTACTTGAAGACAATGGCTTGAAGGAATTCATTGACAAAGATGTTAGTAAGCCAGACGCTGCACATGTTGCCAATCTTGATGCATGGAAAAATAAAGTGGCAAAGGCGAGGAGGATCCTGTTGGAGGGAGTACGAGACCACATTGTCTCAAGCCTCCATGGGAAAGCCACACCATATGCTATGTGGAAGGCTTGATCTATTCCAAAGCAGCAGTGACCATAGAAAATTGGTGCTCAAAGATAAACTCAGGAAGATCAAGATGGAAAAGGGCGACACCATTCCAAAATATCTCACAAAGTTTGTCCAATGTCGGGATGAACTTGGGAGTGTGGGAATAATATTCGATGATGATTATTTGGTGAGCTTGGCTCTCCTAGGACTTCCTAAGAGTTGGCACAGTTATCAAGACTCTGTCAACGGACGGGAAAATTTGTCGGATCGGGAACGATTGTGGTCAAATCTGGTGTAGGAGGATTTTAGACGGAACACCAGAGATGGATCTTCATCTAAGAATGAGGATGAAGAGGATTGTGCTTTGGATATCAGGGCAAGGAAGGGGAAAGGGAATAAATTTCCTTCAAAATCCGAGTCTAAAGTCAATAAGCATTTCCCCAAAGTCTAATAGCCATTTTCTAAAGTTAGAAAGTCATATATCTCTATGCATGGCTTGAATGTTTATTTCTATGCATTGATCAGTTTACAGTTACATTTCTCATGATTAATGGTTAGCCCTACCATGTTTATGTCAGCTATTAAACTAGTTATGTTTGAAATCCTTTGTTCTTCACAAGTTTAATGTCCATCTCACTCCATTGTACCCAAAGATCCATTTTACCTCGAATCAAATCGACCCTTCAACAACCTTGTATCACCACATGAAAGCTTTCTTGACCTTTTCGACCCCATAGCCCAGTTGATCTGACATATTTTTACCTATCTTATGTCTTTGATCGGTTCATCCCTCACAACCTAAAAACCAAAACCAAAAAACCTACTTCATAACTAGCCTAAAATCAAGAACACAATAAGCAAACACATAGATATCCCTTACACAAATAGAGAGAGCCCTCTCTGAGTCCAGGAAGGCTAGGCCCTTGGGCTCCAAATAATGGTTTGATGTTACACTGTCATTTGGCTTGCCAATCAGCCAAATCACGGGACCCTAACATAATGGCGATCACGGTGGGACCTTGATTCAAAACATCCTTGGTATCCCTTAGTATCTCTCAAAATCTCAGTCAAAATTAGAAAACTTAGGTATTCTCTGAATAGTAGAAACTAGCTCCTTCACCATCTTAGCAAAATGATGCTTCAGCTATAGGAAACTCTTCCAAACCTCAGGGCTACATATAGGAACTCAGAAAACCCCAAAATATCTCTAGATTGGTTTTTATCAATATTGGTGGTGGACCATACACATATACTCTCAAAACAACTAAAAATCCACCTGGCGACTCCACTAGCCTCCAGTAGGCCTTACTACTTTGCTAAAATTTAGAATACTATTGAGCCACCTCATCGCCACTAACATAATGGCGATCTCGGTGGGACTCTGAGTAACAAACAAACTTAGATTCCCTAAACATTCTAGCAACCTTAAGAATACTATCTGATTGACTTATCCCACTACTCACTAACATAATGGCAATCACGGTGGGACTAATTGAGTACATAATAGTCTAGCAAACTCTTTTAGATCATTAGTCTTTAAAAATTTAAACAGGCAAGCAATCCATAGAATCATTTAGAGTAAACTCTTTTCGTTTTCACCACCCTAGAAAAGTGATGAATCAGGTCTAGAACACTCTAATAAACCATAGGTTGCACATAAAAACTCAAAAAAACCCCAAAACATTCCCAGATTGGCTTTTCCCTAGTTATTGGTGGTGGACCATAGCTACATCCTTACAAAAACAACCAAGTTCCACCTGGCGAATCCACTAGCCTCCAGTAGGCCTAAAAAACTCCATTAAAAACTAAAAATTCATAAAACATACCTTTCTGTTGACTCATCCTTTCCAAAACATAAAACTTACGGTGCAAACTCTGTAATTAGTGACAAACTAAGTATAACTTAGTGATTCAGAAGACTTAACCTAAGCATAGGAGATAAACAGAAATTTTCTTGCAAATAGAACCATTATCTTGTCCATACAGCCTAGAAAACTGTTGAAACCAAGTGAATCACTCTTCCTTGCAAGTTTTCATCTCAAAGTTTGCTAGAAAATTTTTTCCCAAAAGCATCTTTGATAGTGTTGGTGGTGGACCATAGTTCTCATAGAAATTCACCTGGCAACTCCACTAGTCCTCATTTTTTTTTTTACCATCCTTCACATTAGCAAACCCCTAGAGAGGCCATCTATCCAAAACAACCACAAATTCCATCCTCTCTAAGCTCTGAATTTGAAATCTGGCTTCACAAAGGATCTATACGAGATCTCATCCAGACCCAAAATCCCCTATCATAGTAGATGACCCAAAGAAGATTTTGTGGCAAGCTTCTGAAACTGGCAATCTAGCTACCGATAGGTCCATCTGTAAAGAAAGATCAGTACCTGAACACCTCACAGCCTTGCAGGATTCCCCATTTGACTTAAAATCAACAAAAACCCTTTTTAGAAGCAAGTCACAAAGTAAGGTAAACTTTGATGATCTTGAGCCCCTAGATCTGCTAAAGAGTCCTAGTAGAGAAGCCTCGCCTACTACACCGCCCGACTTTCAGCTTCTCCATCACTTTAGCTCCTACCATCCCAGATCTGCTCAAAATCAGATCACTAGTCCAAGTACATTCGCCACACCCATCCAAACCACTACTGTCCAAAACACCTCAGTTTATCCTACAAGCCCTCATTTTGTACATCATCCATTAGCTCTCACCATGGCAGTCTGGTATGCACCCTTGGTGTTGCCACACCCTTTGGCTCCCTTACAAAATGACTATCAATCCAAAATCCTACACTTTACTGGAGTTGAGACTACCACAGCTCAACAACATGTAGATAGAATTAGCGATGCCTTTGAATACATGGAAATAGAAGATGAGACCATCAGGATGAGGATGTTCACCCAAAGCTTGGGTGGAGAACCCAAAAAATGGTTTAAGAGCTTAACTCCAAATAGCATCCACGATCTCCCAGAACTCTACCAAACCTTCGTAAATAAGTGGGAAATCTGAAAGAACCCCATTCAAATCCTGTCATAGTATAAAAATCTAAAACGGGAAAATGGGGAGAGTGTCCACGGATACTGCACTAGGTTCAATAGTGTTTATAACGCCCTCCCGCCTCACTTCAAACCTCCACTTGGCTCAGCCTTGGCAAAATTCCCCGAAGGCTTTGACCTAGACATGACTTATAAACTAAGAGACAAGGATCCCCCTACCTTAGAGGAAATGCAAAAATTGGCCATAAGTGCAGAAGCCAACTTAGCAAAAAAAAGAGATAGGACCAGATCAGAAAGGAAAGTCACATACCGGGACGAGGTCTCCACTTTAGCCCCTTCTTTAGATCCTAGAATAGATGATTTGGTTAGATCCATGGCGAAAAAGTGGGAAAAGATAAGTGAAAAGACACCTCTTAGGGACAACCAGCCAAACCCTCCAAACAGAAACCGGAACCAAAATTTTAGGAGGGAACAGCCTCAAAACAAACCAAGGGAAAATGACCAACAAATTAGGCCACCCTTTAATGAAAATTATGTGGAAGAAGATGAAAGGGATACAGAACCCATTGATGAAAATCATTTGAACCTCATAGGTTCTAATAACGAGAGAGAGGTTACCTCACAGAAGAAGAACAAGTGTTCTTCTCCCCGAATCAAGATGAAACCAACTATGAAGATCCCGAAGATCCTGCCATATATTTTCAAAATGCCATAATAGAAGCTCACAGGTAGTATGACCTTAGAAGCAGAAAAAACCAAAAAAACTCCAAGAAAGGTAGCTCAGACACTTCTAAAACCCTC
Source organism: Pinus albicaulis (assembly GCA_034641835.2). NCBI lineage: Eukaryota > Viridiplantae > Streptophyta > Pinopsida > Pinales > Pinaceae > Pinus > Pinus albicaulis. The sequence goes on along the minus strand of CM076580.1, from coordinate 458,594,462 downwards.
GATACCATCCTTAAAAAGGCAGTGGATAGCAACAAGATCGTGGTCAAAAAAACTGACCAAAACAAAGATAAAGCTATTCAAACAAGTCTTGGCTCAGATGCTCCTAGTAACTCCACAAAGATTCCCGAGATGGCTGTGTCAAACAAAATCCCGAAACAAAGTCAACAAACTCAGAACATAGAGAAAGTCATGGCTGAAAAACTGAAGCAAACTTGTCTAAACTACAAGCACCTTTCAGTTTTGAGGGATAAATCACCAAAATAAAGATTACCATGCCCCTCACTGAACTTATCGCCCAAAGCTATTATAAATCCCAAGTGTTAAAGGTCCTGAATATAGGAAATGATGCAAACACCCTTAATCTAGATGATGACACTCTTGAAGTGTTGTTTGGTCCAAAAATAGAAGGGAAATTTCAAGAAGGAACCACTCTTCCATTTTACATCAGTTTGAATATCCATGACCAAATCTTACACAATGCCATGCTAGACTCCGGGGCCTCGCATAATCTCATGCTGAAGGTTGTGATGGAAAGATTAGGCCTAGAAATCACAAGACCATATAAATACTTATATTCGTTTGACTCAAGTAGAGTCAAGTGTCTGGGTTTAATAAAAGATCTTTGTTTCAGTTTGGCCCAAGTACCTGCAAAACATCTGATCATGGACATAGTGGTAGCAGACATCCCTCCCAAGTATGGAATGCTTTTATCCAGATCTTGGGGAGCCAAGCTTCAAGGAAATATTCAACTTGATATGTCCTACCCCACTATTCTTGTGTTTGACCAAACTAGAATACTCTATCGAGAATCACAGATGAAATATGTGATCAGCAGCCAAGAAAGGCCAAATAACATCCCAATGTACTCCTTGAATTCTCATCTGAACTCTTTCATTTTACACACTGATGAGGACATTGAAGAATAGTCAGAAGGATTTGAAACAAACTTAAACCCACCACATCAGCTGCCCCAAGTTCTCTATGATGAACTAGACACTCAAAATTATCATGATCATGAGTAGCTATGTCTTGAGGAAAGAGAGTTTGTTCCTTTTGAAACAGGGATGGAGAAAGAAGCACAAACCATTATGTACTATCAAGAAAATTTCTCAAACCTTAGGCAAACATCAGCAGTAACATCAGGAAACTTTTTCAGAACAGAGGCATTAGAAGACTTTCATATCACAAACCTTTTTGGAACTCAGGGGCAGGGAAGCTTAATGTTCTTACCATACCTTAAGGATTTGCCATCACATAACTCTACCCTTTCAAATGAAACCTTAAATGTAGCCATAACATCTCAAAATCCAGAAAAAAATGTCTGATAAACTTCTTATGAAAGGATATGATGACTGCAGTCCAAATATACCTGAGTTACTTGAACTGGCTAACATTCAGTCACTCCACCAAAGACTTAGAACTGCTATAATTTGCAATCTTGTTCAAAATACTACTTCATATAGAGAAAACAGTGAGAAACACTATGCCACTGCCATCACTCCTAGAAACAACTTCGACAAAAGAAAATAAAAAAATCTGAACCAAACATTAGTAGTCAAAGATAAAATAGCTGGTCATAGGATCTGTTTTGATTTTAGAAACATTAATACACACCCTTGTGACAGAAATTTTATCCTTCCTACCCAAGACCATGATATACCAATGATAAGTGCTTTTAATTATATGTCTTTGCAAGATGATGTTTCAGGTTATAGCCAAATAATTCCTTTGCAAAGCAGACAGCTCAAAGAATTTTTCAAGTATGCTGGAAGTAGTTCCATTTTCAAACCCAGAATTGCAAAACCACCGGATATTAAAAATATGCTCCTAAAAGCCATGTTTCCAGTTCTGAATTTCTGCATTCTAACATACCTTGATGATGTCATCATATACTTCAAAAAGGACAAAGAATATCTGCACTATTTGAAAAAGATGTACAGCAAAAGAAGGAGTGGAAATCAGACATATAAAGAGGTACAACGGGAGGATACGGGGTTGTTCAAAGATTCATGCATGAATCCTTATGTCATGCTTGAAAGAGAAAATTTTCCAAATTTTTCTTTTTAAGAGCTGAGTGGACCAAGAGTGGCAGGAGATCCTTATGAAGATAAGATGCTTAAGTTTCACCATTTCCAAGATTTCTAAGTTAAAACTTTTTCAATCATTTTATATACCATTGTTTGAAAATTAATCAAAAACATAAAATTGAAAAACAATAGAAAAACATAAAAAGAGGGCAGTTTGAAAAATAGAAAGAAAGCCCCATGTTCCAAAAAATAGTTATTATGAAAGCACTCAAGTCTAAATGCCGCTACTAGTGCTCAAATGTCTTGTTCAGTTATCTAGCGTAATCAAAATTGAACATGTTTTAAATTTATTTGCTGATAAGTTAGTGAGAGGAAAAGATAGTCAACATTGTGTAAGCTTGACTTATCAAAGAGAGTAGATCAGGAAAAGATACTGGTTCCACATGCTTAAAATAGAACCAAAGAGGAAAGCAGGGATGAAAAAAAATTGTGTATCCTAACCTTATTTTTCTAGATTTCATTTCATGCAAAATAATATTTGTGTGCAGCTTGTCTTTCATGCCACAAGTACATGACAAATCAGACTGTCTAATCCTGATTTGGTCATGTTTTCAATTTCATGTTTTAGATTAGAGAATAAAATCATGTCAAACAGCTTAACCTTGACAGTCGATCTAGCACAGGTAGAGAAATTAAGGAGTTCATCAGCTTAATCTGAACTCCCGGCAGATATAAGTGTAGAACTAGATAGTGTCATTTTTCAAAAATACTATGTCAAAGGGTTGCCAATCCAAATGCACCCAAAAGAAGAAAAAATGTTAGGAAATATAGTGGGGTAGGCAGAAATATCGTTGATGCTAATCATGCTGTCAATTTTCAGAAATAACATCAAGGAAGAAAGATATTTGCGCCAATGGATAAAGGCACTGGTCTTCAAAGAACCGAGATCTGAAATTCTGGACACCTCCTGAAAAGGAGCTGCCCTCCCCAAATGGAGCCACTGTTAGTCATCGGTATTTTTCACCTGTTGATGATGACTAGTTGTTAAAGCAAAGTTTTCTAGTATCTGATCTCTAATATGTCAAATTTGTCAACTAGAAAACACCCATAAACATTTTTTCCCTCCTACCTTTTCAATCATCCCATGATGAGATAAAACCAAACTGTCAAGCCCTATCTAGTCTCAGTCATACAAACTTGTCCATCAGCTCCAAAGAGAATACTCCAAATCTGTCCAAAAAGTCTCCCCTAAGTTAGGTAGTGGCGCTTTAGGAATTTCTCCCTTGGCAAACTATCCTAAAGCCAAAAAACCTTTGTCTAATATCAACCAGTCATAGATAACCTTCCTATTTCTGCAAACAAAGCCTGCTACACTCTTAAGTCGAGCCACTAACAAACCTTGATGTCTCAGCAGTGTATATGCCATAGGTCAAACTGATATTAGGTGGATTTACAGTGTTTCAATGTCTTTTTCAAGAGCATAAGTGTACCAGTGTTCCAGAAGACATTATTAAACTTAACATGAGAAGACAGCTGCTTCTCATGTGGTTTTGAGCCTGGGATGCAGCTACAGGACAGAGAGTTACTTCAATAAGCTCCTACAAACACAGTCAAAGGTTAGTGACATATGAATAACAAGAAATACTCTGCAGATGTTGGTCAGGGTTCTTCTGATGTCTAAAGAGGCACAAAGGCATTTTAACAGCAGGATTACATATCTCAAAGAAATGCCCCTCATGGCATATTGTCAATTTGTCACTTTTATTTACTTAACCATGAATAGGCAGTGAAAGGAAAGATAACATTGTTTGAAAGCTGATGAAATGGCATCACTGAGAAAACCTCCTCCATACATGAGCAGAGGGTTGAAAGACTGAGAAAACCTCCTCCATACATGGGCAGATGGTCAGGTCATTGGTTGAAAAATTCCTTCATTTTACAATTAGAGGGTTTGGCAATGTGATAAAGGCCTCCTTCATCTAATAAGCAGAGGGCCAGGAACAGATAGATCTCCTTCAAAGGCAATCTGAAGCTAAAAGTGAAAAGGCTTGGACAGGTTCATCAATGAGAAGAAAGGGATATGACACCATGTTTCAAATTCAAAACAACTTTCAAAGAATCAAGCCATATCACTATTGCAGACAAAGACCTCTTACAGATATATGAACAAACCCTGCTATGGTATGTAATTTCATTAAGAGTTTCCAATGATTTTTCTCCTGGATCAACAGGCATGAAAATCTAGCCATTGTTTCCCTTTAAAAACAGAGTTGAAATTAGTAAAAATCAATTCAAGGTTTATGAGTTGAGAGCTAGGTTAAATAGAGGCCAAGTAGTGAGGTTTTGATATTCAAAGAAGGTTTGCTCTTCCTGTCGATGAAGATCTTTTTCAAAAAACTCATCAAAAGCAACAAAAAGGTAACCTAAGCCTGCTTCTGAAGAAGACTTTGCTATTAGACACATAGAGACAGTGTGCGTAAGAAAGGGTATGACAAGTGTTTTAATTTCAGGAACAACATTCAAAGAAATGAAGCATGACATTGTCACAAACAAAAGACTTTTTATGAAACATATGAAGATACCTAGCTGTTGCATATAATTGCAGAAGAAGCCTTTAGAGGATCTTCTTTTTGATAAACATATGTTTTTCAAACCCAAGTGAATGCAGCTAAGGTTCCTACAGTCAAAGAGAAATGTCATTCAAAGGGTGCATCTACAGTCAGTATATGGTTTTGAGCAGGGTTTTCCTCTTAAAAACAGATATGAACAAAGGAAACAAGTTTCCTCCCTTAATAGGCAAACAGTGAAAAAGAGTTTAGCCTTGAGATGATTTCTTCACTTAGGGAAAAGTCATATCTATGAAAACCTTCAAGCAGTCCACAAAACACTTTATTATCAACATTAATTGGATATGGGCCCCTTTGGCGTTTTAAAAGTCATTTGAGTTTCGTTATAACAAAGGCATTTTTCAAAAGAGGCGTTCAAACCCTCACAAAGCAAGTTAAAAAGGTTTTTCGATTTTAAAGGGAGTTATAGACCGTTGCAAAGCCCATTTGCAAGTGTTCACAATCGCTCTCATAGCTGCTCACTAGACCGAGATGAGATTTCAAAGAAAATCGACAGAGTGTTTGAGGCTTAAAGCCTGCGCATCGCACCTGGAAAAGCGCGCGACGCGTTCAGCGGAGAAATTACAAAGGCTTTACACTGTGGCGCGGCGCACCTGTAGTGCCAGTCACCACTTCCCGAAGGCTGGCCCGAAACCTTTTTCACTGCGCGGCGCTCTTCCATCTGAACGTGCCGCGCCTGTTTGAACGACCAAAACACCTTCAAAGGGTATTGAGACCTGCTCAACTCATCAAGCAAGGACCATAAGCCATCTTCAAGGTATTTTTTATTGCCCCTTGGTGCATTCGAATTTCTAAAGGGGTGATTGATGCCGTTTTTTTCAAGACTAAAATAGTGGTTGGAGAGTAAGCTGTTTGAGCAAAATCCAAGGTTTTCTGTTGCCATGATTGCCCAAGATTAGTATAGTGAAAAAGGGTGTGTTTATATTAGTTTCAAAAGGCCTAAAACTACCTTCAAACAAAGTGATAAACCATATGCTAATGATAAGACAGAAAACACAGTGGTAGAGGTTTTCAGATTGCTGAAGGTGTCCTAACAGTGATAAAACAAAACTAACCTCTGTCAGCAAAATCTAAGGTGAAACAGTGTTTATAAGGTGAAAGCAGTGTTTGTAAGGTAAACATAGTGTTTGTAAGGTGAAAACAGTGAGCCTAATTTGAAAACAATGGTCATGGTCTGAATGCTTTATCACTTCAAATTTGTTCCCTTTGAATGATGAAACAGTGAAAACTAGTCCAGCCTCTTTGTTCCATAAAACAAAGTATGTTATGAAGATCTTTTAAATCAATTTGAGGGTTTTTTTGTCTACTTGTGTATAAGAAATAGTCAACAGCAGAAGAGTGTTGTTTGGGGAAGGGTGATTTTGTTTTTGTCTAAATACAAGGTTGTTTATTTTCTGTCAAAACACAAAGGATCCTTGTTCAAATAACAAACCACAAACATCTATTTTCAAAACACTTGGCCGAAACACAGTGATAAGATTGATTTTGTTTCATTTTGACAAATATTTGTTGATTGGCATCAAAGAGGAAAAACAGTGACTGACAAGGAAGACAGAGGTGTGGTTGAGAAAAACATTCCAAAGGCCATTTGAGACAGCTTGGTTTTTCAAAGAAAATTCAAAACAAAATTCCTCCCAGGCAAGACAGTAGGAGTGGCCTTCACAGGATGTTTGAGCCTATTTCCACTGAAGAGGTAAATTCCCATCCATCAGTCCTTGTTTAACTTTCATGAGGTTGGGTGTCTAGAGTTTTGTCAAAGGGTGTAGGAGGTGAAAATCTATTCCTCTTTGACACATCTTTGTGCTTTGAGAGTTCAAGAGAAGCACTTTCAGCTGGCAGGCCTAGATTTCAAATTCTCTCCAAGGTCCATTTCCAAGGCCACCAAAATCCCTTATGTCGGGGAGAAGTGGTTTAAACAAATCCACCTGGACTCAGAACAATACAAACCTTTTCTGAAGCCTGAGCATAGAGATTCATGTCTATCCATTTTTCCCTTCTCATATCTATTGACTAGTTACGCCCCCCTCATGAAGATAATCATGAAATACTTCACTTGTGAGGGAATATTCTCCCAAGTCTATGCCTATCATGTCTGATTGCTCATGCATTTCACGAGAGCCAAATTGTTAAATCTCCATTTCTTCCTACATAGAAGTATTGAGAAAATGGCCTCCATTGTTCAGAAAAATCCTCTTTCTTAGCAGACAGCCTACCTCTTCCATCACTCCCTCATCAAGGTTATCATTCTTCATCAGCTTGAGAAGAAGGAAGTCTCTTGGGATACTTTCATTACACATCTGGATTTCGCCATTGTCCCTTCATTTCATACATCTCCTTCACCTTCCACTCACCATCCTTCGCCTTCTTCAAGCAAGTCTATTCCCAAGAGGCTCAAATTTCCCATTGAACAAGAAAAAGAGCATCAGAAAGAGGAGGGAGATGATGATGAGAAGCATCATGATGAAACAGGGCAGCAAGGGGAAGGAGAACACAGTGAGGCAGAGCAGCAAGGGGAAGAAGGGCATGATGAAGAGGAAGATGATGATGAGCAGCATGATGATGAACAGCAAAAAGATAAGGAAGGACAGCATGATGAACAGGTGCAGCACAGTGAGGATGAGCAGCCTCATGAAGAAGAAGGGCAGCATGATGAATAGGTGCAGCACAGTGAAGAGAGGCAGCCACATGATGATGAACAACAGCCTCATGAAAAAGAACAGCAACATGATGAAGAGGTGCAACACAGTGAGGAGGACAGCCCTCAAAAAGAACTGCAAAAGGATAGTCAAGGCATCCATGAAGAAATCCAAGACAATGGCAATAATGATGAGCAAAGTAACAAGGGCAAAGAGCCAACAGAGCATGTGCTAGCTGCCTCTCCTAGGCAAGGAGCCATGCTCTCTTCTCTGAAAGTGGCCAAGCCACGGACATCATGGAAAAGGGTGCCTAAAGTTGTAACTCCAAATGTTACTAGGGCCCTCCCAAGTAAGGGGAAATTTCCCAAGAAGCCCATTGTCGAATTTCCCAAGAGAAGGAAGACTAAAAGAACCACCCAAAGAAAAGGAAAGGAGAAAGAATAAAGCAGCCATGAAAAGGAGAGGGACTTCGACATAATTCAAATTCAAAGTGATGATAGTGACAATGAAACCCGAATCCTTGAAACTCTCTTAATCAATAGAGAAAACCAAATTGATGCTTTGAGGACTGATCTTGAGAGGGCTAGAAACTCCAATCACATTTTTCAAATTCAAAACAAACAGATGAGTGTCCATATGGCGGTATATGAGACGCGGGCCATCAAATACAAAAAAGAGGCCTCCAAAGCACAAGTGAGATTGGAAGAACTCATGGTTGAGTTCGATAAGAGCAAAGATGAAGATCAGCCCAGGAGAAAGAGGCCAATAACCATGGAGCTCAAAAAATCACTTGAGAAACAAAAGGAATAAGAAGTTGCCCTTCTCCAATCTACCCCTCTCACTACATTGTTCACACAAGAGATAGAGAAAAATCGAGAAGAATGGCTTGAGAGGGTTAATGATCACTTGGAAAATAAGTTGGAGAAAGCAAATAGAGACTTGGACCTTCAACGGAGGATGACCGGGCATTATAAGAAGCTCAATCAGTTTGCCCGGCAGAAATTGAAGGTCGCACAATAAAAAATCAAGGAGGCTAAAAGGAGGCGCCTGGCACCAAAATTGAGGAAAGACACCTCAAAGCTCAAAATTTTGGCCTCAGATTCACAACATGTTTCTGAAAACCCTTGAGGGTCATGCTCGCCAAATTTGGGCGAAATTCAACAAATTTTGGTTTTTTGTCATTTTTTGGGTTTTTGACTAAAACTCATGGGCATTGCCATTTCAGTTTGGGGCGTCCTCAAAGGATGAAAATGGTATCATTGGATGCCATAATTTCAGGGGCATATACTCAGTGATTTTTAGATCAATTGAAGATCATTTTCCCTCCCAAAATGGCGAAAAACACTCGCTTTTTCTACACTCTGCCCCATTTATCAGCAAGGCCTGTTTTTGGGTTTTTACACACAGGTTAGTTTTTTGAGGACTTCTGTGGTCATTTTGGAGCAAACTAAGCATTTTAAGAAAATAGACATTCAGAGCTTTCCAACGAGCAATCACGGGCCTCGTTTCGACGTCGAAAAGGCCTCCAAAAGTTGCCGGAAAGTCAGAGAACTTTCTGCTGATATATTTCTTGAGTATTTTTGTAAAAATTGAACCTTTCAAAAGTGACTTTTCCCCATGTGCGTTTAGCTATTTTTGTACATGATTAGTTATGAAAAGTCAATATATTTCCCTTTTTTAGCAATTTTGAGATATTTTATTAGATATTTTGTGCCTTGGTCTTTGCAAAGCCTCAAAGACAAAATCAGATATTTTGGATAGGCCAATGAGATTGCACGTTGAACTAAGAGGTTTTCCTGACTTTGGCCTATATATTCCAAAGGCTTTCATTGTAAATGAGGCTGAACTTGATGAATAGAAGCAACATATGGTCATACAAGCTTGGAAGAAACACTTGTCTCATGCTTTTGGATAGTTTCTTGGATGTTTTTGGATGATGAAAGAGAATTGTTGTTGGATTCCATGACTTGGTAGAATGGTATAGTGTCTCCCTCTCTGTTTTGTTTCTTGGTTTTAATTCATAATTCCATGTTCTTGCTTGCTATAACCCAGTAGAGAATAGATTTGAGACATGCTCTTGGAGGCACCTCAAATTTCATGTTTCTTTATAGCTTCTATGTTTTCTTCATTCTTAGTCATATTAAAGAATCCTTGATTTCTCTTTAATAACTGAAGAAAATTGTTTGTTTGTTTCATTTATGGTTTTATGCATGCTAAGTATGATTCACGGTATGCCCTGCTTACTCATGGTTAGTCATAGCTCCACCTATGAAACCTCTCTTTGATTGATTATATTTTCATTTGTTGAACCAAGGAGGTCTTGTACTGATCTTGCCCTTTGCCTAAAAATATGCAATCTTGCTTCAAAGTGCCCAATAGCTTGAAATATTATGTTTAGGCATTCCTTCATAGTGATTTGAGTTGTTTGTTTGTCTTAAATGTATTTTCCCAAAGTCTGATAGCCATTTTCTAAAGTTAGAGAGTCATATATCTCTATGCATGGCTTGAATATTTATTTCTATGCATTGATCAGTTTACAGTACATTTCTCATGATTAATGGTTAGCCCTATCATGTTTATGTCAGCTATTAAACTAGTTATGTTTGAAATCCTTTGTTCTTCACAAGTTTAATGTCCATCTCAGTCCATTTTACCCAAAGATCCATTTTACCTCGAATCAAATCGGCCCTTCAACAACCTTGTATCACCACCTAAAAGCTTTCTTGACCTTTTCGACCGCATAGCCCAGTTGATCTGACATCTTTTTACCTATCTTATGTCATTGATCGGTTCATCCCTCACAACCTAAAAACCAAAACCAAAAAACCTACTTCATAACTAGCCTAAAATCAAGAACACAATAAGCAAACACATAGATATCCCTTACACAAATAGAGAGAGACCTCTCTGAGTCCAGGAAGGCTAGGTCCTTGGGCTCCAAAGACTGGTTTGATGTTACATTGTCATTTGGCTTGCCAATCAGCCAAATCACGGGACCCTAACATAATGGCGATCACGGTGGGACCCTGAGTCAAAACATCCTCGGTATCCCTTAGGATCTCTCAAAATCTCAGTCAAAATTTGAAAAATTAGGTATCGTCTGAAGAGTAGAAACTAGCTCCTTCACCATCTTAGAAAAATGATGATTCAGCTATAGGAAACTCTTCCAAACCTCAGGGCTACATATAAGAACTCAGAAAACCCCAAAATATCTCTAGATTGGTGTTTGTCAATATTGGTGGTGGACCATACACATATACTCTCAAAACAACTAAAAATCCACATGGCGACTCCACTAGCCTCCAGTAGGCCTTACTACTTTGCTAAAATTTAGAATACTATTGAGCCACCTCATCACCACTAACATAATGGCGATCATGGTGGGACTCTGAGTAACAAACAAACTTAGATTCCCTAAACATTCCGGCAGCCTTAAGAATACTATCTGATTGACTTATCCCACCGCTCACTAACAAAATGGCGATCACGGTGGGACTAACTGAGTACATAACAGTCTAGCAAACTCTTTTAGATTCATTAGTCTTTAAAAATTTAAACAGGCAAGCAGTCCATAGAATCATTTAGAGTAAACTCTTTTCATTTTCACCACCCTAGAAAAGTGATGAATCAGGTCTAGAACACTCTAATAAACCATAGGTTGCACTTAAAACTCAAAAAAACCCCAAAACATTCCCAAATTGGCTTTTCCCTAGTTATTGGTGGTGGACCATAGCTACATACTTACAAAAACAACCAAGTTCCACCTGGCGACTCCACTAGCCTCCAGTAGGCCTAAAAAACTCCATTAAAAACTAAAAATTCATAAAAACATACCTTTCTGTTGACTCATCATTTCCAAAACTTAAAACTTATGGTGCAAACTCTCTAATCAGTGACAAACTAGGTATAACTTAGCGTATCAGAAGACTTCACCTAAACATAGGATATAAACAGAAATCTTCTTGCAAATAGAACCATTATCTTGTCCATACAGCCTAGCAAACTATTGAAACCAAGTGAATCACTCTTCCTTGCAAGTTTTCATCTCAAAGTTTTCTAGAAAACTTTTTCCTGAAAGCATCTTTGATAGTGTTGGTGGTGGACCATAGTTCTCACAGAAATCCACCTGGCGACTCCACTAGTCCTCATTTTTGTTTTGACCATCCTTCACATTATCAAACCCCTAGAGAGGCCATCTATCCAAAACAACCACAAATTCCATCCTCTCTAAGCTCTGAATTCGAAATCTGGCTTCACAAAGGATCTATACCAGATCTCATTCAGACCCAAATCCCCCTATCATAGTAGATGACCCAGAGAAGATTCTGTGGCAAGCTTCCGAAACTAGCAATCTAGCTACTGATAGGTCCATCCATAAAGCAAGACCAGTACCTGAACACCTCACAGCCTTGCAGGATTCCCCATTTGACTTAAAATCAGCAAAAACCCTTTTTAGAAGCAAGTCACAAACTAAGGTAAACTTTGACGATCTTGAGCCCCTAGATCTGCCACAGAGTCCTAGTAGAAAAGCCTCGCCTACTACACCGCCCGACTTTCAGCTTCTCCATCACTTTAGCTCCTACCATCCCAGATCTGCTCAAAATCAGATCATTAGTCCAAGTACATCCACCACACCCATCCAAACCACTACTGTCCAAAACACCTCAGCTTATCCTACAAGCCCTCATTTTGTACATCATCCATTAGCTCCCGCCATGGTAGCCTGGTATGCACCCTTGGTGTTTCCACACCCTTTGGCTCCCTTACAAAATGACTATCAATCAAAAATCCCAGACTTTACCAGAGTTGAGACTACCACATCTCAGCAACATGTAGAAAGAATTAGCGATGTCTTTGAATACATGGAAATAGAAGACGAGACCATCAGGATGAGGATGTTCGCCCAAAGCTTGGGCGGAGAACCATAAAAAATGGTTTAAGAGCTTAACTCCAAACAACATCCACGATCTCCCATAACTCTACCAAACCTTCGTAAATAAGTGGGAAATCTGAAAGAACCCCATTCAAATCCTGTCAGAATATAACAATCTAAAACGGGAAAATGGGGAGAGCGTCCAGGGATACTGCACTAGGTTCAATAGTGTTTATAACGCCCTCCCGCCTCACTTCAAACCTCCAATTGGCTCAGCCTTGGAAAAATTCCCCGAAGGCTTTGACCTAGACATGACTTATCAACTAAGAGACAAGGATCCCCCTACCTTAGAGGAAATGCAAAAAGTGGCCATAAGTGCAGAAGCCAACTTAGTAGAAAAAAGAGCTAGGACCAGATCAGAAAGGAAAGTCACATACTGGGAGGAGGTCTCCACTTCAGCCCCTTCCTTAGATCCTAGAATAGAAGACTTGGTTAGATCCATGGCGAAATGTGGGAAAAGATAAGTAAAAAGACACCTCGTAGGGACAACCAGCCAAACCCTCCAAACAGAAACCGGAACCAAAATTTTAGGAGGGAACAGCCTCAAAACAAACCAAGGGAAAATGACCAACAAATTAGGCCACCCTTTAATGAAAATTATGTGGAAGAAGATGAAAGGGATACAAAACCCATTGATGAAAATCATTTGAACCTCATAGGTTCTGATAACGAGAGTGAGGTTTACCTCAAAGAAGAAGAACAAGCGTTCTTCTCCCCGACTCAAGATGAAACCAACTATGAAGATCCCAAAGATCCTGCCATAAATTTTCAAAATGCCATAATAGAAGCTCACAGGTAGTATGACCTTAGAAGAAGAAAAAACCAAGACAACTCTAAAAAAGGTAGCTCAGACACTTCTAAAACCCCCGATACCATCCTTAAAAAGGCAGTGGATAGCAACAATATCGTGGTCAAAAAAACTAACCAAAACAAAGATAAAGCTATTCAAACAAGTCTTGGCTCAGATGCTCCTAGTACCTCCACAAAGATTCCTGAGATGGCTGTGTCAAACAAAATCCCGAAACAAATTCAGCAAACTCAAAACATAGAGAAAGCCATGACTGAAAAAACTGAAGCAAACCTGTCTAAACTACAAGCACCTTTCATTTTTTAGAGAGAAATCACCAAAATAAATATTACCATGCCCCTCACTGAACTTATCGCCCAAAGCTTTTATAAATCCCAGGTATTAAAGGTCATGAATATTGGAAATGATGCAAACACCCTTAATCTAGATGATGACACTCCTGAAGTGTTGTTTGGTCCAAAAATAGAAGGGAAATTCCAAGAAGGAACCACTCTTCCCTTTTACATCAGTTTGAATATCCATGACCAAATCTTACACAATGCCATGCTAGACTCCGGGGCCTCGCATAATCTCATGCCAAAGGTTGTGATGGAAATATTAGGCCTAGAAATCACAAGACCATATTAATACTTATATTCGTTTGACTCAAGTAGAGTCAAGTGTCTGGGTTTAATAAAAGATCTTTGTTTCAGTTTGGCCAAAGTACTTTCAAAACATCTGATCATGGACATAGTGGTAGCAGACATCCCTCCCAAGTATGGAATGCTTTTATCCAGATCTTGGGGAGCCAAGCTTCAAGGAAATATTCAACTTGAAATGTCCTACGCCACTATTCTTGTGTTTGACCAAACTAGAATACTCTATCGAGAATCACACATGAAATATATGATCAGCAACCAAGAAAGGCCAGATAACATCCCGATGTACTCCTTGCATTCTGATCTGAACTCTTTCATTTTACACACTGATGAGGACATTTAAGAACAGTCAGAAGGATTTGAAACAAACTTAGACCCACCATATCAGTTGCCCCAAGTTCTCTATGATGAACTAGACACTCAAAATTATCATGATAATGAGCAGTTATGTCTTGAGGAAAGAGAGTTTATTCCTTTTGAAACAGGGATAGAGCAAGAAGCACAAACCATTATGTATTATCAAGCAAATTGCTAAAACCTTAGGCAAACATCAACAGTAACATCAGGAAACTTTTTCAGAACAGAGGCATTAGAAGACTTGCATATCACAAACCTCTTTGGAACTCAGGGGCAGGGAAGCTTAATGTTCTTACCATACCTTAAGGATTTTTCATCACATAACTCTACCCTTTCAAATGAAACCTTGACTGTAGCCATAACAACTCAAAATCCAAAAAAAATGCCTGATAAACTTCTTATGAAAGGATATGATGACTGCAGTCCAAATATACCTGAGTTACTTGAACTGGCTAACATTTTTTCACTCCACCAAAGACTTAGAACTGCTAGAATTTGCAATCTTGTTCAAAATACTACTTCATATAGAGAAAACAGTGAGAAACACTATGCCACTGCCATCACTCCTAGAAACAACTTCGACAAAAGAAAATACAAAAATCTAAACCAAACAATAATAGTCAAAGATAAAATAGCTGGTCATAGGATTTGCTTTGATTTTAGAAACACTAATACACACCCTTGTTACATAAATTTTATCCTTCCTACCCAAGACCATGATATACCAATGATAAGTGCTTTTAATCATATGTCTTTGCAAGATGATGTTTCAGGTTATAACCAAATAATTCCTTTTCAAACCAGACAGCTCAAAGAATTTTTCAAGTATGTTGGAAGTAGTTCCATTTTCAAACCCAGAATTGCAAAACCACCGGATATCAAAAATATGCTTCTAAAAGCCATGTTTCCAGTTCTGAATTTCTGCATTCTAACATACCTTGATGATGTCATCATATACTTCAAAAATGACAAAGAATATCTGCACTATTTGAAAAAGATGTACAACAAAAGAAGGAGTGGAAATCAGACGTATAAAGAGGTACAGCAGGAGGATATGGGGTTGTTTAAAGATTCATGCATGAATCCTTATGTCATGCTTGAAAGAGAAAAATTTTCAAATTTTTCTTTTCAAGAGTTGAGTGGACCAAGAGTGGCAAGAGATTCTTATGAAGATAAGATGCTTAAGTTTCACCATTTCCAAGATTTCTGAGTTAAAACTTTTTCAATCATTGTAGATACCATTGTTTGAAAATAAATCAAAAACAGAAAATTCAAAAACAATAGAAAAACAGAAAAAGAGGGAAATTTGAAAAATAGAAAGAAATCCCCATGTTCCAAAAAATAGTTATTCTAAAAGCGCGCAAGTCTAAATGCCGCTACTAGTGCTCAAATGTCTTGTTCAGTTATCTAGCATAATCATAACTGAACGTGTTTTAAATTTATTTGCTCATAAGTTAGTGAGAGGAAAAGATAGTCAACATTGTGTAAGCTTGACTTATCAAAGAGAGTAGAGTAGGAAAAGATACTGGTTCCACATGCCCAAAATAGAACCAAAGAGGAAAGCAGGGATGAAAAACAAATTGTGTATCCTAGCCTTGTTTTTCTAGATTTCATTTCATGCAAAATAATATTTGTGTGCAGCTTGTCTTTCATGCCACAAGTACATGACAAATTAGACTGTCTAATCCTGATTTGGTCATGTTTTCAATTTCATGTTTTAGATTAGAGAATAAAATCCTGTCAAACAGCTTAACCTTGACAGTCGATCTAGCATAGGTAGAGAAATGAAGGAGTTCATCAGCTTAATCTAAACTCTCGGCGGATATAAGTGTAGAACTAGATAGTGTTATTTTTCAAAATACTATGTCAAAGGGTTTCCAATCCAAATGCACCCAAAAGAAGAAAAAATGTTAGGAAATATAGTGGGGTAGGTAGAAATATCGTTGATGCTAATCATGCTGTCAATTTTCAGAAATAACATCAAGGAAGAAAGATATTTGCGCCAATGGATAAAGGCACTGGTCTTCAAAGAACTGAGATCTGAAATTCTGGACACCTCCTAAAAAGGAGCTGCCCTCCCCAAGTGGAGCCACTGTTAGTCATCAGTATTTTTCACCTGTTGATGATGACTAGTTGTTAAAGCCAATTTTTCTAGCAGCTGATCTCCAATATGTCAAATTTGTCAGCTAGAAAACACCCATAAACATTTTTGCCCTCCTACCTTTTCAATCAGCCCATGATGAGATAAAACCTAACTGTCAAGCCCTATCTAGCCTCAGTCATACAAACTTGTCCATCAGCTCCAAAGAGAATACTCCAAATCTGTCCAAAAAGTCTCCCCTAAGTTAGGTAGTGGCACTTTAGGAATTTCTCCCTTGGAAAACTATCCTAAAGCCAAAAAACCTTTGTCTAATATCAACCAGTCATAGATAACCTTCCTATTTCTGCAAACAAAGCCTGATACACTCTTAAGTCGCGCCACTAACAAACCTTGTTGTCTCAGCAGTGTATATGCCATAGGTCAAACTGATATTAGGTGGATTTACAGTGTTTCAATTTATTTTTCAAGAGTAGAAGTGTACCAGTGTTCCAGAAGACATTATTAAACTTAACATGAGAAGACAGTTGCTTCTCATGTGGTTTTGAGCCTGGGATGCAGCTACAGGACAGAGATTTATTTCAATAAGCTCCTGCAAACACAGTCAAAGGTTAGTGACTTATGAATAACAAGAAATACTCTGCAGATGCTGGTCAAGATGCTTCTGATGTCTAAAGAGGCACAAAGGTATTTTAACAGCAGGATTACATATCTCAGAGAAATGCCCCTCATGGCATATTGTCAATTTGTCACTTTTATTTACTTAACCATGAATAGGCAGTGAAAGGAAAGATAACACTATTTGAAAGCTTATGAAATGGCATCAGTGAGAAAACCTCCTCCATACATGAGCAGAGGGTTGAAAGACTGAGAAAACCTCCTCCATACATGAGAAAAGGGTAGAAAGACTGAGAAAACCTCCTCCATACATGGGCAGATGGTCAGGTCATTGGTTGAAAACTTCCTTCATTTTACAAGTAGATGGTTTGGAAATGTGATAAAGGCCTCCTTCATCTAATAAGCAGAGGGCCAGGAACATAGAGATCTCCTTCAAAGGCAATTTGAAGCTAAAAGTGAAAAGGCTTGGACAGGTTCATCAATGAGAAGAAAGGGATATGACACCATGTTTCAAATTCAAAACAACTTTCAAAGAATCAAGCCATATCACTATTGCAGACAAAGACCTCTTACATATATATGAACAAACCCTATTCTGGTATGTAATTTCATTAAGAGTTTCCAATGATTTTTCTTCTGGATCAACAGGCATGAAAATCTAGCCATTGTTTCCCTTTAAAAACAGAGTTGAAATTAGTAAAAATCAATTCAAGGTTTATGAGTTGAGATTTGGGTTAAACAGAGGCCAAGTAGTGAGGTTTTGATATTCAAAGAAGGTTTTCTCTTCCTGTCCATGAAGATCTTTTTCAATAAACTCATCAAAAGCGACAAGAAGGTAACCTAAGCCTGCTTCTGAAGAAGACTTTGCTATTAGACACATAGAGACAGTATGTGTAAGAAAGGGTATGACAAGTGTTTTAATTTCAGGAACAACATTCAAAGAAATGAAGCATGGTACTGTCACAAACAAAAGACTTTTTATGAAACATATGAAGATACCTAGTTGTTGCATATAATTGCAGGAGAAGCCTTTAGAGGATCTTCTTTTTGATAAACATATGTTTGTCAAACCCAGGTGAATGCAGCTAAGGTTCCCACAGTCAAAGAGAAATGTCATTCAAAGGGTGCATCTACAGTCAGTATATGGTTTTGAGCAAGGTTTTCCTCTTAAAAATAGATATGAACAAAGGAAACAAGTTTCCTCCCTTAATAGGCAAACAGTGAAAAAGAGTTTAGCCTTGAGATGATTTCTTCACTTAGGGAAAAGTCATATCTATGAAAACCTGCAAGCAGCCCCCACAGCACTTTATTATCAACATTAATTGGATATGGGCCCCTTTGGCGTTTTAAAAGTCATTTGAGTTTCGTTATAACAAAGGCATTTTTCAAAAGAGGCATTCAAACCCTCACAAAGCAAGTTAAAAAGGTTTGTCAATTTTAAAGGGAGTTATAGACCGTTTCAAAGCCCATTTGCAAGTGTTCACAATCGCTCTCATAGCTGCTCACTAGACCGAGACAAGATTTCAAAGAAAATTGGCAGAGTGTTTGAGGCTTAAAGCCAGCGGAGAAATTACAAAGGCTTTACACTGTGGTGCGGCGCGCCTGTAGTGCCGGTCACCACTACCCGAAGGCCGACCCGACACCTTTTTAATTGCGCGGCGCTCTTCCATCTGAACGTGCCATGCCTGTTTGAATGACCAAAACACCTTCAAAGGGTCTTGATACCTGCTCAACTCATCAAGCAAGGACCATAAGCCATCTTCAAGGTATTTTTTACTCCCCCTTGGTGCATTCGAATTTCTAAAGGGGTGATTGATGCCGTGTTTTTCAAGACTAAAACAGTGGTTGGAGAGTAACTTGTTTGAGAAAAATCCAAGGTTTTTTGTTGCCATGATTGCCCAAGATAAGTATAGTTAAACAGGGTGTGTTTATATTAGTTTCAAAAGGCCTAAAACTGCCTTCAAACAAAGTGATAAACC
Organism: Pinus albicaulis; assembly: GCA_034641835.2. Lineage (NCBI taxonomy): Eukaryota > Viridiplantae > Streptophyta > Pinopsida > Pinales > Pinaceae > Pinus > Pinus albicaulis. Next base: position 458,575,741 of record CM076580.1, on the reverse strand, counting down.
ACATGCTAATGATAAGACAGAAAACACAGCGGTAGAGGTTTTCAAATTGTTGAAGGTGTCCTAACAGTGATAAAACAGAACTAACCTCTGTCAGCAAAATATAAGGTGAAACAGTGTTTATAAGGTGAAACAGTGTTTATAAGGTGAAAGTAGTGTTTGTAAGGTAAACACAGTGTTTGTAAGGTAAACACAGTGTTTGTAAGGTGAAAACAGTGAGCCTAATTTGAAAACAGTGGTCATAGTCTCAATGCTTTATCACTTCAAAAGTGTCCTCTTTGAATTATGAAACAATGAAAACTAGTCCAGCCTCTTTGTTCCATAAAACAGAGTATGTTATGAAGATATTTTAAATCAATTTCAGGGTGTTTTTGTCTACCTGTGTATAAGAAACAGTGAACAGCAAAAGAGTGTTGTTTGGGGAAGGGTGATTTTGTTTTTGTCTAAATACAAGGTTGTTTTGTTTCTGTCAAAACACAAAGGATCCTTGTTCAAATAACAAACCACAAACATCTCTTTTCAAAAGACTTGGCCGAAACACAGTGATAAGATTGAGTTTGTTTCATTTTGACAAATATTTTTTGATTGGCATCAAATAGGACAAAGAGTGACTGACAAGGAAGACAGAGGTGTGGTTGAGAAAAACATTCCAAAGGCCATTTGAGACAGCTTGTTTTTTCAAATAACATTCAAAACAAAATGCCTCCCAGGCAAGACAGTAGGAGTGGCCTTCACAGGAGGTTTGAGCCTGTTTCCACTGAAGAGGTAAATTCCCATCCACCAGTCTTGTTTAACTTTCATGAGGTTGGGTGTCTAGATTGTTGTCAAAAGGTGTAGGAGGTGAAAGCTATTCCCCTTTGACACATCTTTGTGCTTTGAGATTTCAAGAGAATCACTTTCAGCTGGCAGGCCTAGATTTCAAATTCTCTCCAAGGTCCATTTCCAAGGCCACCAAAATCCCTTATGTCGGGGAGAAGTGGTTTAAACAAATCCACCTGGACTCAGAACAATACAAGCCTTTTCTGAAGCCTGAGCATAGAGATTCATGTCCATCCATTTTTCCCTTCTCATATCTATTGACTAGTTACGCCCCCCTCATGAAGATAATCATGAAATACTTCACTTGCGAGGGAAGATTCTCCTGAGTCTATGCCTATCATGTCCGATTGCTCATGCATTTCACGAGAGACAAATTGTTAAATCTCCCTTTCTTCCTACATAGAATTATTGAGAAAATGGCCTCCACTGTTCAGAAAAAAGCCTCCTTCTCAGCAGACAGCCTGCCTCTTCCATCACTTCCTCATCAAGGTTATCATTCTTCATTAGCTTGAGAAGAAGGAAGTCTCTTGGGATACTTTCATTACACATCCGTATTTCGCCATTGTCCCTTCATTTCATACATCTCCTTCACCTTCCACTCACCATCCTTCGCCTTCTTCAAGCAAGCCTATTCCCAAGAGGCTCAAATTTCCCATTGAACAAGAAAAAGAGCACGATGAGGAAGAAGAGCATGAGCAAGATGAGGGAGATGATGATGAGCAGCATCATGATGAAACAGGGCAGCAAGGAGAAGGAGAACACAGTGAGGCAGAGCAGCAAGGGGAAGAAGGGCATGATGAAGAGGAAGATGATGATGAACAGCAGAAAGATAAGGAAGGACAACATGATGAACAGGTGCAGCACAGTGAGGATGAGCAGCCTCATGAAGAAGAAGGGCAGCATGATGAACAGGTGCAGCACAGTGAAGAGAGGCAGCCACATGATGATGAACAGTAGCCTCATGAAAAAGAACAGTAGCATGATGAAGAGGTGCAACACAGTGAGGAGGATAGCCCTCAAAAATAAATGCAAAAGGACAGTCAAGGCATCCATGAAGAAATCCAAGACAGTGGAAAGAATGATGAGCAAAGTAACAAGGGCAAAGAGCCAACAGAGCATGTGCTAGCTGCCTCTCCTAAGCAAGGGGCCATGCTCTCTTCTCCAAAAGTGGCCAAGCCCCGGACATCACGGAAAAGGGTGCCTAAAGTTGTAACTCCAAATGTTACTAGGGCCCTCTGAAGCAAGGGGAAATTGCCCAAGAGAAGGAATACTAAAGGAGCCACCCAAAGCAAAGGAAAGGAGAAAGAAGAAAGCAGCCATGAAACGGAGAGGGACTTCGACATAATTCAAATTCAAAGTGATGATAGCGACAATGAAGCCTGAATTCTTGAAACTCTCTTAATCAATAGAGAAAACTAAATTGATGCTTTGAGGACTGATCTTGAGAGGGCTAGAAACTTCAATCACTTTTTTCAAATTCAAAACAAACAGATGAGTGTTCATATGGCGGTATATGAGACACGGGCCATCAAATACAAAAAAGAGGCTTCCAAAGTACAAGTGAGATTGGAAGAACTCATGGGTGAGTTTGATGAGAGCGAAGATGAAGATTAGCCCAGGAGAAAGAGGCCAAGAACCATGGGGCTCAAAAAATCCCTTGAGAAACAAAAGGAAGGAGAAGTTTCCCTTCTCTAATCTACCCCTCTCACTACATTGTTCACACAAGAGATAGAGAACAATCAAGAAGCATGGCTTGAGAGGGTTAATGATCACTTGGAAAAGAAGTTGGAGAAGGAAAATAGAGACTTGGACCTTCAACGGAGGATGACCGGGCATTATAAGAAGCTCAATCAGTTTACCCGGCGGAAATTGATGGCCGCACAGGAAAAACTCAAGGAGGCTAAAAGGAGGCGCCTGGCACCAAAATTGAGGAAAGACACCTCAAAGCTCCAAATTTTGGCCTCAGATTCACAGCATGTTTCTGAAAACCCTTGAGGGTCATGCTTGCCAAATTTGGGCGAAATTCGACAAATTTTGGTTTTTTGTCATTTTTTGGGTATTTGGCTAAAACTCATGGGCATCGCCATTTCAGTTTGGGGCATCCTAAAAGGATTACAATGGTATCATTGGATGCCATAATTTTAGGGGAATATACTCAGCGATTTTCAAATCAATTGAAGATCATTTTCCCCCCAAAAATGGTGAAAAACACTCGCTTTTTCTACTCTCTGCCCCGTTTTATCAGCAAGGCCTATTTTTTGGGTTTTTACACACAGGTCAGTTTTTGAAGGACTTTTAGTGGTCATTTTGGAGCAAAATAAGCATTTTCAGAAAATAGACATTCATATCTTTCCAACGAGCCATCATGGGCCTCGTTTCGACGTTGGGGAGGCCTCCAAAAGTTGTCGGCAAGTCAAAGAACTTTCTGCTGATATATTTCTTGAGTATTTTTGTAAAAATTGAACCTTTCAAAAGTGACTTTTCCTCATGTGCGTTTAGCTATTTTTGTACATGATTAGTTATGAAAAGTCAATATATTTCCCCTTTTTAGCAATTTTGAGATATTTTATTAGATATTTTGCGCCTTGGGCTTTGCAAAGCCTCAAGGACAAAATCAGATATTTTGGATAGGCCAATGAGATTGCAAGTTGAACTAAGAGGTTTTCTTGACTTTGGCCTATATATTCCAAAGGCTTTCATTGTAAATGAGGCTGAACTTGATGAATAGAAGCAACATATGGTCATACAAGCTTGGAAGAAACACTTGTCTCATGCTTTTGGATAGTTTCTTGGATGTTTTTGGATGATGAAAGAGGATTGTTGTTGGATTCCATGACTTGGTAGAATGGTATAGTGTGTCTCTCTCTTTGTTTTGTTTCTTGGTTTTCATTCATAATTCCATGTTCTTGCTTGCTATAAGACAGTAGAGAATAGATTTGATACATGCCCTTGGAGGCACCTCAAATTTCCTGTTTCTTTATAGCTTCTATGTTTTCTTCATTCTTAGTCATATTAAAGAATCCTTGATTGCTCTTTAATAACTAAAGAATATTGTTTGCTTGTTTCATTTATGGTTTTATGCATGCTAAGTATGATTCACGGTATGCCTTACTTATTGATGGTTAGTCATAGCTCCACCTCTGAAACCTCTCTTTGATTGATTAGATTGCCATTTATTGAACCAAGGAGGTCTTGTACTGATCTTGCCCTTTGCCTAAAACTATGCAATCTTGCTTCAAAGTGCCCAATAGCTTGAAATACTATGTTTAGGCGTTCCTTCATAGTGATTTGAGTTGTTTGTTTGTCTTAAATGTATTTCTCCAAAGTCTGATAGCCATTTTCTAAAGTTAGAGAGTCATATATCTCTATGCATGGCTTGAATGTTTATCTCTATGCATTGATCAGTTTACAGTTACATTTCTCATGCTTAATGGTTAGCCCTACCATGTTTATGTCAGCTATTGAACTAGTTATGTTTGAAATCCTTTGTTCTTCAAAATTTTAATGTCCATCTCACTCCATTTTACCCAAAGATCCATTTTACCTCGAATCAAATTGCCCCTTCAACAACCTTGTATCACCACCTGAAATATTTCTTGACCTTTTCGACCCCATAGCCCAGTTGATCTGACATCTTTTTACCTATCTTATGTCTTTGATCGGTTCATCCCTCACAACCTAAAAACCAAAACCAAAAAACCTACTTCATAACTAGCCTAAAATCAAGAACACAATAAGCAAACACATATATATCCCTTACACAAATACAGAGAGCCCTCCCTGAGTCCAGGAAGGCTAGGTCCTTGGGCTCCAAAGACTGGTTTGATGTTACACTATCATTTGGCTTGCCAATCAGCCAAATCACGGGACCCTAACAAGTTGTGACATTAGCTGCTTGCACACATGCAAGTAAACACTCATTGGATGTGCCCATGATACTTGAACAGTCAAGGCAGGCAAGATTGCATCAATTCAGGGATTGCATTCAGCAGGGATTGTGCAATGAAGGCAGTTTGTTTGGAGATAGAAAGTTGGCCAAGGAACTTGCAAATTTTTGCATGACAATGTGAGACAATTAGTTGATGAACTGAGGGCTCTTGTGAGAAGAGTTTTGTATGTAATTGTTTCATGATCCATGATATAATATACAATAGAAAATAGTGGGGTTTTTAGCTGTAAGCTTTCCCCATGAAATTATATGTGTTTTGTGTGATTGATCTTTCTTCATTTTCATGTGATTAGCGATTGTGTTTTTAATTCCGCAAAATAATTGTAGAAGCAATTCAGTATTTAACTTTAGCACATTGTTAGATCAGGTGAATCCAAGATATACTTGCTTTCGTATAATTTCTATAGATTGGATTGTTTGGTTGATTGAATTATTATAATTCCATTAGGCTATGGAGTCTAAAAACTTATTGGATATGCATCAAATAAACGAGTTTCACAAGGAAAGCTAGGTTGCACTATTTGGATCTTTCGGAATTTAAATGATATAAAAAGAAGAAATGAAAGGTTCAGCAAAACCTAAGGAGAAATTAAAAATTCCTTAATTTGACTTCAGGAGAAAACATATAAATTACCTACAACCACAATAGGGTGCATATTTCAACAAATCCTATTCATCATCGTTTCTCTAACGTAATTAAGCTTTTAAGAAATGACAATGAAAGAAAACAATAAATAAACACATGAACAAGAAAAACACATTAGCAATTCATACACCACATGAATCCTGTGAAGAATGTCCTTGTATTATCGATGAATCCAACAACCAAAAAATTACAATAGCTTGAAGAAAATTATGTTCAACAATCAACCTAGAATACTTAAAAGTATGAAGTATTTATACAATAGTTACAAAATCATTACAAAATCGATGTCTCAATAGGAAATGTATATTTAGCACTATTCTAAACAAAATTATCGATCTTTGCAGTGCAATAGGCTAGGTGGAAAACTATGTGGAGAGGTGGCTTCGATTTGGAGGATTTTGTTGATGAATTGGCATGTTCTTATGTTGCATTGGCTAATGTGCTCGCATATCCTTTCACTTCATCTGAATTACCAATCAATCCAGTAATTCGCACAACTTGTCCCATCTGTATTCATCTAGAATGGTTAATTTAGTTACCTTCCGTTAAATTTCATCAACCTCAATATACTTTGCGAATGTTGGCCTTACCACGAAAATTTTATTTACCTCATGCTGGATAAAGAAATCATTTCCCATTGGTTCTAAGAAATCTCTACCTGTCATGTTGCCTTTGATGTTTGCAAACTTGGAACTATATCTCGCTACCTCTTTCAGCTTTTTAATATAATCTTCATGAGTAATTAATTTATCATTAATTACAAACAAACTGGGTAACACTTTCTGATTTAAAGCTTCTATCCTGGTAAAAAATTTGTTTACTGCTATTTCCAGACTCTGACACTTTTCCTCCAACTGAGCAATAAGTTTATTTTTAGTCAGAATCTTCTTTACCTCCAAAATGTTTTCTTTTCTATCATCAATTCCTAAATCATCCAAATCATAGCTATTCTTTGAATTTAGGAACTTGATGATGTTTGTAGCTTTCGTAGGCATGTCACCCAGCTGTTCTCTGATCTTTGTAATGGCTCCTATTGATTTCTTTATCAAGTCCTTCTGCTTAAAAATAATCTGGATACATGGCCAAATTTCAGCCATAGAATTCAAAATATCAGTCCAAATTCTTTCCTTAGCTTGGGCCAAGGTTTGTCTCTCTCTCATTTTTGTAGCCTTTCTATTAGCCTTTGAGATTTCTGAGCTTCAGCAATATGTGAAGCTTCACTCCTGGTCTTCTGATCTTGTAGTGCTTTTACTTGTCCCTGCAATTTTTTAATATCTTCTGTCTGAATTGACAAATTCTCAACAGCCTTTGACAATTGGTCAGTAGCTTCTGTAGATTGTGTAGAAGGTGTAGTTGATGTTGTAGTTGTTGTGGTGGGAATTGTTGTGAGAGGTACAACATATAGATGAACCATGGACACTTTTGCATTCTGCTCCTTGTCCTTGATCATTTTCTCCAACTATGTCTCCATCTGTCTAATTTGAGAATTTTGTTCAATGATTAACTTCATCATGTCTCCCTTCTGGGTCTCTGATTCTTCAATGTCTTTTGTGAGAGGATCTTCAATTGCTTCCTTAATGTTGCACTGTCAGCATTATTTTTCTTGATCAACTCCTCTGCAGCTTTCAATTTTTTTGGATCATAAACCATCTTCACTACTAAATCCTCCAAAGATTTGATCCTTGTATCCTTTGCAACAAAACAAATATTATCCACATTCAACTAAGACTGAATATTAGAAAGTGAAACCTGCAATTTAGAAACAGTCATAGGAGTATTGGTGAGAGTGGAATAGATCATTTCACCAGTTTGTTTATGCATCTTCATTTGGTCAATGGCATGTATATTTTTAGTATAAAACTCAAAAGATGTATTCTTATAATCTAATGTTGATTTAGGCTGTGGGATTTGAGCCTCAAGGAAGGCCATCTTCATCCTCCCTTTCTCTGAATAAAAAAATGAAAGAAATCTACTCTAAGCTGGAAGTCTGCTTCAAAAATTGGGTATAAGTGCTATTCTTAAGAATCTCATTCTTAAGTTTGATTTCTCTAAACCTGTCAAAAATTCTCTTTTCTTTCTCTGCTTGAATAACCTTTGTATTATGGACTATGTCTTGCTACTCCTGGGATACTGAAGATATTGTTGGAGATGCAGCAAATTTGTTGCATGCCTAAGAGGAAGATGGTGTTTCCTTGACTATCATGGAAACCTCTTGTTCAAGATTCTTCTTTGAATCTGATTTAAGATTCAATTTAGTTCTCTTCATGTACACAATCTTGAATTTTTTCCCTGCAGTGTCTGTCACTAAAGGTGACTCTTATTCTCTTTGTCTCTTGGCTGCCTTCTCCTGAGGAATAGGAGTTTGTGAAGTGGAGGTAGAAACACAATCTTCACAAGCTTGAGGTAATTAACATGAAATTAAAGTCCTTCTTGGAACACCTTCATATGCCTCCTTGGGTTTATAGCTTTCTCCATCATGTTGTCCATAACCAAGACCCAAATACTTAGGCCTTTCCTCAACAACAATTGGCTCAACTATGCCTTGTGCATGTTTTCCCAATCCTTTACCTTCATAGCTCATCTTCATTAATAATTTGGACCCTATTCCTCTAGTGTTCCTTTCAAAAGCACCTACACATTCATTTCGAGAGGAAAATGAAGATAAACTTGAATAACATACCTCTTTTTCATGCACACGCTTGGCTAAGGCTTCTTTGCATCCTGGAGCTGCGTCTCCATCTCATGCATTCTTGCTAGGTTCTCATTTGCAATATGGAGTTGAGTCTCCATCTCATTCATCTTTTCAAGAAGCTCTTGTTGCTCCTCCTTCATGTAAATCAATTTCTCTTGAAGTATAATGCTCTCCCTCTTATCTTCATACTTCTCTTGCATCCTATCAATCGTGATGTAGAGTTTCTGCAACATCTCATTATCAAAGAGTTTTTCTAAGGAAGATGGATCAGAAACATTGCTTAATGAAGCTTCCATCACACCTGAAATGCATACAAAGATTATTTGCTGTGATTTGAGAATTTACTTCTCAATTTTGATCTTCTCCTTTACACATAAACTTGCACACAGTTAATTCTCCTTGCACAAATTCAAAAATCAATAGCCAATTCTTCTAGCTAACCTTGGCTAAAATGAGCCAAACTTTTGCTATGATACTAAATTGATCTGAATATGGGAAAACTAGTTATTTCTATGTTATCTCCCTCATCAGTATTAAAAATGTGTGATTAGGATCATCTCAATTTAACCACTTGTGAAGGGTTTTATGTGTCAAATTTTATGTCTTTGATGATCAAATTATGAGTTAATTATATTTTAAAAACTCATGTACAAAAAATGAAATGCAAATAAATAACACACAACAATCACATAATACCATGGATGATAACGGAGTTCACCCCTCGTGGGCTACATCTTTATGGACCTGCTTCAACTAGCTAGGCCCTCTTGGGATTAAGAGTCAAATGTATGATTACAATAACTTGTAGTTCTCCAATGGATTTTCATCTTGCTCCATTGGCTTCATAAGACATAAAAACCCCAAAAATGACTATTCAATCTCTGAAATTGGTTTCCAGCTGATATAGGCTTGACCTCCCATCCTGGTGGCCATGGGCTTGTTTAATCTCCAAAGTGACAAAAAAAAATCAGAAGTGCTCCAACGCCTTTGCAAACTGTACCACTTTGTTCAGAGCATCAAATACATATAAAAATTACTCTTCTTGATCAAATATTGGTCTTCAGCTGATCTAGGCATGGCCTTCCCTCGTGGTGGCCTTGGGCTTCAATTCTATTAAAAGTGTCAAAAACACTTGTAAAATTTCTCCTCTCCTTTTGCAGGCTATTCCAATACATTCAGAGCATGCCAATCTACTAGGAATGATTATTCCTGAGCCAAAATTGATCGAAAATTGTTCAAGATAGGCCTCATTCGATTTTTCTTAGTAAACTGCCTCTAAAACTGGAGAAACTTCAGTTAACTCTGATAATTCTAGAATTCCGCTGAATTTGGGGTCAGTCTGCTAATTTCAGTGCCAAAGTAATCGGGGATTAATTAGTGATAAAACCACGCTTAAATGTGGGTAATATTGGTTTAGCGCTTAATGCGTTTTTTAACCATAATCCTGGTTTAGTGCTAACCATAAAGATTAAGGGTATAAACCCTGCATTAAAACATTAATCCTCCGCTTAAATACAACTCTGCATGCTCTGGTTCTATGGCTCGGTCATGGTGGATGGACGCATGGGGAGGGGGTTGACCCCCTCCAAACCCTCGTCGACGATACCACTTGACAACAACTAAAACCTGCGGCCAATAATGTTAAGAAAAAACTTGGTGGCTTGTTGGTAAGCGGGTGCACTTGTGTCGGGGAGGTCGTGGGGTCGAACCCCGACCTCGACCCTTCCGGTGCATATTTTTTGCTCATTTAAAATAGTCACGCTCTGAACCTTTGACCTTAGTGCCACCGCAATTGTACTTTGGGTTTATAAATGTTAATTCAATATATATATATATATATATATATATATATAAGGTTTGAGCCATAGTTATAATGTCACTGTAAGGTTTGAACTTTAGATTAATTCCAATATAGTGCACTCCACCATATAATAATTTTCGAATTGTATGACAACCATGATATATTAAAATAATTCGACCATTGAACCTTGGTTTAATAATCATGCCACCATATAAAATTCAAACCTAAACCTTAGCATAAAAATTCAAGCCAGACCATGAAATTTGAATCAGACCTTAGACCACCGAGGGGGACACATGGTCCCTGGTTGGGTTGTCCTCCCACATAAAAAAAATGAATTCAACCTTAGGAGGACTGTAGGAGGACATTAGGCAATTTCACCTTCTTAAACCCCAATTGGTGAATCCTGTTGTGACACTTGTCACAGTTCCATAGGTCAAAAACTGAATAATGTTCCTTGCATCCTGCTTGGGATGGCATGTCATCATCCTGTACCTATTCTGCAATTCTTTATTAAAAAAATTGCATGTTCTGAACGACGATCAACAGACTATAACTTCTTCATCCGAACTCGGTTTTCGACGAAACGAGTTGCATTGGATTCCTGGTGACGGGCCATTCGTTGTCGTTTTGTTTTGGTGAAATTCTGAGTACTTTGAATTTGGTGCAAATTTTTGCCCCTAATCCAGATTCTGATCACTCCTTCCCACTTACATGCTTTTAGACCACAAAAGCTGGTTATCTCATAAGAGTTGAATACTCTTATGTTTCCCAAGTTCTGTCATCTTGATTCTACTTGGAAAAATTTCCATGACAACCACTTGGGTTTATTGACATGCCTTGCCTTGAAAATCGCTTGGCTCTTCAACCAATGTTCTCTTTTTGTTGCTGACCCAATCCAACACTTGTTGGTTGCTTGTTGACTGATATAACACTTTTTTGTACCAAATCGATTCCTCAGTGCTTGGAAAACTAATTGATTGCCTTCCCACTGAGAATCATGTTCCTCCTTTGCACAAACATGCATTCGATGCAAGCTTCTCCTTGGAAACCACTTTTCCAAATTAAGCCCATATGAGTGAACTACATCAATGAGTTCCAACATCAGTAATAACAACAAAATAAATGACCATTATTTTACCTCCATGGTTCCAAATTCCACATCTGGAAGAATGCATTCACCATCTCCTTCTCTTCTTGGCGTCAACACATAAAATGGTCTACAATGGCTGCAAACTTTTTTTTGACATCTTGTCACAAACACAACCATCAATCTGAAAACACATCATAAAAGAAACATAACTTGATGAAATATCCTCTTGCTCCTTCAAAGCAACAAATTTCACATCATGTGAACATCGCCATGTACTCTTACATCTTTGTGTCAAAACTAAACATCTATTTAATTTTTCGATGAGTTTTAAAAAAAAAACATGCGTCTTTAAACCATTGACTCTCAAGTCAAACATAAGCATGTGTAATAATTTGATGATTATTTTCCCAAAACAAAATGAATTTCACATTTCATGAAACACTTCGTCAACATCTCCTTTTCATCTTTGGAGACAAAATCAAATCTTCCAAGTCAATATGACATGCATGTAACACACAATCGACCAACACAAGTCAATTAATCATGCATGTGCAAATGATCAACACTCTCAAGTTGACAACATACATGTTAAACAAAACAATCGACCAACACAAGTCAATTAATCATGCATGTTCAAGCACAATGAAACCATCAAAATTTGATTGTTCATACACACAAACTCTCATGCATGTATACAATTCTTCAACTCTCTCACAAGTACAATCATAAGTACAAGAACCCCATTCATATGTACATGTACTTAAACAACTGAAATGAACAATTTTTTTGCAATAAAGTGATTGAACATACTCCACTTTCAAACACCTTCTTGGCGTAAATATGCAACATGCATTCAATTGGAAAAGAATGCATCAATCATCAAAAGATATGCAAAGCCTTAATTGGATAAGAAATCTAACCATTTCTTACCAAACCATTTCAATGTCCCTTCTTTCAGCTGCACATCGTCATGTGAATCATCATGACCCACATTAATTATGGAATATTATTTTCCATTCTTTCCATTCTCTTTCTCCACCTCCTTCAAATGTCGTGTATGACTTGTTGGATACAAAGTCCAACACTCTTCTACAAGATGACCCTGCTTATGGCAATGTGTGCAAAACAATTGCATCTTCTTTTCAACATGGTTTCCATTATCCAATGGATATTTGGCTTTCTGCCTTCTTTGCTTTGAAATTTTCCTGTGCATGGTTATCTTCTTCCAAAATCTTTAAACATTATGGTTATCCAAACCACAAAAGGAACATGTAAACTTTCTCCGAATCTTATGTGAGAATTTTCTATCTTTATCATAATCAAAAGCAACTTGATTAAAATCCTATTTATACCTTGAACATTCACCTTTGTCGCCTTCTTGAGGAGGTGATTTTGATGAGGTAGTTGTCTCTTCAGAATACCAACAATGCATTCAATGACTTTAGATATTTCAACATCCTCTTGTTTTCCATTCTCATTAGTTGCATGCTTATGAGTACCTTCTTGCAAAGTGGGTGTAAAACTTTTGCATTCCTCATGAAAACAATCTTCACAAGCTTAAGGTAATGAACATGAAATTAAATTCCTTCTTGGAACACCTTCACGTGCCTCTTGGCTTTAGAGATTTCTCCATCATGTTTTCTGTAACCAAGACCCAAATACTTAGGTTTCCTCAACAACCATTGGCTCAACTATGTCTTCTGCATGTTTGCCCAATCCTTTACCTTCATAGCCCATATTTGCCAATAATTTGGACCCTATTCCTCTAGTGTGTCTTTCAAAAGCACCTACACATTCATTTTGAGAGGAAATTGAAAATAAACTTGAATTGCATACTTATTTTTCATGCACATGCTTGGATAAGGCTTCTTTGGCATCTTGGAGCTAAGTATCCATCTCATGCATCCTTGCTAGGTTCTCATTTGAAATATGGAGATGAGTCTCCATCTCATTATCTTTTCAACAAGCTCTTACTTCTCCTCCTTCATGGAAATCAATTTCTCTTGAAGTATAATGCTCTCCCTCTTATCTTCATACTTCTCTTGCATCCTATCAATCATGATGTATATTTTATGCAATATCTATTTATTGAAGAGTTTTTCTAATGAATATGGATTAGAAACATTGCTTAATGAAGCTTCCATCACACCTGCAATGCATGCAAAGCTTATTTGTTGTGATTTGATAATTTGGTTCTCAATTTTGATATTCTCATTCATGCATAAACTTGCACACAGTTAATTCTCCTTACATAAATTCAAAAACCAATAGCTAATTCTTCTAACTAACCTTAGCTAAAATGAGCTAAACTTTTGCTATGATACCAACTTGATCTGAATATAGGCAAACTAGTTATTTCTATGCTAGCTCCGTCATCAATATTGAAAATGTGTGATTAGGATCATCTCAAGTTGACCACTTGTGAAGCGGTTTATGTGTCAAATTTTATGGGTCTTTTAAGATAAAATTATGAGTTAATCAGATTTTAAAAATTCATGTGTAGAAAATTAAATGCAAAGAAATAACACGCAGCAATCACATAATACCATGGATGATAACGAAGTTCACATCTCCTGGGCTACATCTCCATGGAACTGCTTCAACTAGCTAGGCCCTCTTGGGATTAAGAGTCAAATGTATGATTACAAGAACCTGTATTGCTCCAATGGATTTTCAGCCTACTCCATTGGCTTCAGAAGACATAAAAAACCCAAAAATGACTATTCAATTTCCAGAATTGGTTTCCAGCTAATTTAGGCTTGACCTCCCATCGTGGTGGCCATGGGCTTGTTTAATCTCCATAGTGACAAAAACACTTTTAGAAGTGCTCCAATGACTCTAAAAACTGTACCACTATGTTCAGAGCATCAAATACATCTAAAAATGACTCTTCTTGAGCCAATATTGGTTTTCAGCTGATCTAGGCATGACCTTCCCTCTTGGTGGCCCTAGGCTTCAATTTTCTTCAAAGTGCCAAAAATACCTATAAAATTACCCCTCTGCCTTTGCAAAATGTTCCAATGGATTTAGAGCATGCCAATTTTCTAGGAATGACTATTCCTGAGCCAAAATTGGTCAAAAATTGCTCAAGATAGGCCTCATTCAATTTTTCCTAGTAAACTGCCTCTAAAACTAGAGAAACTCCAGTTAGCTCCGGCAATTCTGGAAATTCCGCTGAATTCGGGGAAGTCTGCTAATTTTGGAGCCAAATTAATCAGGGATTAGTAAGTGATAGAACCACGCTTAATTGTGGATAATCTTGGTTTAGCGCTTAATGTGTGTTTTAACCATAATCTTGGTTTAGTGCTAACCATAAGGGTATAAACCCCGCATTAACACATTAATCCTTCGCTTAAATACAACTATACCCACTCTGGTTCTATGGCTCGTTCATGGTGGATGGACGCATGGGTAGGGGGATGGCCCCCTCCAAACCCCCACTAGTGATACCGCTTGACAACAACTAAAACCCGCGGCCAATACTGTTAAGAAACAACTTGGTGGCTTGTTGGTAAGCGGGCGCGCTTGTGTAGACGAGGTCGTGGGGTCGAACCCCGACCTCAACCCTTCTGGTGCATACTTTTTTCTCATTTAAAATAGTCGCACTCTGAACCTTTGACCTTAGTGCCACCGCAATCGGACTTCTGTGCTCCGAACCTTTGACCTTAGTGTCACCATAATCATACTTTGGGTTTATAAATGTTAATTCAAAATAAATGTGTGTGTGTGTGTGTGTGTGTGTGGAAATATATATTTGATGTTGCTAATTGTATGAGGGTTCAGAGGTATGTAACCTGCTAGAATATTTTAGAATGTCTCTGTCCAATTCTATGATTGATTCAGATGAACAGTTTTCAGAACTTAGTATATTGAGTTATGTACGCAGGTTGTTCTAAATAAAAGAGCGTATACACACATTGTCTTAAGTGAAGTAGCGTATACATTTTGTTTTATGAATGACCAGGGTTGCAGTTCATTCAGTGTGTTGATGCAGTAGTATGGGTTCAGTTATGATATTCTGGTTACAATGATCTCACTGTTCTGTATGTATTTAGTTGGTGATTCGTTAAGTGACTCTTTTCTTCAGTGGTTGGTTCAGTATTCGAGTGATTGGTGATTGCTTGGTTCAGTGGTTGTTTTCAGGAATTGAATGAATTCTTTGGGTATAGTAATCAGTTTCAGTTTTTATATTTGTCTTATATGATGTTAAATGGTTCAACATGGATTATGTGATGAAAAGAGGCCTACAAATTGTGATATATTGAAGCCGATAGATCTACTGTGAAAATTTATGAAACTTGGTCTGCAGTGGTGTTGAGGGTCGGAGCCTTCAGTGAGGAAGTCGAAGCTTTCTTCCAGTAGGAGTTGGTAATCAGATAAAGGGGTTGTAGCTCCCTTCTAGTAGTGGCTAGTAAACGAGAGCAGGGGTTCAAACCTCCCTTCCAGTGGTGGTTGGTAAACGAGCTCAGGGAGTTGGAGCTCCCTTCTAGTATCAGTTGGAGAACAAGTGAAGGTAGCAACATTCTACAGGTGGGTACTTGCGTGTTGGTATGAGTCTGTGCCAGTATAAGGTTGTAATAATTTTTCTATATAACAAATATTGAAGACAAAGACGACAACAGCGGTGGTTTTCTCCCACATTGGGTTTCCACCTTAAATCCTGGTGTTCATGTGTGTTGCTTATGTGATGGTTTATTCTGTTCTTACTGCACATGTTTACTGCTTACTAAATTTCTGGTGAATGAATGATGCACTGGACTAAATAAAGTTACTGAATATTTATTTGAATTATAAGTTCATTGGGCATACGCTAGTCTCCTGAATGAAATTCATGTACATAAGTTAGTTGGCTTAAGTAAATTCGTATATAGAATTCAATAAACAAAATTAAAATTCTGTGTGAGTTTTAAATAATGATTCACCCCCCCCCCCCACATCCCCCCTCTCAGTATTTTTCCCAACAATAGGTATCAGATCAAGTCCTTCCGAAGAAGATTGATCGCTTGAAGGAGATCCGTCACAATGGGAAGAAAGCAAAAGAAGAAGGATACTCAAAGGAAGAATACAACTCATAAAATGTGTGCAACAATAAATGAAGAAGATAAAACAGGTAGTGATTATTATTCTTGTGATCCACTTCCTTATTCATGCCAAGATCTGTTAAAGATCCTGTGAATTCAAGGGATGGAAAATGTGTCTACATTATTCCATGCTCCTGTGGGACTCCATACATTGGCAAAACAGGTCGATCAATAAATCAAAGGATTTGTGAGCATGCTGCTGACATCAAGCATGGGAGATCCCGCTCCTCAGCCCTAGTTGAGCATATTGAAAAGACTAACCATCACATCTGCATCGAAGAAGCCAAGGTTATTACTTAGATTGACCATTTTCATCATCGTAAACTAAGGGAGGCTTTAGAGATTGAAAAAAGACCTGTCAGTCTCAATAGAGATGACGGTCGTAATTTTAGCAGATGTTTGATCCATGCCTTATATTCCTAGATCGTGTCGAACCCCCCATTTAATTTTCGGCCCCTTTTTTAATTAATTATATTTAAATATGGTTTAGCCCTTTATTATATTTAACAAATTATAACTATACCAGAAAAATAGGAATAAATTACTAATTAACCTTAGTCACAACATAATGATATTTAATAATAATTAAATTTACAATAATTAAATGTCTATCTTCAAAGTCCAACTAAATGTTATTCTAACGGCTAGTTTGACTTTATTCTTATTATTAAATACTTTGATTATAAAATAATAATATTTTATATTTATATAGTAAATAAATAAATAAAAATGTTCCACCTAGTCAAACTAGTTGTTTTTCCAACGGCTAGTTGGCTTTCTCTACATCTATATAAGCTTATTGACTCATTATGATCTCTCATCTCGTCCTAAAGATGAACCACACTGGGTGGTTCGAAACACGTCGACAATTTTTCTGTCTTATGTGATGACAAGCGAAATATTTTTGATAAAATATGGACGATAGTGAATATGAAAGTGAAAGTAATGTTATGGATCTAGATGCAGAAATTTCTAAACTCGAAAATGAAGTTGAAGATCAGCAAATTCTATATAATGAAATAAAATGTATCTACAAAGATGTGATTACTAGATTGAATAATCATTTACAAGAAAGAAACTCAATTGAGAAAATGAACAAAGAACAGATAGACTAGTGTCAAAGGCTGCAGGATGAAGTAACCATTTATAGTGAAGGACTTGAAGCAGAAATAATCTCTCTCAAATCAGATCTGGAAAAATCAAATAAGATGAATGAAGAACTTATAAAAACATTTGAAGAACAAGAAAATGGGTTGAAAGAAGAGATTCTAAAATTAAATGAGCAAATAGAAGAAGGGAGAAGGTATGAAGAAGCAATGTCAAGTATTGTTGGTTGAGGTAAACATTTTAAAAGGTAAATTCGAAGAAAAGGATAAACACTTGAGATTTCAAGATAGTACTAAGATTCTGGATAATATTCTTAGTAGTCAAAGGTGTAGAAATTATACAACAAGCATGTATATCTTGGATTCACCTGATCTAACAATGTATTAAATTTAAATACTGAATCACTTCTACAAATATTTTTCGGAATTAAAAACACAATTGCTAATCACATGAACATGAAGAAAGATCAATCACACACAAAACAAATAATTTCCTGGGGAAAGACTACAACTAAAATACCCACTATCTTCTATTGTATATTCAGCATGGATCATGAAACAATTACATACAAAACTCTTCTCACAAGATCCCTCTAGTACTCAGCTAATTATCTCACACTGTCATATGCAAAACTGACCAGCACATAGCCAATTCTCAACCTCCAGACGGCCTGCCTTGCTTGCGCAATCCCAGCTAATGGTAAATATACCTAAAAGATAGGAATTCTTGCCTGCCTTGACTGCACAAGTATCATGGGAACTCCAATGGGTGTTAGCTTGCATGTGTGCAAGCCAGTAATCCTACAACTGATAGTCAACTTCCCTTTCACCTAGAATTCAACTAGATCTCCACTAGATATGACATGCATGTAGCTAATAATACTAAATCCTCAGTTGCATGTGAGATCACTGATTGTGAATTAATTAATATTCATTTCACTTGATCTCTCACTAGTGTATATTCAGTTACAACTAGCACAACTGAGTTAAACTGATTTACAACTTTTACCAACTCATGGACCACTACACTTCGAACTCTGTTACAACTATAATTACTCTGCATGTCTCACCAGAAACTTCTAACTCGAAATCCACTAGCTAATTGAATTTATCACTTTCAGTTAACTCATTCAAGGCCACATTGAGAATAGATTACAGTTTAATGTCCATCTTAATTAAGGGATAACCAAAATAAGCATGCACAAAAAAATATCATTGTGGGCCCCACCCTAGTTTGGGTGTTTAATGTAACAAGGTGTTGAATGCAAATAGGTGCTTAATGCACTAGGCGTGGGTGCTGAATCTTCTTGTTGAATATCAACACTCCCTCTCAACAAGAAATGGATTATCCTTCACCTCGATCCTATCTCTATGGTATTCGAATTTTCTCCTGGTGAGCGCCTTCGTCAGAATATTTGCATCATGAACTTCTGTGGGAATGTACTAAAGCAACATGATCTTATATGCACACAATATTTGAGATGATGGTACCAGATATATATATGCTCAGACCTATCATGAAATAAAGGATTAATCAAGAGTTTAATGCAACTCTAATTATCACAATGAATCACTATCGGATCCACCTAAGAACCAAACAAACCAACCAAGATCTTTCTCATCCAGATAGCCTCACATGCAACTTGACTTACTCCCATGTATTCTGCTTCCGCTGAGCCGAGTGCCATGGATCGTTGTTTCCTACTGTATCAGGAAACTGTTGTCGATCCAATGTTAAATACCCCCCCTGAAGTGCTCTTTCTGTCTGATGGACTTCCTGCCCAATCTGCATCCATGAAGCCATGCAACTTCACTCCATCTGTCTGTCTATACCATAGAAAATACTCTGATTTTCCCCTCAGGTATCTCAGGACATGCCTCCCCGCCTTCCAAAAGAGCTTGGTAGGGTTAACCATAGCTTGACTTAGCTGGTTAACTACGTATAAAATGTCCAGTCCCATGTTCACTAGATACATTAGCGAACCCACTAACTGTCGATAGACAGTAGCATCCACTACCTCTCCAGAAGTGGCATCCTCTTTCCTCCAATTTCCTAGAAGATGAGTATCCATGGGATTGCATCTCTCCATGTTAAAATTACCCAGTATCTCATTTGCATACTTTCCTTGAGACACAAAAATTTCACCATCCCACTGCCATATTTCCAATCCAAGTAAATAATGAAGGAGTCCCATGCCCTTCATTTCGAACTCCCTTGCAAGATCCTCCTTGCATGAGTGTATCAGCTGCTCATCACTAGTCAAAATTAGATCATCATCATAAAGAAAAATGGTCAATAGCTTACCCTCAACCACAATCTGGTACAGGTTTGCATCTATTTCAATTTTCATGAATCCCAATCCAGTGAAATAACTATCTATCCGAGTGTACCAAGCACGTGGTGTTTGCTTCAGCCCATACAGTGCTCTTTTGAGTCTACACACATCAGACTCACCATTGAAGATCTCGAAACCTTCAGGCTGCTCTATGTACACCTCTTCCTCAATGATCCCATTGAGAAAAGTAGTTTTCACATCCATTTGCGCTGAGAGTGCAAGGATGGATCTTATGGAAGAGTACCTTGCGACAGGCGCAAAAGTCTCATCATAATCTATCCCCTCGATCTGTGAGAATCCCCGGGCCACAAATCTGGCCTTGTATTTCTCCACACTCACATCAGTAGCTTGCTTTACCTTGTAGATCCATCTCGATCCAACCACTGCTTTGTCGACCGGTCTTGGGACTATCTCCCATGCACTGTTCTTGAAAATGGATTCATACTCCTCCACCATTGCATAAATGCAAGTAGGTTGTTGCACTGCTTCCTGAAAGGAAGATGGTTTAGTCGCAATACATTTTATCATAAGAGCCATGTATCCAGTAAATCAGTCAGGAGATTGTCTTTGTCTCCACTGTGAAGTAGGGGCTCCTACATTATGTGCAGCATCAAGTCTCAACCTATCATCTTCCGTGGTGCGCCTTCTGCCATTTCTGATGGATGGCTCTGCATGAGTGTATTCCTGCAATCCATGAACCTCCTCATGTTGTTGATCCACATCTTGAGACTCATCCTTGGGAACCAACATTTCCTCCTCTGCATACAAGTCCAGCTCCCTCTCAAGGGACAACTGCATGGCTTTCTCCTCATCAAATTTGATATCACGTCGCACAACAGCCATTCTGTTGTTTGGAAAATACACACGATAATTATGGGGTGTTTCAGTGTACCCCACAAAAATCCCAACCTCAATTGTTGGTTCCAGCTTCTTCCTAGCATCCTTGGTCACATGCACATAAACAGATGAGCCAAAAATCTTAAACTGTGAAACATCAGGTTTCTTACCAGTGAAAGCCTCTTCAGGTGTACTCGTGCCAAGTACTCTATGAGGACAACGGTTTTTCACATGTACCGTTGTATTGCATGCTTCCGCCCACAAATGAATTGGTAGGCCTTGATCATGCAACATCACTCGTGCTGCACCCACAATAGTTTTGTTCTTCCTCTCTGTGACCCCATTATCTTGTGAGTTATGAGGCGCTACGAGTTCTCTTCAAATTCCTTCTTTGCTGCAGAATTTCTTGAATTCATTAGAGATGTATTCTCCACCATTATCGCTCCTAAGATCCTTCACTTGCTTCCTCGACTCTTTCTCCACCAGTGCTTTAAATTCACAGAAATTAGAGAATGTTTGATCTTTCTTCTGCATGAAGAAGATCCAGCACTTACGAGAAAATTCATCAACAAAGATTACATAGTACTTATGTTTTGTTGTTGAAGTAACCAAGAAAGGACCACACACATTTGTGTGAACTCTCTCAAGGTCCCCCGAAGCTCGAATTTCCTTCTCATGAAAGGTGGCCTTTACATATTTTCCCATAGTACATCCCTTGCATGTATCTGAATGTGCAAGTGTATCCCTGGGAAGACCAGTAGAAATATGTTGCATGACTTTCAAGGCTCCATGGTGAATATGGCCCAATCGCCCAATTCACCCGATCTAACAATGTACTAAAGTTAAATAGTGAATCGTTTCTACAAATATTTTGTGGAATTAAAAACACAATCGCTAATCACATGAACATGAAGAAATATCAATGACACACAACACAGATAATTCACCGAGGAAAGTTTACAGCTAAAAACCCCATTATCTTCTATTTTATATTCAGCATGGATCATGAAACAATTACATACAAAACTCTTCTCACAAGATCCATACTCAGTTAATTGTTTCACACTGCCATATGCAAAACTGACCAACACATAGCAAATTCCCAACCTCCAGATAGCATGCCTTGCTTGTGCAATCCCTGATGGTAAATATCCCTAAAAGATGGGAATTATTGCCTGCCTTGACTGTGAAAGTATCATGGGCACTCCAATGGGTGTTTGCCTGCATGTGTGCAAGCCAAATATTCTACAACTGATATTCAACTTCCCTTTCACCTAGAACTCAACTGGGTCTCCATTGGATCTGACATGCATGCAGCTAATAATAGTAAATCCTTAGTTGCATGTGAGATCACTGATTGTGAATTAATTAATATTTAATTCACTTTATCTCTCACTAGTGTATCTTCAGTTACAACTACCACCACTGAGTTAAACTAATCTACAACTTGCACCAACTCATGCACCACTTCACTTCGAACTCTGTTACAACTATAATTACTCTCCATGCCTCACCAACAACCTCTAACTCGAAATGCACTAGCTAATTGAATTTATCACTTTCAGTAAACTCATTCAAGTCCACATTGAGAATAGATTACAATTTAATGTCCATATTAATTAAGGGATAACCAAAATAGACATGCACCCAAAAATAGCATTGTGGGCCCCACCCTAGCCTGGGTGCTTAATGCACTAAGCGTGGGTGCTGAATTTTCTTGTTGAATCTCAACAAAAGGTGTCCTTCCATTAAATTTGGTCTTGGTTTTCACGAGACTATTAAAGGAGAATCTAGTTCATAAGACAATGCAAAAGATTCAAATGATACCAATACAAAACCTGAAGTGTTTAAAGAGAGAAAAGGTCAACCGAAAATCATGAATCCTCAAAGGAAATCATTCGCACCTAATTATAGAAGTATAAATCGATTCTCTCCTCTGATCAATAGTGTTGAATGATTTATATGTCATAATTATAGACAAGTTGCAACCAAATTGCAGAAGCAGATTGTTTAAGTCATAGACAAATAAACACTAATCAATAATACCATCAGCTCACAGGTACTCAAGTTTCTTTAAGGGTTATTGTTTTTCATGCAACAAATTTGGACATAAAGTTGTTTATTTCAATAAAAGGAACACGAGACAAACTTATTATGATTCCTCTGCTCCATTTTCTGGTCACGTAAGATGTTATTATTGTAACAAGTTTGGGCACGTAGAAAAAGAATGCAGGAACAGTTCAATGAATCACCAAATACAACATGGAAGACAAAAATATGATATCATAAAACTAGAGAAATATGGATCCACCAACATTCATGTTAACAAGCAGAAAGAAAAAGAGATAAGATGTGGTCTTTCTCTCTGTGCATTTAAAAATGAGGATGAATGGTACATCAACAACAAATGTTCTCATCACATGACTGGTGATAAGAGTAAGATGGAGTCTCTCAAGAAAAATCAAGATGGTAAGGTTATTCTTTCAAATGATGCTCCAACGAAAGTTTTAGGAAAAGGTAGAGCCAAAATTAACAAAAATAGAAAGGCAGTTGATACCTTATTAGTTCAAGGTATAAAACAAAACATATTGAATGTAGGCCAAATGGCATATAAAGGAAATGTAATTGTGTTCACATCAACCAAATACAAGGTCATGGATGAAGAAACTGGAAAGGTCATAGCAAGGGGATAAAGAAACGTTGATAAATTATATGTGTTTAAAGATTTGAACTCTCGCAAATATAACGAGGATTCATACTCAAACTGAAAGAAGACAGTGTCCATTGTAGTCCATCATTCTTGAAAGAATATTGTTAAAAATGACTGCAATATATGAAGATTGGTTTGTTAATGTTAGTTGTTTATATTTCTGACAGTGCATATGATGGGTCAAAAAAAGACAAGTACAGACTGTACAAGCTCAGGGGGAGTTGAAGGTGCGAAATTTTCAGTATTCCACTTTTTGTACACGGGTTTCATGAAGTATAGTCATGTATATACGCATTTTCCTTTGCATACATTCGGATATGTATTTATCTGATAGAAAAACAATGGGACATACTTAAGGACAGACTCTAATATGCTTCTGACAACTATGATTTGATTTCCTTGGTCTGATGATGGGTATAGTTTGCTGATATGGTATTGAGTTACAATTTTCACATTGATGATTATCTTATTTACCGAGATGCTTTGATGAATGAGTTGATGTGGTAAGTCTTGACAATGAACATGTAGCACAAATACAGGGGGAGCATTAGCCTTAATGATAATGATGCATTGTTGGCATTATGTTTGCGTATCCTTTAATACTTGTGATTCTCATGTAGTAGTTCGAATGATGTTATATTGTTGTCATGATACGTGGATTGCTTATGATGATATTATGGATGAGCTCTGATCATATTTTGTAGAATATTATCTTTATCTGCACACATGGATTTGATGCATTACTAATGATTCAGACATGAGGAAAGAACATGCAGATCTTGTTGTTTATGACTACTGTCATGAATGATGCCTATTTTTACATCGTGATTATGAAAATGGAATAAATCTAAAACATGACCTTTGTGATAAGAGGTCACAAGGATGATTGGTTGATACATATTGATTATTGACGAAGTGGTTCTGGTATGATAACTCTTCTTGCATATTGGGGCAAGAATATGATGTTGCTGCAAGGGTCATGAAGACATGGTTATTGAATGGTTATGTGAGAACTGTTAGATGATACTTGGAGACATGGCTACATTGTCTTTTCTTACCGATTGGTTCTCACATATTTTGCCAATGCATGTCTATGGTGTTTACTCATGCTATATGATATGATGCTTCACTGCTCTATCTTATTTCATGATGATATACTTGGTTCCCACATATGTTTCCTTGATGAGCATGGTTTGGGCTATTCCTACAAAGGGTAAAAGGAAAGTTGTCTTTGATGAAGTCATGAGATTGAGTTGATAGTTGATCTCTACGGAAATATACTGTGATGTTGATATTGTAATTTTGGTCACAAGTTGGTGATATTGAAATTTACCCATGCTATTGCTGACATATACTTATAGTGCAGATCCTATTTGATATATTATGGTTATGGATCATGCTCGTGATCTCTCAGTAATGAGGTCTTTTGGTCTTGGTTATAAATGTCATATATGTCATTTGATGTAAAGGTCGTGTAAAGACCAATGATGTAATCCTTATTATATTCAGTCATGTATGGACTTTTAAGGTCATACCACTTAGTTGGGTGGTTTTTTCAAAAATGTAATCCCACTTGGTTGGGTGGTTGATTCAAATATGTAACCCCACTTAATTGGGTGATTGATGTAAGTATGAGTCCTTGGTGATAGGAAAGGTCATACTAAGTTGATTTATAGAGTCATGTACTTCATTTAAAATCTTTATGAAGATTCAGCATGTGCTCAGGGGGATGAGTTCACAGATCAATTTAGAGGTGACAGAGTGATGGAATAGTATTACAGAATGATGGGACAAAGGTTTGCAGGTCATAATCATAAGCTTATTAAAGGAAAATATTTGAATATATATACGCAGGTTCGTCAATGCAAAGTCACATGTACACACGGGTATGAAGAAACAGAGTCGCATATGTGTTGGCGCACTAATTTAATAATACCAGGGGTATTTACCATGGTATTAGCCCACAATATTGAGCGCAGTAACAGTTATTTGATCCCGTCATCGACACCTGTGTGGTTTTGGCTCATGGTATTGGATAAGGCTCTAACTATATACGAAGGTTAATATCAAAGAGATAAGTGTGCATGAGTAAGGGTAATGAATGAATAATTCAATCTGAAGTATATTTGTATGGTATGGGCTATAGTTGATTGATAGATCTAAAATAAAGATGCACTCATGAATACAATGATGGATCAGGATCTCTATACCTAAAATGACAATGTATTTGAATGATTTGTTTGCTAGATATTTAGATCTGTGGTTTGACGCACGTTTGTGATAGTGAAGGGTATGGTCTGAGTAAGTTTGAAGTTCTGAAGTATTGCACAGTCCTGAATTATTTACAGATCTATACGCGGGTTCGACACATGGAAAGCGGGTATACACGCGGGTTTGGCTCATTGAAGTCGCGTATGTATTCTAAAGTATTTTGAGATCTATATGCAGGTTGTGTTTTGGATAAGCGCGTATGTACAGGGAAAAGCCTTACGGAAGGCGCGTATGTAAGTCAAGGTTTTTATTGAAGAATATGTTTGATCAGCTTATATAGTATTTTTGTGTTTCTGTTGTCTGTCAGTGATGTCTTCATATTGATCTAGGTTTAGTGACAATTTTTGAAGTAGATATGTTTGAACGATGAATTTGAAATCGGTTGCATGTTGATTGGTTGAAAAGATACTTGATGTTGCTAACTGTATGAGGGTTCAGAGATATGTAACCTATTAGAATATTTTAGAATGTCTCTGTCCAATTCTATGATTGATTCAGATGAACAGTTTTCAGAACTTAGTATATTGATTTATGTACACAGGTTGTTCTACTTAAAAGAGTGTATACACACATTGTCTTAAGTGAAGTAACGTATACATTTTGTATTATGAATGATCAGGGTTGCAGTTGATTCAGTGTGTTGATGGAGTAGCCCGTGTTCAATTCTAATATTTTGGTTACAATGATCTCACTATTTTGTATGCATTTAGTTGGTGATTGGTTAAGTGATTATTTTCTTCAGTGGTTGGTTCAGTATTCGAGTGATTAGTGATTGTTTGGTTGAGTGGTTGTTTTCAAGAATTGGATGAATGTTTTGGGTACAGTAATCAATTTCAGTTTTGAAAATTTGGATTATATGATGTTAAAGGGTTCAACATGGATTATGTGATGAAAAGAGGCCTACAAGTTGTGGTGTATTGAAGCCGGTGGATCCAGTGTGAAAATTTATGAAATGTGGTCCACAGTGGTGCTGAGAGTCAGAGCCTTTAGTGAGGAAGTCAAAGCTTCCTTCCAGTAAGAGTTGGTAATCAGATCAGGAAGTTGTAGCTCCCTTCCAGTAGTGGCTGGTAAACGAGA
The DNA here is from genome assembly GCA_034641835.2 of Pinus albicaulis. Taxonomy (NCBI): domain Eukaryota; kingdom Viridiplantae; phylum Streptophyta; class Pinopsida; order Pinales; family Pinaceae; genus Pinus; species Pinus albicaulis. Next base: position 458,549,326 of record CM076580.1, on the reverse strand, counting down.
GTTGGGGGTTGAAGCTACCTTCTAGTGGTTGCTAGTAAACGAGATCAGGGGGTTAGAGCTCCCTTCCAGTAGTAGCTGGAGAACGAGTGAAGGTAGTAGCCTTCTGCAAGTGGGTGTTTGTGTGTTGGTATGTGTCTGTGCCAGTACAAGATTGTAAGCAGTTTTCTATATAATAGATATTTAAGACATAGACGCCAGCATAGGTGGTTTTCTCCCACATTGGGTTTCCACATTAAATCTTGGTTTTGATGTGTGTTCCTTATGTGTGATGCTTTATTTTGTTCTTACTTCACATGTTTACTGCTTACTAAATGTATGATGAGTGAATGATGCATTGGTCTAAGTAAAGTTAGTGAAGATTTATCTGAATTATTAGTTCAATAGGCATACACTAGTCTCTTGAATGAATGTCGCGTACATACACTAGTTGGCTTAATTAAAGTCGTGTATAGAATTTAGTAAACAAAAATAAAAGTCTATGTGAGTTTTAAATACTGATTCACCCCCCCACCCCCCCCCCCTTCCCCCCCTCTCAATATTTGTCCCAATAATTGGTATAATAACAGGTCCTTCAGAAGAAGCTTGATCGCTTGAAGGAGATTCGTCACAATGGGAAGTAAGCAAAACAAGAAGGCTACTCAAAGGAAGAATACAACTCAAAAAATGTGTGCAGCGATAAATGGAGAAGATAAAACATGTACTGATTATTGTTCTTGTGATCCACTTCCTTGTTCATGCAATATTGAAGATAGTGAATATGAAAGTGAAAGTAATGTTATGGATCTAGAAGCAAAAATTTATAAACTCAAAAATGAAGTTGAAGATCAACAAATTATATTTCATGAAAGATAATGTATCTACAAAGATGTGATTACTAGATTGAATAATCAGTTACAAACTCAATTGAGAAAATGAACAAAGAATATATAGACCAGTGTCAAAGGCTGTAGGATGAAGAAACCATTCACAGTGAACTACTTGAAGCATAGATCATCTCTCTCAAATCAGATCTAGAAAAATAAAATAAGAGGAATGAAGAACTTCTACAAACATTTGAAGAACAATAAAATAGGCTGAAAGAAGAGATTCTCAAATTAAATGAGCAAGTAGAAGAAGGAAGAAGGGTCGAATAAGGTATGAAGAAGCAATGCCAAAGGTTTAAGGTTGAGGTAAACATTTTAAAAGGTAAATTAGAAGAAAAGGATAAACAATTTAGATTTCAAGATATTACTAAGATTCTGGATAATATTCTTAGTAGTCAAATATATCCTTCCATTAAATTTGGTCTTGGTTTTTACGAAACTATTAAAGGAGAATCTAGTTCACAAGATAGTGCAAAAGATTCAAAGGATATCAATACAAAACCTGAAGTGTTTAAATAGACAAAAGGTCAACCGACAATCATGAATCTGGATTCAAAGGAAATCGTTTTCACCTAACTATAGAAGTATAAATCGATTCTCTCCTCTGATCAATAATGTTGAATGATTTTTCAGTCACAGACAAATAGACACTACACAGAAAGACCATCAGCTCCCAGGCACCAAGGTTTCTTTAAGGGTTATTGTTTTTCAAGAAAAAAAAAATGGACATAAAGCTTTTGATTCCAATAGAAGGAACATGAGGCAAAAATTCCTATGCTCCCTTTACTGGTCACATAAGATGGTATGTTTGTAAAAAATTTGGGAATGTGGAAAAAGAATGCAAAATAGATAAATGAATCACCAAACACAACATGGAAGATAAACAGATGATATCATAAGACCAAAGAAAGATGGATCCACCAACATTCATGTTAACAAGTAGAAAGAAGAGTAGATAAGATGTGGTCTTGCTCTATGTGAATTTAAAAATGAGGATGAATGGTACATCGACATTGGATGTTCTCATCACATGACTGGTGATAAGAGTAAGATGGAGTCTCTCAAGAAAAATCAATATGGTGAGATTATTCTTTATAATGATGCTCCAACGAAAGTTTTGGGAAAAGGTAGAGCCAGAATTAACAAAAATATAAAGGCAGTTGATACCTTATTATTTCAAGGTCTAAAACAAAACATATTGATTGTAGGCCAAATGGCAGATAAAGAAAATATAATTGTGTTCACATCAACAAAATTCAAGGTCATGGATGAGGAAACTGGAAAGGTCATAGCAAGGGGATACATAAACGTTGATAAATTATGTGTGTTTAAATATCGGAAATCTCGCATATATAAGGAGGATTCAGACTCGGATTGAAAGAAGATAGTGCCGTCCATTGTTCTTGAAAGAATATTTTTAACAATGGCTGCATTATATGGATATTGGTTTGTTAATGTTAGTTGTTTGTATTTCTAACAATGCATCTGATGTGTCAACAGAAGACAGATACAGACTGTACAAGCTCAGGAGGAGCTAAAGCTGTGAAATTTCAAGTATTTCACTTTCTCTACACTGGTTTCATGAAGTATAGTCATGTATATACGCGTGTTCCCTTGCATACAATCACGTATGTTTTTCTCTAATGGAAAAACTATGGGAAAGACTCAAGGACATGCTCTGATATGCTTCTGACAATTGTGATTTGATTTCCTTGGTCTGATGATGGGAATAGTCTGCTGATATGGTAGTGAGTTATGATTTTAACATTAATGATCATCTTATTTATGGATATTGTTGGCAGTATGATGCATGTGTTGTCCTTAATGGAAACCCACTTATAACAGATCAAGTATATGGTAACTGGATGAGTTCATAGATCAATTTAGAGGTGACAGAGTGATGGAACAGAATGATAGAATGACAGGACAGAGGTTTGCAAGTCAGAATCAGAAGCTTATTAAAGGTAAATATTTGAATATCTATACGTGGGTTCCTCAAGGCAAATCCGTGTATACACGCGGGTACGAAGAAAAAAAGTTGTGTATGTGTTGGCGCACTAATTTAATAATACCAGGGGTCTTTTCCATGGTATTATCCCACAATATTGAGCGAAATATTAGTTATTTGATCTCATCCAAGAATACCATCAAAACTTGTGTGCTTTTGGCTCATGGTATTGGCTAAGGCTCTAACTATATAAGGAGGTGAAGATCAAAGAGCTAAGTGTGCATGAGTAAGGTTAATGAATGAATACTTAAATCTGAAGTATATTTGTATGGTATGGGCTATAGTTGATAGATAGATCTGAAATAAATATGCACTCGTGAATACAATAATGGATAAAGATCTCTAGACCTTAAATAATTATGTATTTTCATGATCTATTTATGAGATGTTTAGATCTGTGGTCTGACGCATGTTTGTTACTGTGAAGGGTATGGTTTGAGTAAGTTTGAAGTTATGAAGTATTGTGTAGTCCCGAATTATTTACAGATCTATACGTGGATTCGACACATGGAAAGTGCATATACAAGTGGGTTCGGCGTTGTGAAGTCGCATATGTATTTTGAAGTATTTTGAGATCTATGCACGGGTTGTGTTCTATATAAGTACGTATGTACGGGGAAAAGCCTTATGAAAGGCGTGTATGCAAGGCAGGGTTTTTGTTTAAGAATATGTTTGATCAGCTTATAGAGTATTGTCATGTTTATGATGTCTATCCGTGATATCTTCATATTGATCTGGGTTTAGTGACAATGTTTGAAGTAGATATGTTTGAATGATGAAGTTGAAATTGGTTGCATGTTGATTGGTTGAAAAGGTATTTAGTGTTGCTAACTGTATGAGGGTTCATAGATCTGTAACCTATCAGAATATTTCAGAACGTGTCTGTTCAATTCTATGACTGATTCATGTTAACATTTTTTAGAACTTAGTATATTGAGTTACGTACGGAGGTTGTTCTACATAAAATAGCGTATACATGCAGGTTGCCTTAAGTGAAGTAGCGTATAAATTTTGTTTTATGAATTATCAGGGCTGCAGTTGATTCAGTGTGTTGATGCAGTAGTATGGGTTCAGTTCTGATATTCTGGTTACAATGATCTCAATGTTTTGTATGTATTTAGTTGGTGATTTGTTAAGTGATTGTTTTCTTCAGTGATTGGTTTAGTATTCGAGTGATTGGGGATTATTTGGTTTAGTGGTTTTTTTCAAGAATTGAATGAATGTTTTGGGTACAGTAATAAGTTTCAGTTTTGATATTTGGCTTATATGATGTTAAAGGTTGAACATGTATTATGTGATGAAAATATACCTACAAGTTGTGATGTATTGAAGCCAGTGGATCTAGTGTGAAAATTTATGAAACGTGATCCGCAGTGGTGCTAAGGGTCGGAGCCTTCAGTAAGGAAGTCGAAGCTTCCTATCAGTAGGAGCTGGTAATCAGATTAAGGGGTTGTACCTCCCTTCCAGTAGTGGCTAATAAACGAGAGCAGGGGGTCGAAGCTCCCTTCCTGTGGTGGCTGGTAAAGGAGATCAGAGGTTTGGAGATCCCTTCCAGTAGCAACTGGAGAACGAGTGAAGGTAGCAGCCTTTTGCAAGTGGGTGCATGTGTGCTGGTATGAGTCTACGCCAGTACAAGATTGTAAGAAGTTTTCTATATAATAAATATTAAATACAGAGACGACAACAACAATGGTTTTCTCCCACATTGGGTTTCCACCTTAAATCCTAGTGTGCATGTATGTTGCTTATGTGTGATGGTTTATTTTTTTCTTACTGCATGTGTTTACTACTTACTAAATGACTGATGAATGAATGATGCATTGGTCTAAGTAAAGTTAATGAAGATTTATCTGAATTATAAGTTCATTGTACATACACTAGTCTCCTGAATGAAAGTTGTGTACATACGCTAGTTTGCTTAAGTAAACTCGTGTATAGAATTCAGTAAACGAAAGTAACAGTCTGTGTGAGTTTTAAATATTGATTCACACCCCCCCCCCCCAAGTATTTTTCCCAACAACAATGAGAGATATAAGGTGGGTATATTCATCAGATGATGAATCATACCAAGCAAGAATCTTTAAGATTCAAGAGAGTTGGACATAATGATGTTAGTAACACAAATTTTAAAATAGGATGAAGACAATTTTACAAGATGCATGGTCTAATACATACGTGGAGATTTTTCTTGACAAACCTTGTAGGAATTCCTTGAAGTGTTCTTCTTGTATTAAACCATGATCTGTGATACATACTCTCAAGAAAAACATGTGATACCAAGAACATGATTTAATTTCTTAAGTTATATAATCATGGAGGATGGAATCCTATGATATCGAAGATCAAGATATTCACTCTTTCAATCAACATTGGTACTTTTTCTTGAAATCCTATACTACTTGTAAATCCTACATGATAGGGATCAAGATCCTAATATGAGATTTTAGTATGTTATCTAGGGAGTACAATCTTTGAGCTAGACTGGCTATAGATGAGAATAATAAGAAACTTAAGAATATACGTACCTTGTGTTTTACATACCTTTGATTTGATAGCGTATTACACTTGTTGAAAGTGAATTTTGTTAAGTACGAAATACTTACTTGCTTTTCTTAAGTTGGTTCCTTGCGGTTATACTTGATAAACCTTCATAGGTAGTTGTACCAAGTTTCATCCATTCATAATGTATTGAACCCCTTTCAATGTAGTGACATCGAATCATTGTGGTAGCACCAAAATCCTTCACTGTGATGTATCACTGAGATCTTCTTTATGTGGTGGCACTGAAATAATGAATGCACTAAGACTGTGGTATAATGGTGGCATAGAAATGTGGGAGCACTGAATATAGCACCGAAGTCATCTCTGTTATATATAGCGAAGTTATATCTTTGTTAAACTATGCCATTACCGAAATACTATGATTTCACTAAAATGTTTAGACTATGCCTCCATCGAAAATATTAATATTGTGCCATCGTCGAAGATGCTAGGACTGTACCATCACTGAAAATGTTATGAATTCATTCTGGAAAAGGTACGAACTTGTTATATCACTGAAACTGTCTCTCTTGTTTTCACTTATGTGTCGATTCTTATACTGAAGTTATTCCTTTGTCGTAGTATGTATTCATTGAAACTTTAGAAGCTTATTTTCGGGAATGATATGACTATTTCATCACTATAGTATTGAACTTATTTCCTGGGTTATACAACAAACTACTTCATTGTGATTTTACCATTTGTCTTCTGAGAGCTCATGGGTTCATCGTTTTAACCAAACTAGTTCACTATGGTATATTGAAGCTGTGTTACTGAAAACATTCTCTCTTAATTCAATCAAGTTATTTTTCTTCCAGGCTTGTTTTTCTTCAAGATATACAAAGATAATTTTTCATTTTCAAGGTGTAGAGACTAGATTAGCCTCTCAAGATACTTCTTAATTCCATTAGCCCAAAGATGTCTTTGGGATCTTGAATTAATTGACTTGATATTTAGAGCCTTTCACTAAGAATACTTCAAGGATGAATAAATAATCTCCAAATTGCCTTTAATCATGACCTTAACTCTGATACCATGTTGAGAAATCAAAGGAGGTGGCAGTTAAACGATTTCTCTTATTATGACATTATATTGTGATGTTTTTTCGTTATTATTATTTGTTCTTTCAATTTATCTTTTCTTATCACCAAGACTAATGCCAATCAAAAAATAGAAGAGGTCACAAGATGTAGGCACACTATCAGAGAAAACCCCACTCTTTGGGGAAATCCCAGTTAAATTTCTTCCTTCAGTAGATTCAAGATGAGACGACTAGGACCTAGACGAGAGACTCCATCCATCAAGTCATCCTTTCACTATGTTGGCACCAAGACACAATCATCACGGTCATGGCACCGATATCTCCTCATTATGATTCCAACGAGACCTCAACGCTTGTAAAGACACCGAGACCTCATCTTTGGGGTAACACCGAAGCCTCCACTGTGATATACCTTTACTGTGGTAGCACCAGGTTCATTGACTATACACCGATATTTAATTGTGACTAAGATTGAGGTAGCGCAGAAACTGTATATGTCTGATATAGCACTGAGATTGTATCATTGAATTCATCTGAACTTGTATCTTTGTGTTTAGCTCGAAATTCAATCCTTATGCAATGGTACTGAAGCCTAAAGTCACCCATCCAAACCTGCAATTAGCCCGAACCTGCAATTATGTAATTGTTATCCGAAATTCTGTGTTGTGATGTGAAAACCTTAACTTTGTATACATAGTTGCTTCCCATCATAAATAAGTTGACATAATTATCATGAAGAATTGTATCTGTATGTTAGGCCGACATGTTCTTATGGAGACTTGCAAACTTTGATGAAGACTTGATGAAAATCCTGACTCGAAGATTTTGATGAAGAGGTTCAGGATGACTTGATGGAGGAGTATTTGACCAAACACTATTTGAAAATAACCTAATTACATGATTCAAAAGCACAGAATGGGTCAATTTAAATCTGTAATGACTCTATAAATCCTATAAGTTCACAATGGGGACTTTGACCTAAATTATATTACCCAAGCATGAAACCCATGATTTAATAAGTCATTTGATAATAATAAATTCTTTTTGAAAAATATAATAATAATGAATGTTGAACCTAGTTACATTGTTCAACACAATGGTTATCCAGAAATGGCAAGGTTACACTAAAAAACATTGTCTCACCTTGAAAAACCCATGCCAGTGACAAAAAGAGAACCAAGAACACACATGCATAACCATGCATGCCAAAACTAGCAAGGAAATCATACATGTGACTTGATACCTGCAAAGAATATCATTGTAACCACTTGATCACGCTCTTCCTTGCTTGATTCTTGTTTTCCTTTGCCTTCTTTGTTTTCTTGATCCAATGCTGAAGTGCTCTAAGAAAAATCTAATTGTCCAAGAGTGTGTGAGAGAGAGAGAGCTCCAAAACTAAACTGAAAAAGGTACCAACTGATCCTCAAAAGACTTTTTATTAATGAGGCCTCTATTTTCTTCATTTTCCATTATTTTCCTTCATTTTCCTCCTCACATGAAACCTGTGACCTTTCACCTTTGTTTTCTCCTTATTTCCATTATTTTCATAATAAAATGCCAATTAATTCCATTTGCCTTTCCAAAGCCTTTGTCATTGCCTTTGCCAATTTCCTTAGCCATAATAAACCAAATGAACACTTGCACTAGGATGTTTTTACCCAACATTCAGCTTGGAATAAGTGTCCCATAATCGTGGTTATTATTTTTCCTTTATTAACTTTTATTACATGGAATTTTCACCAGGGTTGTTACAAAACTCTCCCCCTTAGGGAAACACCGTCCTCAATGTTCATTGACACCTACAACCAACAACACTATTGTAAGCAAAACATACTACCCATGGAGCTTTATAACTTAGCTCGTTGCAGTATTTACAATGATCAACTTGCTAAGAGGCAAACTAACATGACAACATAACAACATGACAACCATGATGACATGAAACCCATATTGCTTATTGTATCTTTATAACACAACTCACGGCGGTATTTACATCCATATATGTATGTACATATACCCAAAAATCACACCAAAACATGTACCAAAAACATATATCAAGGACATTTGCTCAACCAATCAATAAAGAAGGATACATAGCCTGCACTTGATCCCCCATCTCCCATGTAGCTTCATCAGGCTCAAATTGCTTCCACTGCACTTTAACCTGCTCGATTGCTCAGTTATGGAGCATGAGCACCTTTCTCTACAATATACATTGAGGTTTCGACTAGAATTCTCCATCTTGCTCCACCTGCAATACAGACCAATCAATCACATGGTCATCATATTAGCATACTTGTTATGCAATGACACATGGAAAACACCATGGACTTTCACTGTTGGAGGCGGTGCAAGTCGATAGGCTACTGGTCCAATTATTTCAAGAATCTTGAAAGGTCCACAAAACTGAGGTTCCAACTTGGCACACAACCCAATCTGCAATGAGATCTTCTTGGGCTTGACGCGCAAGTACACCTGTTCCCCAACTAGAAACTCCTTAAAAACTTGTTCTGATCTACATATCTTTTTTTCTTGTCTCGTGTTGCCTTTAGATTCTTTTTGATCTTTTGCATTTCATGTTCCACTTCTTCTAATATGTCTGGTCCAATCAACACCCTGTTCACCATATCACTCCAACTGATGGGTGTATTACAACTCTATCATACAATGCCTCAAACAAACTCATCCTTGGTGACTCCTAATAACCATTGTTGTAAGTAAACTCAACCAACGAAAGGTACTCCTCCCATCTCCTTTGTTTATGCATCACATATAACCTCAACATGTCCTCCAATGCCCTGTTGACCCTCTTTGTCTGTCCATTTATCTGCAGATGATAAGTTGTGTTGAAGACCAACTTTGTCCCTAAACCTACAAACAAATCCTTAAAAAACTTGGAAGTGAATTTAGCATCCCTATCTGACACAATATCCTTCGGGACACCATGCAATATGACCACAGCTTTGATGAATACTTCTGCCATATCACTAACTGAATACATATATTTTACTGGAATGAAGTGCACTCCCGTTGTCAACTTTTCAACCACAACCATGATGGAATCATGTTGTCTAGATGTATTTGGAAAACTAGTGATGAAATCCATGGAAATGACCTCTCATTTCCACTCTGGAATCTCAATAAGTTGTAGTAGTCCACCCAGGTGCCTACATTATGCCTTTAACTGTTGACAGTCCAAACATCTAGCCACAAACTCTACCGCATCCTTCTTCATATTCGACAAATAATAAAACTTTTTCATTGTTGTCAATGTCTTCTGGTATCCTAGGTGACCTGAAAATAGTTTCACATGAAACTCCCTCAAGATAATCTTCTCCAACTCATTACTGTATGGCACATATATCATGTCCCTAAATCTGATCTTCCACATCTTGTGCACCTGCACCTATACCACTACTTGTACCTTCACATGTACTTGTACCACTACATGTACCTACACATGTACTCTATTTTAACCTATGCATAAGCTCCATGTAGCTGTGATCCTATTGACCTGCCTGTAAGATCCAATCCTATAAGTTTGTCCCATAAGAACTCATAGTTGCAATGTGATTTACTTGTATCTACCTGCTAAGGTCATCTACAATCCTATTCTCCTTACCCTTGATGTACTTGATCTCAAAATAAAACTCAGTGATTGTGATCCAGATCTTGGGGACAGCCCCCCAAGATCTAAAAAATTGAAATTCCAAGAAAATAAGAGAACACACCGTAAATAAAACCAATTTGTCCTTTTACAAAATGTGACTGTTACTTACAGTATTTTTTAGTGACAATACCACAAGTAAATTCCATGGGTGGGTGAATAAATAACATGGGTAGATGACACTCACAATACCATGGGTGGATGCCACTTATAATACCATGGGTAAATTCCATGTGTGGATGAATACCATGGGTGGATACGTGATGCAAGGATTCTGCAAAAAACAGATCCTTGTGCACAATACAGTGTGAGTTTCCTTTTATCATGAGATCCTCAATCACAATCTTCACAGAAGTCTACTTAGACTTAATTTAAAATACATATGCGGGGAGAGCCAAACAATAAACAAAATAATTGCATAAAATACAACCAGAAATTTATAAATACAACCCCTTCCTTGGCCGAATATTACAATGATTTACCTCTCGGCTCTCGCCCTTCATATGAACTCTCATACCATTTCTCTTTATCTCTCTCTATATTCCTCACTCTCACAAGCTTCATATTTATACACAATTATGAATTAACTCCAATCCAGGATTTCCTCCACACAAATCTCAACCAAAATCTAAAATAGATTTATCCCCTATTTGACTCAACTGAGTTCCATTGAAGGAATTCCTGATCCCTAAATTATCTACCTAACTCAAATCCACTCATATCCAACATTTATTAAAATAATATTTACAATAATCCTCACACTTATATTTTCCTCTCTTAATTTATTAAAAAGAGCATAATAATTTATAAAATAATTAAAAAACATCACCCCCTATTTACACAATATTTTAATGAAAAATCAAGCAGGATGCTCCTGCATCAGACTCCCCATGTAGAGAAGTTTCCATAGACTCCTTTCTATGAGGTCTGTCACTTTTCTGTAATAATGTGACAGCGACAAGTCTCCATGACTTTCTCCCTCCAAGATTCCAAACTATGTTCTACTGCTAGTCCTTCAAATTATCAACTCCATTTTGTAATTCATCACTTACTCAGTTAATTTGATTCCATCGGTCTTTACAACAATTTCTTTTGCCAATTCCTCAGAGTAATTCCTCCTTGTTTGATGCTTTTGTCTCTAACTGCGTTGAACACTCAATTTTTTGAAATGAATAATAATCAAGAACTTCTTCTTGATCACAACTATAGTCATCGATTGCTCCTATAGTAACAAATTTCTCATCCGGTGTTGTACCTGCATTCATCAACAAATTATTAGTATTAAAAACAGAAGACCTTTCGGTCTCTTTTGATGCTTCAAGCACCAATCTCCCATCATAGACTTTCTGGATTTCAGTAGATCGTATTGTGAATTTTTGGTTGCTTTCATCTTTATCCTGCTATATCAATACTTCTGTTTCCTTTATGTCTCTATAGACATAACTTCCTTGTTGATCCTGATTTTTCATCTCATCTACAAATACTTTCTGCTCAAATTCTCTAATTTCAACATCATATTTATTAAGGTTTCCTTCTGTACCTGCAGTCACATCATTATTTCAAAAGTTATAACATTCACTCAACTCTATAAATGTTAAAAACATTTCATCCCTATCATGCACAGTAACTGCAATCTCTTCTGTATCAGGTTCTGCAAGTTTCATCTCCCCTTCAGGTTCCTCAAGCCATCGTTCCAAGAACTATATTTCCATGTGAAAATTTTCCGGCATTTCATCACAACCTTCATTCCCAGTTTCATGCTTCTTCTGGCAATCCTCTTGAGTTATTATGATTTCTGTATCATCACATTGCAAAATTCTGTGAACAATTTCATTAAATAAATTCATTTGTTTACCTCCTTGAAATATCACTTTGGAATTCTCATTATGCTTCTTCTCCATAACAGCTTCAACTGGCTATCTTACACCAAAAAAGAATTCATTTATGATTTCTTCCTGTTGCAACACATCTGTACCTTCTTCCTCTGAAAGGAATTCTCCATCATACTTCACCTTAAGAGCTTTGTTCATCTCTGTGACAGTTTCACCAGACTGTCCACCATCTTCCGCACATCCTGCAAACATACATAAACTGTGAGATTTAAAAATACAAGGCTTCATAGCCTCATCTTCTTCTCTTGTGAACATATCTTCCAATTCTTTTGAACTATTCCAATATTCCATGAGATCTTTCTCATTGATCTCGTCACCCAGAATTTCACCCTGTTCTGGGCCACAAATGGAAACTTCCATTTTCAACTCAGCCTCTCTGAGTTCTTCACATCTCAATTGCACACTCATCATCTGCTCGAGCTTCCTCAGCTCTTCTGTCAACTGTATTTTTACTTGTTGTTCCCTCTTTGCGTGTAGCCTCTGCCACTTCACTTTCTTCCTCATGGTCCAACCATGTCTCTGATCTTTATTTCTCCGCAACAATTCCTTCAATGACTCGAGGTGAACTGCTATCTCAGCCTTCTCCCTCTCATACTCTTCATCAGACAACTCCTTACATATGCCATTTACCTTGGCATTTTCCTTCTTCTTTCTTCTGTTGTGGTCTTCATCAGATCTTCTGAAATGACTATCAACAGTCATCTTCTCCTCCTTTGTGAACTTCATTTGTTCACATGTGGATTTCATTCGAATCCTCTTTTCAGTTCTCTGTCTTGGAATCATCTATGGCAACTATCTTGCTCCTCTTTGCTGCAAACAACAACTTTAGTAATGCTTGTGTTACAATGACCAACTCTTTGGATGTCGGGCTCCACCGATCATGCACCCAATTAAATTCAAACCTTTGACTTGGCTTACGACTCTTTGACTTCAGACTTTACATCAAATCTTCATCTTGGATGAAAAATACACCCTCTTGTACAATGACTCAATGGTTTAACTTGACTCAAGCTATCCAAATTTTCATTTGACCTTAACATCTGATTTAACTTCAAAGCTTGACCCAATAATTACAATAGTGGATATTTTGACTCTAATTCAAGTTATACAACGTACCAATGAACATCCACCCTTAATACATTTTCATGATGTAAAATCTTCACTCTCTCTCATACTCCATTCTTATGAAAATATCACAAGTCACTAATTACATCATCTCCCTTTATCACTTCACATGATACTTAGCCTTTAAATCAAAATGCAATCCATTTTTCCCAAGATTTATTTTATGGTGAAAATAAATAAACCATTCAATTTTCAACATTCAAAAATACCTTTCTGAATTATCATACCTTATGCTCCCATCAAGGTTATTAATAAACCTTCTCTTTGCAATTTCAACTTTCTGGATTTCACTCTTTTGTGCCGTCTTTATCACTGTGAATATTCACATGTTGCTCATCACCTTAGCGTAAACAGTTTTCCTGCGCTTCCATGCACCATACAACTGTACATTATAAATTGTACATCAATTCACATCTCTTCACCTTTGTAAAAAAAACAAGCTACTCATGTTTCCAACCTCTTTGATGAATAATGTACAAATCGTACATTGTGTCCATCTTGAACATCTCCTTAGGCGCCGCCATATGATGGTAAAAACAATAATTCTACAACATGAAGCAATCGTGGTTTGTTTGTGTTTTCAAACTTAAAACACAAATCAAAACAATTCTCCAATTTCCAACTCAACTACAAGCCTTGGTCCAAAATGACACAACCAAAATTGCGAAGAACCCACACCATGCATAATAAACCATCTCATATATTATAAAAATTCATGTTTCTCTTTATATCACCTAGGATAGCGCGTTCTCCTTTTCCATTCATTCAAGCAGAACTTGATTTCCTTTAAAGCTACTGTGGTGATAAACCCTTATACATCCGCTTTTAAAACATTTTCACTTTAATTATGAGCATGTTGACATATATATAAATTATTCTCACAAAAATACTTATTTATAATTTCAATTTTGGTTAAGAAAAAACAAAAATGTCAACATATAATATGCTCGGTCCACAATTTTACTTAACATACCTTTCCAATTTTCTACACCCTTCTAATTTGTCCGAATGAACCTACTCTTAGCCCATTGACTGGTCTCTTCACAAGCAAGATCTCCAAATGCACTTACAACATTTCTGTCTATGCAAATTGCAAATTTGCAATTTCAGTTTTACTGCTCCATGGCCTTTAATTATCGCAGATCATGATTGTGCTTGCAATCATTGAGATCTCCACCGATCTCCGTCTCTCCTCGACACACAGCTTCCCTTCTAAGTACAAGCTTGGATTTATTTCCTGTGTAATCAAGCTCAGATGGTCGATCTTCTGGATAATAGATCAATGCCTTATGCATTCACTCTCCACATATGATGGAACTTATTCATTCCTCAACTCTTATTGTGCAAACTCTGATTCCATGCCATTTTAAAACGTAGAACCAATGATCCTTATTGCAACTCTACAAGTTACAATTTCCTTTGTAACTTCATTAATTAACTATGCAAATATCATTCCATTACAAAAGTCGATGTAATCCTTAAGGAATCATTGTTATATGTAACAATGTGAAGAAAACAAATTTTCTACGTTAAGGACGCATTACCAAATATGAAACCATCACTTAAGGAAGCAAACACTGCATTTTTTTGAAGCCACTACCAGCACAAGTCATCACACAGATATTAAAGCAATTGCAACTAAGTAATACGATGTCAAAGCTGACTGGGTATATAAATTAGAAGGGCGTTGTATATATATATATATATATATATATGTTAACATAATACCGAATGCCGGTCTTACACCATAATCCCACAGGATTGTGTTTTGTTCCTCACGCAGTCTCCAAGAAACTTGATCTGCACATACCAAACCACAGCGTGCAGATTGTGCTAGCTACACTCCACAATTCCACGTGACTGTGTCAAATGGCTAATGTTGTATCGGATTCAACTGGTTGCACACCATATTTCCGCAGTGACTCGTCTTCTCCGTCGCCCTGCGTCCAAACAAAATTGTGCTTCTATACCCTAGCCACACTCTAATACCATGCGTTAAGTCTGCAATCTCATTGCTGGACTGTTAAGGCCGCACTCCACTACAATGCGTTAAGGTTACACACCACCTCTCTACAGTGAAATAATTCGCCCGAATTCTGGTGGTGGTTAGCTTCAGCTTAGATTTTTCGATTGGATGATTCCGAGCTTCATAACTGAGACCAAAAATAATAAAATTTTGAAAACAAATGAAGAGAAGACCGTTTATTTACACAGCTCTGATTGGAGCTTTATTAGATGTGATTTTATCAACTATCTCTCACTTTCTGAGATTGTATTGTCACGAGCGTGCACTGTTCTCTCATGGCTGACACTCTGCCTCCTTAATAAACAGAGATGATTTTAACCTGTCGTTAGTCTTTAAAAGTTCACGGACTTGCATATCGTTTTGTTTGTTCGCACCCTCCAAGTTTGCAGCTTTGGAAGTAATCCTTTCCAAAACTTTCTCCATTTCTTAGAGTCGCTTCTCATATGACAACAGATACTCCCTTGTACCAGTTAGATTATCAATATTAGACCGTAAAACCTCAAAATCATGCCTCACCCAAACAATACTTGAGCGAAAACATAAAACATAAACATGGATCCCATTCAAACTACTGTACGCGGTTAAACCACAGGGTTATCAACTCACAACTCCACAGTGACAACATTTAAACTATGACGCAGTCTCGCAACAAGATCTGCACATCAACGCCAAGAACAACAATAAATGCACAATCTTCAATACTGATTTTCCTCTACGACATTATCTCCAGCACTCTCTAATGCCACATTCAACACTCCGCTGCTTCTGCGTTCAATCCACAACATTTGATTACCTCTACGTTGTCTACCATCTCAGCGTTCAACCAAACGGAGTTGGCTCCCATCGCACACCTATTCATTGGCTACCCTTTGCTCTTTTGGCATTCATCACACTATCACTGTTCTTCTCTACGCAAATCCCGATCTGTCTTCAACGCATTCAACCTTGCCAGGCTTGGATCTTCACTCTGATACCAAATGATGCAGGGATTCTGCACAAAACAGATCCTTGCACACAATACAGTGTGAGTTTCCTTTTATCATGAGATCCTCAATCACAATCTTCACACAAGTCTACTTAGACTTAATTTAAAATACATATGCAGGGAGAGCCAAACAATAAACAAAATAATTGCATAAAATACAACTAGAAATTTATAAATGCAACCCCTTCCTTGGTCAAATATTATAATTATTGGCCTCTCGGCTCTCACCCTTCATATGAACTCTCATACCATTTCTCTCTATATCTCTATGTATTCCTCACTCTCACAAGCTTCATATTTATACACAATCATGAATTAACTCCAATCCATGATTTCCTTCACACAAATCTCAACCAAATCTAAGATAGATTTATCCCCTATTTGACTCAACTAAGTTCCATTGAAGGAATTCCTGATCCCTAAATTATCTACCTAACTCAAATCCACCCATATCCTCCATTTATTAAAAGAATATTTACAATAATCTCCACACTTATATCTTCCTCTCTTAATTTATTAAAATGAGCATAATAATTTATAAAATAATTAAAAAAACATCACCCCCTATTTACACAAGATTTTAATGAAAAATCAAGCAGGATGCTCCTGCATCAATACATTCCATGAGCGAATGAATACCATGGATAAATGTCACTAACAATACCATGGGAGGATAAATACCATGGGTGTAGGCCACTTTCCATTCAGATAATTCCTCCCTCCTTAAGAAGCAATGGTACCAATTGAGTGAAGTTCCCTCCTGAGAAGCCTTTGTTGAATATGAAGAGCCACTGAAGAGAATGGTTTTGTGTGGCTAACCCATAACCGTGATGAACGATGATCTGAGGTTAGAGATACCCTATAATGTTTTTGACCAACAATGATACTGATAGTGTGCGGCCTAGAAAATGGACTTCGATAAAGTGTAGGTTTTTGGATGACCCATAAACCATGACAAACAAAGATCTGAGGATATAGATACCATGTAATGCTTGTGACCAACTGCGATGTTAACAGTGTTCGACCTAGCAAATGGACTTACATGAAGTGTGGGTTTGTGGATGACACAAAACCATGTCAAACGAAGATCCTGGCATATAGATACCCTATAATGCTTGTGACCAACTGTGATACTAATGGTTTATGGCCTAGAAAATGGACTTCGATGACAAGGATTTTGTGTGGTTGACCCATAACCGTGATGCTGACTGTTGCTGAAGTAGCAGATGCCTACATAGCCTGGGGTGGGAGGGAACGTCTCCAAACAAACCAAGTCGGATGTTTCTATGCTGAAACTGATGAATGTGAAGCATATGCCTACTAAAGCGGGGTGGGTGGGCACGTCTCCAAAGGGAACCCGCTCTGAATGTTGCTCTAGATATAAAACTAATTTAAAATGGGAATAAATCAGTCAATATAACTCATAATATTAATATAACCTATTCTTGGAAACAAAATGACCATTATGCATCTTCCCATGTGATTTAAATCCCTATCTGGACACACTGGAAACTCATATATGGCTGCAACTATCCCACCTTCACAAAAGTTCTGAAAAATAAC
The DNA here is from genome assembly GCA_034641835.2 of Pinus albicaulis. Lineage (NCBI taxonomy): Eukaryota > Viridiplantae > Streptophyta > Pinopsida > Pinales > Pinaceae > Pinus > Pinus albicaulis. Next base: position 458,531,614 of record CM076580.1, on the reverse strand, counting down.
CGATTTTTAATCAGCGATATCTCTCTCATTCAAAATCCGATTTGACCATATATATATATATATATATATATATATATATATATATATATATATATATATATATATATATATATATATATATATATATATATATTTAAATTGGGTTTTTTCAAGAGGATCTCAGATATGCAATCAAGTTTATGAATTTCGGCACAAAAAACTGCAAAAAATGATACGAGAGCTGCCATCCACAAATTTCGTTAGAAAATTTTATGCAACACAATTGATTTTAAATCAACGATATTTCCCTCATCTGGACTCTAGTTCAGTCGATTTTTTTTTTTTTGAATTTGGGTATTTTTGTGCAAGGAATCCAAATATGTTATTTATTTTTACAAAAGTTTCAGATCAGATCTGTAAACTCGTAAAAAAAAAAAACAAAAAACAAAAAACAAAAAAACAAAAAAACAAAACAAAAACAAAACAAAACAAAAAACAAAAACAAAATAAAACAAAAAATTAAATAAAATTAAAAAATTAAAAAAATATATATATATTCCTCCCGCTTGGTCCAATAAAGTGCTCCGTGGAGGTCATGGCACTTGCATGAAATTTGTTGAAACTTTGAAACTGATATATGCTTCAAACCCTCATTCCCATGGATTCGTAACCCGAATCTGATACCACTGATCTGAACCTTGGGGGGAGGCCCCCAAGATCTAAAAATTTGAAATGGATTTTGGGGGGTAGGCCCCCAAAATCTGAAAAATTGAAATACCCAAAAAAAAAAAAAAAAATTGTTGTAAATAAAACCACAAAGAAACTTTTATTAAACAAAGAATAATTGTAAAAACTACATCGTGGTGGAAAATATGTCCTTTTATAAAATGCGAATGTTACTTATAGTATTTTATAGTTACAATACCATAGGTAAATTCCAAGGGTGGGTAAATAGCATGGGTGAATGAATACCATGGGTAGATGCCACTTACAATACCATGGGTGATGAATACCGTGGGTGGATGCTACTTACAATACCATGGGTAAATTCCATTTATAGATGAATACATGGATGGATACATACCATGGGTGAATGAATACCATGGATATATGTCACTTACAATACCATGGGAGGATAAATACCATGGGTGGATGAAGACCATGGGTGTAGGCCACTTTCCATTCGGATCAGATTGTGTCCAACCATCTAGCTTACCTGGCATTCAAATTCAATTGATCAAACAAGTATCTCAACCCACTGTGATCACTCACCAATACAAACCTCAATCCAAGAAGATAGTGCATCCACATCTTCAACAAATGGATGATCGTTTCCAACTCAAGATCATGTGTCAGATAATTCTTCTCATGTTCATTCAGTTTCTGTCACTCATAGCACACTACCCACCCCTCCTGCATAAGGACTCCACCAATTCCTCTCTTGCAAGCATATGTACATACCACAAAATTTTTCTCTGGATCTGCAATATTTAACAATGGAGCGTTTGAAAACAACTGCTTTAACTCTTCAAAAACTTGTTGCACATTCCTCTGTCCATTCAAATTTCTTACCTTTCCTCTACAATGACGTGATAGGATATGCGATGTGAGATAATTTCATGATGAACCTCCTACAGTAACCTACTAGTCCCATAAACAATCTTACCTCATCCACATTTCTAGGAGCTTCCCATTCCATGATATCCCTTATCTTTTCTGGATCCATTGCTATACCTTCCTTGGAGACCACATGCCCCAAGTAATGTACCTATGACTAAAATAAACTTCATTTACTAAGCTTAGCATAAAATTGATGCTCTCTCGACAATCTCAATACAACTTCTAAATGTTTGACATGTTCTTCCTCATTATTAGGATATATCAAGATGTCATCAATGAATACAATAGAAAACTTGTCCATATAAGGACACAACACACTATTAATCAAGCACATAAAAGTAATTGGAGCATTAGTCAAACAAAATGGAACTACAACAAACTCATAATGCCCATAATTGGTTCGGAAAGTTGTCTTGTATATGTCTTCTTCCTTAATGCATACCTGATGATCTCTTATCACTACCCCCAACTTTTTGAGGCTGAGAATGGAATTGAAGGAAGGTAACCACAAACCAGGCTTTAGGTCAGGTAGCTAGCCCTACTAGGACCAGAGATGGATCTCTCAATGTCACCTTGCAGTCAATGAAATGATTGAATATATAATTATCTTAAGCTAGGTATATAAGCTCAATAAATAGGGTTTTTGTTTGATGTTTCTTGCGTTGGATAGGAAATGACAGTTAGGAGACTAGGTCTAAGGTTTAGGTCAAAATTCAAGGTCAAGTTGCATAGATATGGATGAGGGCAGGTAGGTAGCTTGAAAGCATGCTTAGTTTGTTCATTGCGTAAAGGATGAAATGAAGGAGAATCTGAATACACATTTAGGTGAATTCAGTCATTTAGAAGAATAGAGACATATAACGTAAACCTTGTTAAAACAAAGAATGAAAAGGCATGATTTCTGATTATAAACTAACAAGATAAACACATAGAAGCATACATGTGAAAGAGGGTATTATATCATTCAACTTGATAAGATAAACATACAAATAAATAAAAAATGCTCCAAGGCATACCACACGAGCCTCAACACAAATTCTGCAACATTGTATTTGATTTCATTCCATAAGCTTGTACAACAGCTCCACTGCAAAAAACAACTATCCAACCCAACAAAAGACTAAAGTGGGTATACTTATAGAAAATATGAACAATGATATCTCATAGGGTCGAAATATCATAAAAAATGTATCATAATTACATGAAATGAGTCACTTCCAAGAATCTAGAGAAGTTAGAAACCATTCCCTCAAATTCAGCTAAAGACTAGGAGTGTGTGTCTCCGAAATTAAATTACATGTCTCCTCGTGATAAGAAGAAAAAACAAACTCAATCACTCCAATGACAGCTCAAAGGACAGCTAAAACTCAAAATTCTAAATCTTTCTAGCTTGACAGTGTCCCAAGGGAATCCAATGCAGAAGCGTAGCGCTTGTTGACCGAAACGTAGCGCCATTTTGCAGAAGCGTAGCGCCATTTTGGAGGTGATTTTGAGGGTATTTTAAGGCTCCAAATCTGAAAGATAATTCAACTAGCCCTCTGTGTCTATTTTCCAGAAAATATTGAATTTTGATCAAATACCCACAGGAAGGCATCTAAAAGTTTATTCTCCCAACCTCGCTCTAGAAGTGTAGTGTTTGGTCAAAAATACTTGCAGAAGCATAAAAAATGGTGGTTTTTTGGCTTTTTCTTCAAAAATCGACCTTGTCATGCAAAAATAGTTCCATATATGAAATGTACTAATCACAATCCATCCAACCGTGTAAGCCAATCTTCATTTAGGCAACATTTGTGTGAAGGAAGAATTTCCATATTAGTGAAAAAATCACCAAAAATACCCAAGTTGCTCAAAACTTCTCAAAAATTGTTTTATGTCACCTGTGAATGATGTGCTAAACAACCAAGGAAGCTTTAGCCAGAAAATCCAAGCTATCCTTTTCTTTTAGCTTCATTTGAGTTTCCTTAAACCTTTTCTTCACTTGCTTAAGCCTAATTTGGGAAATTATGTTTCTGGCCCAATAATGGTTTGTCACGTGTCTCTGGAGGTTGTTGTCTCTTTTGGCTCTCTTCAAGAACTTCTCTAAATGTTTATTCACCCTTCCTAACCAGTATTCTTTGTCTTGATTGATATCCATAGCTATTAACTCATCAAAGGTCAATTGTTCAGATGGATGAGATGACTATCTTTCCAGCCCCAACGCCCTCTTAAGGTCTCTTGTCTTTGGCCTTCTTGGATGTGTTTCAGTCTCTATGCCCTGCATTTGATCAACATCCATTACTTCTTTCCTTTTACCCTTATCTTCCTCTAGGTCTACCTTAAGTTAACTTTGGAGGAGCTACTTAACCTTCAATTGCAAATTTTATTACTGTAGTAGGGTTACCATGACATTAACATTGGATATATTGACTTTAAGCTCTGCTATCTATGCATATTTTTCCTTCATTATTTCTTCAATTAGCTTATATTTCATTTTCTCTACCACATCAACCTCCAAGGGCGCTTGTTCATCATGTTGGTGCAATGGTGATTCAATCTGATGCATGAGTGGGTGCTCCTCTATTTCTCTTTACTAAGTTATAGTATCAAGTGTAGATACACGTTTGGTGGATTTGGGAGCAAAAACGTATCTCTTTCCCTTCTCATAGGTGTGAGTGACCTTAACAACTCTAGGAGACTTTGAAATTTGAGCTTGCTTGCTAGAAGAGAAAACCTCCATTGGTTGTGTTGATACTAATGGTGATGGTATGCTATGAAGGACAAGAGGACTAGTAGTGGGTGTTGTTGCTACTTCCTCCATGAAGATTTCCCAAGTCACGTTGATGGTTGAGAGATGATGAAAAACAATTATTTTTACTAGGCCATGGTGGAATGGACTTGGATAGTGATCTTTGTTTTTGCTCTGAACCTTTGCAGTCATTTTAAGCAGACTTTTGTACAAATAATTTGGCAAGTCAAGTGATTTACTAGAGGTGAAGCCTATCAACAATCTGACATGGTACCTATACAAACTAGAGAATCTCCCTTCACATGTGAAATATCTCATAATTAACCTCATCAAAGGATCATATTTGTCAAGTAGGTGCCTGAAAGGGAAAATGTACTCAGGGTTTTCTTTGGCATGAGGTTTGAGGAATAATTCAAATTCTTCAAGGTCTAAGTCCATGCCCTCGAACCACTTTTCTCCATGACTAGGAATACTTGTTGCTGAAGAAATCACATCTGCAGATATTTCGAACACTACACCTGCAATGATGCCCTTTCCCATGCTGAAACTAGTGGCAAATAGGCTTGTCAATTAGAGAGGACACCCTTCTTCCATAATTATTTCACATAACCTCAAACATCCAGTCCTCTAAAAACATCTCTTGGAAAAAGGTGAGGCATTGGCTTCTTGCGAGGTGGATGCCTAAAATATGAAGTGGCGGCCTCCTTTGTGGATTTTCTTTTCACTTTCCATAATGTCTATCAAAAGGATGAAACCCTAAATTTGGAAAAACAGAGGACAAGGATAGGGTAAGTTTGGAAGGTGAGATGAAGGGTAATGAAGCCAAGAAAAATTCCCAAAATATTTTAGGAGGTAGGGTTATATGTTGGCCTCAAATTACAAGTGAAATTTGGTGAAATGGATGTAAGGAAGGTGATCAAATTAGGAAAACACAGGGATTTCCTCATTTTCCAAAAGGAAAATAGTAGGAAATTAGGGTTTTGATGGGAATGATGTTTAGGGAAGCTATGAATGGTAGGGAAAGATAGAGTATGGTCTGGGGAAGTTTTATGAGTTATTAGATGATAGGGTTAAGGTTTAGTCGATTGAAATCACTCAATGATAGGGAAAAGTGAAAAACGTAGTGGGAGAGAAGGTAAGGAAGAAAATCAATACCCTGCTTGATAAACTGACTTAAGGAGGATGTGAGGTGTTGAATTACTATTGAAGAAAATTTAGAAACTTATTGCAGTGATCTTGGAGCTTGGATGAGTGATTTAGGAGCCAAATGCCAAAAGCGTAGCACATGTGTCTAGATCCGTAGCATAGCATTCCAGAAGCGTAGCAGAGCATTCCAGAAGCATAACACGACCTTCCAGATGTGTAGCAGAGGTCTGTTTAGAGTAATTTTCTTGATTTTCTTCCAACCCTTAACAATTATGGAGCAATCTGGAGGTAAGAGAGGATCTCTACCAAACATGTAAAGACAAAATGAGTTGAATAAGGCTTCTTTTCTCTTTATAACATCTTGAAATGACCTTTTTTGTCTTTTACTGAAACCAAAAACTTTGAGTAAATTTTTGCCTTTTTGAAACAATTTGACAATGTAACAAGCTTTGAAATAAGAAAAATTATATTAATTCATTTCCCTACCTATGCTAACTCCCTTAAAATGACTTCAATAATGAAAATGAAGTCTTCTTTGCCGTTTTTGATGACATAATTGGACTTTTTAGTGGCGAAACAAGGACACTTAGACATAGACCTAGATGGAGATGGGGTGACTAATCTATGACCCTAGATGACAATGAATGAAAGGACCTTTGAGATGATGATGGCCATAAATGGGATGAGGGGAGTAGCATTTTAGACCTAGACCATATGCATAACCAAAATTTGTTTGAAAAGACAATATTTTGACCTAGGACCACTAAAAAGTAAACTGAAAGAGCATATTTGATCACTGAACATATTGACAATAACATTTGATCTAGTTGGGGATGGTAGCTCCTTCAGGAGGTTTCAAGAGCATCGTAGACCAAGTAGCCTCATCCTTTGGGCAAAGGAGTCACTGCAGCTACAATCCTTAAACTAACTCAAATCAAACTGAAAGTTGAACTGTACATCATTAACTGCAAATTCTGCTGGAAATTGACACTAAGAAAGATGCTCAGAATGTTGAGCTTATTCATCACACCTTACCTACTCTAACCAATCCATAAATCACTTGATCAAGTGAAGTCGGAGATCCAATGTAACCAATCAAGTAAATGAATACCTGGCTGATGCTTGTAAATGACAACTCAAAATGAAATCTGAGCCCAAAAGTTGTGTTGGTGAACAAAACAAATTCCACCTTTTTTTATGCTTGCAAAAGGCTGCCCAAGGGGTCTTGAAAATCATGAAACATTACCTCTTGTTTATCAAGAAAAATAAGGGATATGCTTTCAGATATAATGGATGATTGTTCTTCTTCATTTGGTTTATCCTTCTTAAATAAAAATGCAGCAATTTTATCATCCAGAGACAAGATTTGTATGTTCTTGTAGATCTTCAATTAAGGTAGCCAAATTAGCATCAACACAAATATCTACAAGTGGATTTTCATGTATATCAGAAAGAGAATTCTCTTGGCTTTGAGAAAATTATATTTCTTGATCATTTGAAGGTTGATGAACATGTTCATCAAACTCAAGACAACAAACCTGTTGTACATTATTTTTGACCTCAATAGATAAATCATGACTCTCTAGAGTCTCTATACAAGCAAACTCAACATTCTTATTTGCACATATTTCTTCTTGAATTAAAAACTCAAAAGAGGAAAGGGATGAAGGGTATTTGGACAGAACATCTTTATATATATCTTGATCCCTAGAATATTGGCAAGACTACAGCAAATTATCATACTCTTCGAAAGATGGAAGATCAATGTCACCCTTTGAAGAATTCTGCTCAAGTTCGTTGTCATCCAAGGTAGAATTCATGATATTCTCATGGCAGTGAAAAGAGTTTTAATTCAAAACATTGAAGAGTTCATCATCCATAAACTCTTCATCACCATAAGCAATTTTTATCTCTTGAATAAAATTCTAAAAGTGATCACAACAATCCTCAATCAAAAGCAAAGAAGGATAGGTTTCTCTATACTTCTCAAAAAATACTGAGTTAAAATCCTTGAGAGAATAAATAAAAGCAGGAGGCAAGCTTTCATACCAAAACCATGCTTTTTCTTCTAATGTGACCATGAACATCTTCATTAAACAAGCTTCATGAAAATTAGCTTACACACATGCATATGAAATCTTATTAAATGAAGTGTAGCATCATCACCTTTTCCATCTATGATTTTTGGAAAGTATGTTTTCCAATCTACCAGAAGCATGCGAATTGGAAAGCCTGGAACATTATCTCGATGCATACGAGCATACCTTCAAGAAATTGAATCCATATTGAAAGTATTGAAGTCACCAAAAATTTCTTCAAGCTACCGGATTTTTAACAGTGGAGTCGCCGTGAAAACTCTAAACTTTTGGATTCTTCGACACTAGAGTCACTAGGTGAAAGATGCACAGTCTTCTTGTGCCTCAAAATTTTTCACCATCAGCAATGAAAGCTAATCCTTGTCTTTCTTTCCAGGGAAATATTTAACCTTTGCTCCCCGGCAACGATGCCAAAAATGTTATCACTCCCCCCAACTTTCCAAGCCTGAGAATGTAATTGAAGGAAGGAAACCACATACCAGGATTTGGGTCATGTAGCTAGCCCTACAGGGACCCTATAGGGCTCTCACAATGTCACTTTGTAGTCAATGGAATGAATGAATATCTAATGATATTAGGCTAGGTACATAAACTGAGTAAATAGGGTTTTTCTTTGATGTTTCTTGTGCTGGATAGGAAATGACAGTTAGGAGACTATGTCTAGGGTTTAGGTACAAATTCAAGGTCAAGTTGCAGACATATGGATGAGGCCAAGTAGGTAGCTTGAAAGCATGTTTAATTTGTTCATTGTGTATAGGATGAAATGAAGGATAATCTGAATTAGCATTTAGGTTAATTCATTCATTTAGAAGAACAAAGACATTTAATGTAAAGCTTGTTAAAACAAAGCATGAAAAGGCATGCTTTTTGCTTATAAACTAACAAGATAAACACATAGAAGCATATATGTGAAATAGAGTATTATATATTTCAAATTAACAAGATAAACATACATAGAAATAAAAAATGCTCCAAGACATACAACAGGAGTTTCAACACAAATTATGCAACATTGTCTTTAATTTCATTCCATAAGCTTGTACAACAGCTCCACTGCAAAAAACAATTATACAAGCCAACAAAAGACTAAAGTGGGTCTACTTATAGAGAATATGAAAAATTACACCTCATAGGGTCGAAATCCCATCCAAAATGCATCATAATTACATGAGATGAGTCACTTCCTAGAATCTAGGGAAGTTAGAAACCATTCCCTCAAATTCAACAAAAGATTAGGAGTGTGTGTCTCCCGCATTTCATTACATGTCTCCTCGTGATAAGAGGCAAAAAAAAACTTAGTCACTCCAATGAGAGCTCAATGGAGCTAAACCTTTAAATTCTAACATTTTCTAGCTTGACAAGTGTCCTGAGGGAATCCAATGCAGAAGCATAGCGCCATTTTGTAGAAGCATAGTGCCAATTTGAAGGTGATTTTGAGGGACTTTTATGGCTCCAAATCCAAATATGAAAGATAGGTCAACTAGCCTTGTGTATAAAATTTCCAAAACACCTTTAATTTTGATAAAAAAACCCACAGGAAGGCCTCCAAAAGTTGATTCTCCCAACCTCACTCCAGAAGCGTACCGCCTGGTCAAAAACATAGGCAGAAGCATAGAAAAATGGTGATTTTTTTGGATTTCTCTTCAAATTTATAGCTTGTCATTAAAAATTAGTTCCAAGTATGGAATTTAATAATCAAAATGCATCCAACCATATAAGCCAATCTTCATTTAGGTGTTCTGAGAAAAAACGTAGCGCCTTGGCGCTACGTTTCTATGAAGACAGAATTTCAAGATTAGTGCAAAAATCACCAAAAATACCCCAAGTTGTTCAAAACTTCTCAAATTTTGTTTTATGATGCATGTGAATGATGTGTTAAACATCAAATAAAGCTTCAACCAACATATCCAAGCTATCCTTCTCTTTTAGCTTCATTTGAGTTTCCTCAAGCCTTTTCTTTAGTTGCTTAAGCCTAATTTGGGAAATTTTGTTTCTAGCGCAATAATGGTTTGCCATGTGTCTCTGGAGGCTGTTTTCTCTTTTGTTTCTTTTCAAGAGCTTCTCTAAATTTTCATTCACCCTTCCTAACCAGTGTTATTTGTCTTGATTGATCTCCTTAGATATTAACTCATCAAAGGTCAATTGTTCAGATGGATGAGATGACTGTCTTTCCAGCTCCAACGTCCTATTAAGGCCTCTTGTCATTGGCCTTCTTGGTTGTGTTTCAGTCTCTATGCCCTACATTTGATCAACATACATTAATTCTTTCCCTTTACCCATATCTACCTCTAGGTCTACCTTAGGTTTACTTCGGAGGAGTTTCTTCACCTTCAATTGCCAATTTTCTTCATGTAATAGGGTTACCATGACATTAGCCTTAAAGATATTGACTTTAAGATTTGTTATCTTTGCATATTTTTCCTTCATGATTTCTTCAATTGGCTTATCTTTCATCTGCTTTACCACCTCAACCTCTAAGGGCGCTTGTTCATCATGTTGGTGCAATGGTGATTCAATCTGATGCATGAGTGGTTGCTCCTCTATTTCTCTTTGTTCAACTATAGTATCAAGTGTAGATACACTTTTGATGGATTTGGGAGCAAAAACCCATCTCTTTTCCTTCTCATAGTTGTGAGTGACCTAAAAAACCCTTGGAGCCTTTGAAATATGAGATTTCTTGTTGGAAGAGCCAACCTCCATTGGTTGTGTTGATACTGATGGTGAAGGTATGCTATGAAGGATAGGAGGACTAGTAGTGGGCGTTGCTGCCACTTTCTCCATGAAGGTTTCCCAAGTCATGTTGATGGTTGAGAGATGATGCAAAACAATGAGTTTGACTAGACCATGGTGGAATAGACTTGGATAGCGATCTTTGTTTTTTCTCTGAATCTTTTTATTCATTTTAACCAGACTTCTGTACAAATAATTTGGCAATTCAAGTGGTTTAGTATAGGTGAAGTGCATTAAAAATATGAAATGGTATTTGTAAAACTTAGAGAATCTCCATTCACGTGTGAAATATCTAATAATTAACCTCATCAAAGGAGCATATTTGTCAAGTAGTTTCCTGAAAGGGAAAATGTACTCAGGGTTTTATTTGGCATGAGATTTGAGGAACAATTTGTAATATTCAAGGTCTAAGTCCATGCCCTTGAACCACTTTTCTCCATGACTAGGAATATTTGTTGTTGAAGAAATCACATTTGTTGATATGGCGAACTCTAGACCTGCAATGATGGCCTTTCCCATGCTGAAACTAGTGGAAAATAGGCTTATTAATTGGAGATGACAACCTTCTTCCATAATTATTTCACAGAACCTCAAACATCCAATCCTCTTAAAGCATCTCTTGGAAAAAGGTGATGCATTTACTTATTGCAAGGTGGATGGCTCATATCTGATGTGGTGGCCTCCTTTGTGGATTTCCTTTTCACTTTCCATAATGTCTATAAAAAGGATGAAACCCTAGGTGTTTAGATGTAGTGGATATGGGAAGTTAATTTGGAAAAACAGAGGACAGGGATAGGGTAAGTTTGTAGGGTGAAATGAAGGGTAATGAAGCCAAGAAAAATTCCCAAAAAAAAATCAGGAGGTAGGGTTATATGTTGGCTTCAAAGTGCAAGTGAAGTTTGCTGAAATGGATGTAAGGAGGGTGATCAAATTAGGAAAACACAACGATTTCCTAGTTTTCCAATAGAAAAATAGTTGGAAATTAGGGTTTCGATGGGAACAATGTTTAGGGAAGTTGTGAATGGTAGGAACAATAGAGTATGGTCTAGGGAAGGTGTATGAGGGTATTAGATGATAGGGTTAGGGTTTAGTCCACTGAAATCACTCAATGACAGGAAAAAGTGAAAACGTAGTGGGAGAGGAGGTAAGCAAGAAACTCAATACCCTGCCTGATAAATTGACTTAAGGAGGATGTGAGGTGTTGAATTAATGTTGAAGAAGCTTTAGAAACTTATTGCAATGATCCTAGAGCTTGGATGAGTGATTTAGCAGACAAATGCAAAAAACATAGCTCACTCCCAGATGCATAGCGCAGGTATCCAAATGCGTAGCAGAGCATTCCAGAAGCGTAGCAGAGCATTCCAGAAGCATAATACAGCGTCTGTTACACTGAAATTTGTCACCATGACATTTTAGTACTCCCTTATAAGTCTACAATATAAAAGTTCCTAAATTCAAGCCTTGAAATTAAGAGAAAAGCTCATAAAAGTCTTAAAACTATGGTTCCGCATTTTATCTTAGTATTGCCTGCGGTCCCGCACTTTTTGGCTATAAATCATGCGTAGCCAAATGCACTTTCTGTTTTTTAAGGGTGCGGACCCCTGTAAAAGATTAAAAAAGGCGCAAGTAAAATCTAGAAGCTCAGTTTGAGTCATTTTTGGAAGCTTCTAGAAACATTAATGCGGTGGAAAGTTCGCTCCTTTCATGTTCATGCATCCCATCCAATAAGGAGCTAACCCCTTGATGTAAGGAACTAATCCCTTTGAAGGAGGATTCTATCCCTTCTTGTATGGAACTGTAACTTCCTTTCTTTCACTATAAAAAGAGGCACGAGGCAGCCTCAAAGGGTTACAATTGATGAGTTGAAGTTTTTAGTATTGTTGGAGGTGAAATGTTGTTGAAACTCATACCCTTTTAGCTGAGATTTTATGTGGGAAGGATTACATACCTATATGTATCTCGGTTGGAAGAGTTCAAGGCTTGTCAGAGTAAAGGAAACGCCTGTTCCGAACCCCAGGAAGACCTGTACAACATCAAGGCAGACACGGTTGTAAGGCTCTTCTTATTTAATTTAATACAAATAAATCCGTTTTTCTCAATAAGTTGTCAATTGATTGGTTTATTTTATGGATTCCTTGATCACCATAATAGATATGATTTATGAATATTTGCTATGCAGGTGCTATTTGATGTTTGCTTGTTTGTGATTGCAGATCTTCAAAGGTAACTCTTTCAGGCGAGTGAAGGATTACTACTGCAAACAAGCGTTGGATCAAAGGTAGGATCGTTAAACCTTTATAGCATTTAATTATCAATCGCAATATATCTAGAGAAAGATAGATTTAGTTGTTTGTTTGTTGCTAGCTGTCTGTAGGACACTTGGGAGGTCTGTCTTGTCCGCAAGAACGACTTATCCGTCCAACAAAATGGCGACTCCACTGGGGAAGGATTTTGAATTCTGATTTCTTTCATTTTTTGACTTGTGAAATCATTTTTTCTGATTTTGATTGATTGATATTGGCTTGGGTGGTTTATCCCTATATAATCTCTGAGAAGTGTTTGAGATATTTATTTTATTTTTTCTCTTGTTTTCTTGTGTCCGCTCTTTTCCTTTAGAGACGCTGCGGGCAGTTTCGCACTTTTCCTATACCCACAGTGCGGGACTGCACTGGTTTGCACTAAATCCTGCGGACCCTGTGAAATTTTTTGAAAATATTAAAAATCTTATTTTCTGGATTAGTTTGTTTGATTCTCAGTGATTACCCAAGACCTGTATCTTCTGTCAGAAAGCCTTGGTTAAGAGTTTATTTCAGCATTTGTTGTTTTGAATGATTTTCTGAAAGATCTGCATGTTATAAGGATTTTTGCTTTGTCTTTATCCCGCTCAAAGATTAGAAACCTTGGTATACCTTTAGATCACTAGTATTCCCTTGTTTTCTTGCTGAGTCTGACATCTTAGCAGAAATTGTTTTATGAGATTTAGATTCCATTTTTCTCATTTGCAAATCTTTAATAGACTTATGTTAATAAGTTTGGAATTTCACTTAAAAACCAAAATTGGATGTTTTTTGAGTTCTTGTTGATCCAAGCAAAGAATTTCTTAGTTATATTACAAACTGAGTAAGACATCCTCAAAATATTTGAAGTTTTAATTCAGATTTAGTCTTAGAATTTTTAGATCTCAAAAATAGTGTTTTTAGCTTTGAGTGTTATTCCTAGAAATTGTAGTGTCTTTTGAAGAAAAACTTGGTTTGTAGTTTCGATCTTGAATAAAAGGGATTTCTTGTTGAGCATTAGATCATTTTGAGTTCTCGTTGAAATTAGATTTCTTTTCATCTATTCTTGTTTGAAAGAAAGATTTGTTTTTAAAGGATTGCATTTCTCAACTCTTCCTTTAAATAGAATTCATTGAAAGAAAACATATTGTTTCTCATAATAGATGCATTTTTTAGTATGTTTTGAGTCGGGTCACTACATATCATCAATTTCACTTATGCACCTATTGTCCTAAGAAATAGTTTTTTAAAATCAACACTTAAATTAAAATCAATCTAGTAATTTTTATATTTCTAGGGCTCTTTTCACCAATATATCTTAGGCTAGTGTCTTGGAGTAGGGAGTAATTAACTCTCCAAGACAGTTAAAACAAACAAGTAGTTGATCTTGCGGTAGGAAAAAATCCAATAGTCGCTTGTATGCTCTGGGAAGCTCCTCTTAAAGGAGTTAAGCACGAGGTCATATCTGAACCAGTGGGATAATCAATTCTATGTCATTGGGAACGATAGAAGATATGCACGTATTAACAATGGTAAACCTCGGATAGACCATTGTCGAGGAGCCTGGGGTCACTTTTCGGTATACCTTGGATTATGTCAAGGAGCCTTCAAGGGGATTGAGCTTTGTTACTCTGCCCTTGTACATATATCGGACCGTAGACTGTTCCCCTAGGTATATTAGTTCCTGTTGGTAACCATAGTGACCATAATCTTATGGTTTTTTCCTAAGGTGACAGTGGTGGAAAGATCCCATTGTACCTGGAGCAGATGTCGACTAGACTCACTTGGACTCTCCGGAGGGTTATCTTCACTCGAGATGGTTTAAGTGGAGAAACTTGCACCGGTCTGTTTCATTAAGCACGTTGTCGGGGTAACTGTTCCAACTGCCCTTTCTACATTGAATACTACGATGTTGGATTTCATCACCAACTAGTGTTTTTAGTGTGGGAAGTTACTATTTGTGTGTGGATTGATCTCCTATATTTTTAGGCATTTGATTCATTTGTTTGTTTCCTTAGTGACTCTAGGAGTTTTCATTGAAATTTTATTTGATTGCGTGTGATTAATAATTTTTAATCGTGGCTGAATTACCAAGACAATCGCGTAGACTCCAGGGGAAGCCCCCTGAGTATACACCAAGCCAACTTGAAGGGCTACGAGCTCTAGTATCACCTAGTGACAGTAGAATTAGATCAACAGAAGCAGGAGAGTCATCTATAGTTGTTCATCCTGATTATCAATTACAAACAACAAAGCATATTCAATAGTCAATTTCGGTTTCCGAAGTTACTGGTAGTATTTCTCCTTCCAGTGAATTAGCTGAAGAACCTGAGATTTTTGAACCTGACACTGAACCTATTGTTTTGGAACCATCTTCAGGATTTTTTACTCCAACTTCTAGTGATCCTGGTTCACCTAGGGTAAGACACATCATTACTGAAAATCTTCCTTCCGACCTCATATCTATTGAAGAACTTGTCGGTCTAGACGAAGACGTAACTCTTCCTGAAACCCAAAAGAATTTGAATCTTAGGGAGTGTGAATCAATATTCTACAGTCCTTTTAGAAGTGACGCTTGGTATTTATCATTGACAGATTTTTTAGAAAACCCGGGTCTTAGTTTTTCACCACCCCGAATTCCTTTTCATCCTACACCAAGAGGTTAATATCCTTCATAAATTATGTCAGGTGAGTCATCTATGTTTTCCCAATCACCGGAAACATTTTTATATGGTGGTACTTCTGTTCCTTCGGGGTACCAGTCACTCTCTAGTACTTTCTCAGGAGCAACTCCTCGACCAACTGAACAAGTGTTATCATCTGGTATTAATGGAGCTAAAACTGAAACATTGAACGCAGAGCAAATTTTTATGATGTACGGTAATATTCCAAATCCTCAACCTCAAGGTAGTCAGTTACCGCCTGCAGGGCAACCTCAAGGTAGTTAGTTACTGCTTGGGGGGCAACCTCAAGGTAGTCAGTTACTGCCTGGGGGGCAACCTCAAGGTAATTTTTTACCAGGACAAACTGTAGGAAAGTATTATTTACCTGGAGAAAAACCTCAAGGATAGTACATACCTCAAGGTTATCAACCTCAAGGACAGTACATACCCCAAGGTCAACCCCAGACTCAGTATATTCCTCAAGGTCCTTATGAACCCTGGATTCAGTACGTGCCTCAAGGTTATCAACCTCAAGGTCAGTACCCAACTCAAGGTTTCCAACCACCTTCCAGTCAATAATTTTTACAAGGAGCTGGAAATTTACCACTTAATTATCAACCCTACGTTCAACCAAGCTATGGTCCTTCATATGTACAACCTTCTACGGGTCAATACCCTGGAATGAACATGGTGTGGAATCCATCTCAAATTCAACAGACTATGCAACCTAATGTGCAGTTACCTAATCAACCTGGACAACCTTTGGTTTCTGGTCCAACCGAGCAACCTGTCCAGCCTATTGTTCAAGTCCCTGCACCTGGTTCTGTTCAGTAGCCTGGGCCTAATACGCCTCAGACTCCACCTCAAACTGCTGCAACTACTGCAACTTCTGTTCAACCTACAACACCTATTTCTGGAGTATCTGTAGCTCCAGTTTCTTTTTTCCCTGCATCAGTGCAAATTCCTCAAGCCTCTGTGCCACAGTCAGGACCTACAGTTCAGACTTCAGTCCAGATGCCTACAAGACAAGCTGGTACCAGTACGATTGTTTCTAGTCAACCACAGTTTACTTATCAACCGTACCAGGGACAATATCAAACTAGTCAAACTACACAAAATCTAGCGTATCAGTATCAGCCGTACCCTGGGTATACTTATCAAATACCTCAACAAACCCAGTATGGTTTGGTTAATCCTGGTTACCCAGGAGGTTTCACGATTCAAAATGCACATCCAATTCCAGGATATCCTGGCACTGGTTTGATCACACAAGGTTATCAAAACCCTAGTCATCGGTTACCATTCATAGCAATTTTAGATTTACCGGATCTATCACGCCTTACGAACGATCCCATTTTTTATCTTCCATATTGACCACCGATGCCTAACAAGTTGCCCAGTGATATTCCAAAATTTGAAGGTAATTCAGGAGAGGACACATCTAATCACGTTATGACTTATCACCTCTGGTGTGCATCCAATTCAATAGTCGATGATTTGATTCGATTATGTCTTTTTCAGAGAACTCTCATTGGTCTAGCTGCCAAATGGTACATTGAGTTACCACGCAGCTCTTTTAATAATTTTAACGCGCTAGCTACTACTTTCTTAACCCATTTTCAGTTGCCTGTCAGATACGACAATGGAAAAGAATTACTGACTTCATTAAAACAGTCTACGTCTACGTACATATCTGATCACATTCATGAATGGAGACGTAGAAGGCGTTTAATGAAAGTCTTTATTCTTGATCAAATTTTTGCTGAATGGTTTATAAAATCGTTATTGCCCAAAATTATTGAGGATGTGGCCAAAGGAGGCATGGTTACGGAAGAGAAAGTCATTGCTCAAGCTCAGTACCTTGACCTTGTATATACTCAATCAGGTACTCTGTATGATAAAATCCCTGATTTACCAAGACCTCGTCAGTTAACTGTAACTCCTTCAGGCTCTCATGCTGCTGATGGTGTAATTGGTTCCGTTAGCACTTGTAAAAGTAAGAAGAAGTCTTCAAAGACCACTTCTCCTATTATCACTTTACCCGATTCACCCAAAGGAGATTCTTCCCAAGAAGCTTCCGCCGATATTCACATTGTAGAGTCATCTACAACCAAATCTAAAACTGGTGGTAAGAAGAAAGGTAAGAAAAAAAAAAAAAAATATTAAAAAGACCAAAATGATAAAACTGAACCAACTGACGAAAAACGCAAACCTCGATATCCTTGTCTCATCTATGACCAGGATCATTTTACAAAAGAGTGTCCGCATAGAGCCGAGATATCAAAATTCGTTAAGGGTTCGCCTATACCTGATGTCTTGAAGGATCCCTTTCCCACTCAAGATAGTAACATGGTTGGATCTTCCTCCAATACGGTTTATGATATCTTGATGGTTGCAACGCGATCACAAGATTATGGTAGTAAAAATACTGGTAAAGAAGCAGAAACATCCAATTCTACATCGACTACATCTCCTTCAGTTTTTGATCCGTTACAGATCGAGAAACAAAATCCTGACTTAGTGATTAAACCACCTGCAAAAGGTTTACTTCGTAAATCAGCTTTCAATCCACATGCGAGAGCTGCTCAGAATTACAATATTGTTTAAGATTTGGCAATTTCCCCTTCAGCAATGTCGGCTTTGGAAGTATTTCAATCATTCCCAGCCCAAAGAAAATTGCTTTTGTCAGCCTCAGCAGCCGTAGATCTCCAGGATTCGAACCTCATGATCTTCGATTTAGAGAATTTTACACCCCACCTACCCCATCGAATGGCTTTTCAGATTTCGGTAATAGTAAAAAACAAGTGTATCTTTCGTACTTTTGTTGATGAAGGGGCTTCTACATGTATTATGTCGTTAAAATGTTGGAAATCACTTGGTTCTCCGACAATTAACCAATCACCAACTATTCTCAAATCTTTCGACAAAAGAGGTTTTTAGCCATATGGTATCTTACAAGATATACCAATAGAGGTCGAAGGCAAAATGGTTAATCTAGATGTGGAAGTGGTTGATGCCCCTCTGGATTACAACCTTCTCCTGGGTCGCAGTTGGTCTTATGCCATGACTGCTGTTGTATCATCGATCTTTCCTCTCATCATGTTTCCTCATAAAGGAAAGATCATTAAAATAGATCAGCTCTCATATTATACATCCGACCCAGCCTCTACTGATAGCATCCAACATATCGGAAAAAATGACTATCCCTTATAAGGATGTCGGAGTAGGATTGATTAAAGATTCAACTTTACTGGAAACTCTTTCGCTGCCTGCTCCCAAAGTACAACTTCCTATTGCTAATATCATTATGATTTCGTCAAGTACTATGTCCTTTGATGATCCTTGGATAGTACCTTCAGAATCAAAATTGGATTCATTCGATGGATCGATGCCTTTGAGTCCTTTTGAGTTAGCATATCAAAATGTATAGTTATTTTCTGATACTCCTTCAACCGAATCTGATTCAGTGAATGTGATCAATCAGGAGTCATTTTCAATTACGAGCTTCGCTTCGACACCAATTCTGGATCCTGCTCAACAAGTATTCAATACTGATGAACATATTCGTGAATTTTTGTCTGTAGATGAGTTATCATGGGAAGATCTTCATCATAGGTCTTCGTTTTTACCTGATCTCGATCATTTTGAGAATGATTTTTCCTCCATTTTTACAACTGATGATGTCAAAGAACCTCAAAATCCTGTCTCACATGTTGATTCTGAATTGAATTTAGAAAATATTTCAGCAACGGTTCCTCTTGACATTTCAGTAAAACCCGAAATTGTTGAAAACATTCATATAGGTGCTTCTTGTACACCAGATGAAATCCAAGCATATAAATCCCTATTTCAGGAATTTCGCGACATTTTTGCCTGGTCATATGAAGAAATGGCAGGAATCGATCCGACAATTGTTGTTCATGAAATTAAGACATACTCGGATGCTAAACCCGTTAGAAAGAGATTACATCAGATACATCCGAGAAAAGTTGCCGCTATTAAAGCCGAAGCTGAAAAATTACTTCGTGCAGGTTTTATTTATCCAATCCCGTTAACGGACTGGGTATCTAATATTTTTCTAGTCAATAAAAAAAAAAGGAACAATAAGAGTATGTATCGACTATAGGGATATAAATCGCGCTTGTCCAAAAGACAATTATCCAACCCCTTACATCGATCAAATTATTGACGATTGTGCTGGAAGTGAAATGTTCTCTTTCATGGATGGATTCTCCAGCTACAATCAAATAAACATACTCCCTGCAGATCAACCTAAAACATCTTTCATTTGTCCATGGGGGACTTTTGCTTATCGCAAACTACCTTTTGGCCTTAAGAACATTGGCGCCACTTTTCAAAGGGCCATGTCTTATGCATTTCATGACATTAAGAAAATTGTGCAGCCCTACCTCGATTATTTTCCTGCTCATTCTTCACGTAGATCAGATCATATTACTCATTTACGAGCCATCTTTATACGATGTAGGCATTATAAGATTCGATTGAATCCTCACAAATGTGTTTTTTGCGTACAATCCGGACGATTGCTAGGATTTATTGTCTCAAAGGCAGGCATTCGTGTTGATCCATCGAAGGTTGAGGCCATCATCAATCTGCCTCCTCCTTGTACTCTTCGCCAACTCCAAATTTTGCAAGGGAAAGCAAACTTTTTACGTCGATTCATTCCTAACTACGCCAAGTTAACGAAAGGTTTCACTAGGTTGTTGAAATAGAACATTCCTTTCTTTTGGGACGAGGTCACTGATAGATCTTTTGATGCTCTGAAAAACGCGTTGACCCATGCACCGTTACTGCATCCTCCCAACTACAACCAAGATCACTTTTTATACCTCGCCACTTCCAATTCCACGATAGGGATGGTTTTAGTTCAGGAAGATGAATTCCATAGTGAACATGTGATTTACTATCTTAGTCAAAATTTGCATCCGACTGAGATAAAATACTCACATGTGGAGAAATTGGCCTTGGAAGCTGTTCAATCTATCCAACGTTTTCGTCACTACATACTTTTACGCAAAACGACAGTGATCTCTGATTGTAACCCTACGATGTACATCTTGACCAAACAATTGCTAGGGGGCAAATACTCTAAATGGATTGTTATCCTGCAAGAGTTTGATTTGGAATTTGAAAATTCCAAATCAAAGAAATCATTGATATTTTCTGAAATTATATGTGATTTCCCATGTACTGATACAGAAACTGTGGCAGAACAACCAATCGCGAACAAATCCTTGTTTCTTATTAGTACCATTGACCCTTGGTATGGAGATATTATTGTTTATCTTCAGACCCAATCTTTTTGGCCTGAGCTTTCACAGTCGCAACAACAGAAAATACATTTCCAATCTCAACAATATCATATTGTTGGTGACACACTATATCGTCGTGGTGCGGACTCAATTTTTCGACGTTGTCTAACCCATAAGGAAGCCGAAAAGGTTTTAAATGATGGTCACTCTGGATCATGTGGCGGTCATATGTATGGGTACACCATAGCCCAAAAGATATTGCGCACAGGTTATTTCTGGTCGTCTTTGTTTAAAGATTGTATTTACGTGGTCCGAAAATGTCGTAATTGTCAAATATTCGATCGAAAAATGCGTGCACCACCTGCTCCTCTTCACCCTATAATTGTTGTCGGTCCTTTTGCAAAATGGGGCATTGACTTCATTACATGTAACCCTCACTCAACCGCGGGGCATGGGTATATTATTCTAGCAGTAGATTATTTTACCAAATGGGCCGAGGCGATGCCTACATTTGCGGCAGATGGAAAAACTACAGCTACTTTCGTATTCAATCATGTGATTGCTCGTTTCGGTGTACCCCAAGCGATAATTACTGATCACGGGAGCCATTTTCGGAATATCATGATGACTGAGTTAACAGACCAACTTGGCCTGCTCCATGACAGTTCTACACCATATTATCCACAGGACAATGGTTTAGTTGAAGCAATTAATAAAGTTTTAGTCACCATGATCAAACGAATCACTGGAATTCATAAGTCGAATTTGCATACCATGCTTTTTTCAGCACTTTTGGCATATCGAACCTCATTAAAAACATCGACAGGTTTTACCCCTTTTCAACCGGTTTACGGTTTAGAAGCGGTATTACCCATTGAGTGCAAGATACCGTCACTCCAACTAGCCATAGAGTTATTACCAAACACTTCTGAAGAGGAGAAACATTTTTTATACTTGGCTCAATTAGATGAGAATCGGTGCACTACTGCATTAGCTACCGAGTCTCATGCAAAAAGAATGAAAGCTCAGTATGATAGAAGTGTTACCCCTCGTGATTTTTTAGAAGGAGACCTAGTTTTGATTTATGATCAAGCCAACAATAAACTAGGGGCTGGGAAATTTGAACCCATGTGGCATGGTCCTTATATTGTCAAGTGACAGCTTGCAAAAGGGGCCTATGAATTGATTGATTTTGACAAGGTCTCTTTAGGTAAACCCATAAATGGACTTTATCTGAAGAGATATTACGCTTGATGTTTGTGTGGAGATCTTCTCTGTATATTAGTTACTTTAGCTGGTGTGTTATAGATTAGAAACGTGTGCCTAGCTTAACTGTGCTCTTACTAATATTCCTGCTTATCTGGATACTTTTGATATCGCAAATGTCAACTTCCTTTAAAATGTATATTGGTTTTGCTAATGGCGCTTGTCGTAGTACATGGAACATCTCTTCCGCAGCTTGGGTTATTTACTCACCCACTGACAAGTTAGTATCGATGCATGGGGTAAGTCTCGGTCAAACGACGAACAATATTGTCGAATATAGTGCGGTTATTGAATTATTATCGGAATCCATTTCATTTGGAATTCGGAGTTTGATCATTAAGTTAGATTATGAACTCGTTGTATTACAGTTAAATCGAGTATATGCCATTAGAAATCCAGTATTATTAAGATTATTTTTAAGGGTTCGTCTCTTGGAACGAGAGTTCGATTATATTGAGTATCAACACATTCCAAGAAGTTTAAATACATTAGCAGACGCAATTGATTATAGTGTTATAAATAGACATTTGTAATAACAAAGTAATAAATCAACATTCAATAAACATGATTGAACAGGTAACTGGAAATAATAGTATATCATAGTATATATGTAGTTTTAAAAAAATAGTACATCATCTTCGATCATAGGCTCAAAACGCCTCATGATCAGAAAAAAATGATACAAAAAATGAGTCTACAAGTCAATCATCCACTATCCGTGGTGATGATCACGATAATACACCACTGCTCGCGCCACCCTAGTCAAAAACCTCCTGAATGGTCCAGGAACACCTATGACATATCTCTATAGACGGAGTGGGATATCATCTATAGTAGTCTCAAGAATATCTATAGTGAGTCGCTCCAAATGGTGCTCTAAATCAGTCAGGATCTCTGCAGTCTAATCCTGTAGGGTGGTGCTGCTACTGCTGCATCCCTTTGCCTCCGGTCAAAGGGGCAGAGAATGGCTGGTCGAGTCGGACCCACATCTGCATTTGAAATTTTTGTTATCAGTTTTTGGACGATTTAAAAAACAAAATAAAAATTAGAAATTAGAACATCTCAAAAGAGATTTTTTACCTGAGTCATCCCACTGAGCTCCTGGAGGAAGGGGTATCTCCCGGTCGCCACGAAAATCCATGCCAGCATAAGGAAAATACTCTATCACAAAAATTTGGCATTCCAGCCAACGAAAATATGTCGAGGGAAAAAAAACAATCTTTCCACCCTCACTGTGGCGGGCCATCAAAGCAACCCAACGAACCATCCTGGGCTCTTGAGGTCGACCAACATCAACATGAATATGTTGTGGGGCCAGCATAGGGATCCTCTCTAGAGAAAATGTGACTACAATGGATCCATAGCCGAAGTTGTTTAACTTTCCATTCTTTGCTCTGGTGAGTTGGCATTTCACATTTTCCAACACTTCCTCGCACCAGTTGAATATGGTGCCTTGAAAACAATCTACAGCGACGCGCATCTGAGATCCGGTGGCTACATGTAAAGCTGCACTTCCGCACAACTTGACAACAGTAAAAGCAATGACTTTTAGCTCGGGACGGATGATAGTTTTAATGTCAATCCGTTTGTCTCGGGGATTGGCTTCATCATTACATAACTCTAATTGTAGGTTGGTGACAGACTGGCCACCTGGTTTAGCCCCAAATAGAGATTGTGGTTCGCCTCTCCTGGACAAACCAGTCAAAAAATAAATATCCTCCAGCTCAATCTCAAGCCGGTGTCCTCCGATCACGAAACATTGGTCTTGAACGTCCCATTTGCTTACCAGCCAAGTAAGAAGATCCACTTGAGCTCTCATGCCACTGATAACCCAAAATTTGTAAAGCCCGCATGCTCTTAAAGCTTGCAAAGTAGGTTGATGAATTATTGTTGCTTCATCTACCTCTTCGTGCTTCCGTTCTCGCCAAATGAGCATTGTCGATATCCTACAATAAGAAAAATGAAGGATTAGAATCATTTTGAAGCAAAAAAATTGGGTAATTTAGGAAGAAAATATGTTTTTAAATTTGTTACGGCGCCCCCGCACTTTACGCTCAGGGACAGTGCGTAGATCCGCACAGGCCCTGTGTTAAAAGTGCGGGGCCCCGACATTTTTCTTTGTAGGAAAATGTCGGGGTCTGCAGGTACCCAATGTCTTACCTGTGGACCCCCGAGGGCGGATTTTTCAACCTATTTTCCTCCCAAAAATGAAATTTTGACCCTAATTTAAAAAATTGAATGGATGAAATGCAAGATAACGAGGTTGTGGATTACCTGAAATAGACGGTTTTCGATTCCGACGGTCGATTTGCCCAGAATCTTCTCCGGAGTGTTTTTTGCCAAAAACACTAAAATATTCACTCCAAACTCAAACGGTAAAAATGAACTTGCAAAACTCCTTTTTATAAGTTTTTTCGAATAGATGAATTTTAAATTTGTTTATTTTTCACTTTAAAAAGTCGGTTTTTAAAAATATTTTTTTTATTATTGAAACAGGTATGTTTAATATTTCGAGTTTTTTACAGAATAATGGATTTTTCAGGCAAAATGGTCATTTTTAACGAAGAGTAAACTTTTATCACTTCTTCGAGCTCTTAAAAATTTACGAAAAAGCGAAACCATGGAGTCCTCTTTTAAGCCCTTTTCAAACTCTTTAAAAATGAAAAGATCGTCGAGTACTTGACTATTCGAACTTGTTAAAGTAAATGAATGGTCGTCCCTTCAGTATAAGTTTACCCCTATCCGGACTGAAATGGACTATTTACGAAAAAGGTATACGTTGACTAATCATGGTCAATAGAGTTCTCTCTTGCATTATTTTATCATTTTTCGGGCTTGAGAGACTAAATTTACGAAAAAAGAACACCCATGGAGTTTTTTTAAGTTTTTCTTCTTACTCCCTAAAAATGAAAAACACCAAGTTTCTCCTATACTAGACTCGTTGAAATTTAACAGTAAAGGACCTATCGATTACAAACAGGAACGGACCACTCCTTCTTAGGGTTCGATTTTAAATTAAGTTGGACTCATCCGAAGGATGAGCTTATAAACAAGCAAATGTTATCCTCCTCGAGCTTGTCAAAAATAAAGAGGTACTTGCCAGAAATGGTGGGGGAAAAGAGAGAAAAACAAATTCATTTGTTACACTTTGATTTGTAAAAGCATTACACCACTCTTGAACACGACACTTTTTGTCACACTTCTACCTGGGTTGGGAAATCCTTTGCCGATCAGTTAATCAAACCACATTGAAGGTCTTCAGCCAGTTTCTGGGTATCAGCTTAGGGAAACTGTCACCAAACCATCTGTAGTGTCGTTATGTGTTCAAGAAGACAGTAAAACAAACCATTCATCTGCAAACATTTGTCTCCATTCGCGTTGACCATCCCTTAGTCAGTCCTTGCAAAAAACTTTCTTCAAAACTTGATCTATGGTTTCATGTCGTGAGCTTGCTTACGACGGATCACTTTCTATCGACGACAGCTCATCATCTAGGAAGTTGATCTAGAATCCATGAGTACCTTGAAATCTACATGCTTTAATGGCAGGTTTCTCGCCTTCGACGACAGGTTGCATCATTGACCTTCGATCGAACGATTCCGTGAAATTTTCGACTTCAGATCACTTATTTACATTTCATAGATTGTGCTGAGTACTTTGAGAGCCATTGTCATTATTGGTGGTTTCTCTCACACTTTTTAATAGTTCACATCATTGACTAGTAATCAAGTGGTTTCTACCATGTTCGACTTCAACACATTTAATCTCATGGATAGAATCATACTAGTTCAGGAAGCAGAAATCAAGACCCTGGATCTAGTTTCCACCATCCAAGATGCGAGGAGTTTTATTATTCATTATGCAGTAGATGATTCATTACAGATGGTTGCACCCATGTTGTGTCTACACTATTGATGTAATATTAAAATCATTTCTGTATCAGAAAAAGTTTAGTTAGTTTTGATCTGAGTATGGGAATGCCTACCTCAACGATAATATATGTGTGTGTGTGTGTGTGTGTGTGTGTGTTGCGTTGAATGTTTTTATAGGGTTCCGACTGGGGTGTCCACAGGCTAATCCTTGAAATGATAAAGCACATCACTCTTCGAATACTCTCAGATTTCGCACTTTTGGGGGCAATTTGTTACACTGAAATTTGTCACCATGACATTTTAGTACTCCCTTATAAATCTACAATATCAAAGTTCCTAAATTCAAGCCTTGAAATTAAGAGAAAATCTCATAAAAGTCTTAAAACTCTGGTTCCGCATTTTCTCTTAGTATAACCTGCGGTCCCGCACTTTTTGGCTATAAATCATGCGTAGCCAAACGCACTTTTTGTTTGTTAAGGGTGTGGACCCCTGTAAAATATTAAAAAAGGTGCAAGTAAAATCTAGAAGCTCAGTTTGAGTCATTTTTGGAAGATTCTAGAAACATTCCTGCGGTGGAAAGTCTACTCCTTTCATGTTCATGCATCCCATCCAATAAGGAGCTAACCCCTTGAAGTAAGGAACTAATCCCTTTGATAGAGGATTCTATCCCTTCTTGTATGGAACTGTAACTTCCTCTCTTTCACTATAAAAAGAGGCATAAGGCAGCCTCAAAGGGTTACAATTGATGAGTTGAAGTTTTTAGTATTGTCGGAGGTGAAATGTTGTTGAAACTCAGACCCTTTTAGCTGTGACTTTATGTGGGAAGGATTACATACCTGTATGTATCTCGGTTGGAAGAGGTCAAGGCTTGTCAGAGTAAAGGAAACGCCTGTTCCAGACCCCAGGAAGACCTATACAACATCAAGGCGGACACGGTTGTAAGGCTCTTCTTATTTAATTTAATACAAATAAATCTGTTTTTCTCAATAAGCTGTCAATTGATTGGTTTATTTTATGGATTCCTTGATCACCATAATAGATATGATTTACGAATATTTGCTATGCAGGTGCTATTTGATGTTTTATTTTTTGTGATTGCACATCTTCAAAGGCAACTCTTTCGGGCGACTGAAGGATTACTACTACAAACAAGCGTTGGATCAAAGGTAAGATCATTAAACCTTTATAGCATTTAATTATCAATCGCAATATATCTAGAGAAAGATAGATTTAGTTGTCTGTTTGTTGCTAGCTGTCCGTAGGACACTTGGGAGGTTTGTCTTGTCCACAAGAACGACTTATCCGTCCAACAGCGTCCCAAATGCATAACAGAGGTCTCTTTAGAGAAAATTTCTTGATTTTATTCAAACCCTTGACAATTGTGGAGCAAGTTGAAGGTAAGAGAGGAGCTCTACCAAACATGAAATGACAAAATGAGTTGAATAAGCCTTCTTTTATCTTTATAACTTCTTGAAATGACCTTTTTTTTCTTTTAGTGAAACCAAAAACTTCGAGGAAAGTTTTTCCTTTTTGAAACAATTTGACAATGTAACAAGCTTTGAAATAACTAAATTGTCTTACTTTATTTCCCTACCTATGCTAACTCCATTTAAATGACTTCTATAATGCAAATGAAGTCTTGTTTGCCGTGTTTGATGACATAATTGGACTTTTTAGTGGCGAAACAAGGACACTTAGACATAGACCTAGATGGATATGGAGTGATTGTTCTATGATCCTATATGACAATGAATGAAATGACCTCTGAGATGATGATGGACATGAATGGGATGAGGGGAGTAGCATTTTAGACCTAGACCATATGCAGTGACCAAAATTTATTTGAAATTTTTTTTGAAAAGACAAAATTTTCACCTAGGACTACTAAAAAGTAAACAGAAAGAGCATATTTGTCACTGAACATATTGACACTAACATTGGGTCTAGCTGGGGATGGCAGCTCCTTCAGGAGATGTCAAGAACACCGTAGACCAAGTAGCCTCATCCATTAGGCAATGGAGTCACTGCAACTACAATCCTCAAACTGACTCAAATCAAACTGAAATATGAATTGTACATCATTAACTGCAAACTCTACTGGAAACTGACACTGAAAAATATGCTCATAATTTTGAGCTTATTAATCACACCTTACCTACTCTAACTGATCCATAAATCACTTGATCAAGTGAATTCGAAGATCCAGTGTAACCAATCAAGTAAATCAATACCTGACTGATGCTTGTATTCATCTCCGCCAAGCATAAAGAAATATTGATTAAATGGAAACTCAAAATGAAATCTGAGCACAAAACCTGTGTTTGTGAATTAAAAAAATTCCACCTTTTCTGATGCTTGCAAAAGACTGCCCAAGGGGTCTTGAAAATCATGAAACATTACCTTTTGTTGATCAACAAAAAGAAGGGATATGCTTTCATATATAATGGATTATTGTTATTCTTCATTTGTTTGATCTTTCTTAAATAAACATGCAACAATGTTATCTTCCACACCATCCAGATCAGAGACAAGATTTGCATGTTCTTGCAGATCTTCAATTGAGGTAGCCAAATCAACATCAACACAAATATCTACAAGTGGATTTTCATGTATATCAAAAAGACAATTGTCTTGGCTTTGAAAAAAAATTGTATCTTGATCATTTGATGGTTGTTGAACATGTTCATCAAACTCAAGTCAATAAACCTGTTTTACATTGTTTTTGACCTCAACGGATAAACCATGACTCTCTAGAGTCTCTATATAAGAAAACTCAAAATTCTGATCTGTACATATTTCTTCCTGAATTAAAAACTAAGAAGAGGAAAGGGATAAAGGGTAGATGGACATAACATCTTATAGTGTATATGGACATAACTGCTACAAATTATCATCAACTTCGAAAGATGAAATATCAATGTCATCCTTTGAAGAATTCTACTGAAGTTCATTGTCATCCAAGGTAGAATCCATGATATTCTCATGGCGGTGAAAATGATTTTCATTCAAAGCATCCAAGAGTTCATCATCCATAAACTCTTCATATCCATAAGCAATTTCTATCTCTTGAATAAAATTCTCAAAGTAATCACAACAATCCTTAATCAAAAGCAAAGAAGGATAGGTTTCTCTATACTTATCAAAAAATACTGAGTGAAATCCTTCAGAGAATAAATACAAGCATGAGGCAAGATTTCATAATAAAAGCATGATTTTTATTCTAATGTGATAATTAACATCTTCATGAAAATTAATCTTCACCTTACGCACATGCATATTAAATCTTATTAAATGAAGTGTAGTGTCATCAACTTTTCCATCTCTGAATTTTGGCAAGTATGTTTTCCAATCTACCTAAGGCATACGATTTGGAAAGACTGGAATATGATCTCGATGCATAGGAGCATACCTTCTATCAATTGAATCCATCTTGAAAACAATGAATTCACTGAAAAGTTCTTCAAGCTATCATTTTTTAACAGTGGAGTCGCTGTGAAAACTCTGAACTTTTGTATTCTTCGACATTGGAATCGCCAGGTGAAAGATGCACAAAATTATTGTGCGTGAACATTGTTCACCATCAACAATCAAAGCTAATCTTTGTTGTTATTTCCGGGGAAATATTTAACCATCGCTCCTTGGAAATGGTGCCAAAAATTTTATCGCTCCCCCCAACTTTCAAAGGCTGAGAATGGAATTGTAGGAAGGTAACCACAGACTAGGCTTAGGTCAGGTATCTAGCCCTACTAGGACCAGAGAGGGCTCTCTGAATGTCACTTTGCATTCAATTAAATGAATGAATATATAATGATCTTAGGCTAGGTATATAATCTCAGTAAATAGGATTTTTGTTTGATGTTTCTTGTGATGGATAGGAAATGACAATTGGGAGACTAGGTGTTACACAAAATTTTGTCACCGTCCCTACAATCCCTTGCCCCGCATATTAGAGGGTCTTTCCCGTGACCTGTGTGCAGTGTCAAACTCTGTAAATACATTCTTTGCATCCTTCTAGCTGCATAAGGGCATGGTTCTTCCTGTTTAAAATTTCCTTAGAAAGCACTTAAAAACCTATGTTTTGGCATTGGCGCAGGTACCCAGTTTATCCCTCGTGCCAATAGGGAAAGTTTTCACTAGAGGTCACGCCAACTGGCGCTCTGTCCCTGTGTTGAGCCCGCACCATCCTTTTTTGGAATGTTTTTTAACAAATTGGAGGTGGAAGTTTCCTTTAACCACCTCGGGGATGACTCATTGCAAGTGGTTAAACTCGATAAGCCATGGATCTCTGCCTTTAGGAAATGGTTGAAGGAACATTCTAAGAGGATAGGACTCCCCCCATGATTATGGGGATCCTAACCTCCCCTTCTCACTCTATATAAACCAGCCTTCTCCTTTTACACAAGCTAGCTGAAACAGAGCTGAACATATAGCCAAGAAGGTGAACTCGGAGAAGAGACATTATAGCTGAGTAATCGTTATAGAGAAGGTTGAACCAAGGAGGATCCCATAGAGAGAGCCCCATCTGAATTCCCGACGAGCTTTTTGAGACGTGCTCCATTGGAACCCTGCTAGAGTAGATCGCAACGTCGAAGCCTGGTTTTACTCTTCCTTCTTTAAATTAATATACTCGACTATGATCTTGATTCTATCTTTGTGTTATGTATATTTGACGCATTAGATTTAGTCTTCTTAAACTGACTGATAGTTGCAGATGTGAATAGTATGTTGTGTATTGTCTTGGTCTCTTGTGTGTGTGCAGGTATCTGGGCGTGAGAATGAGCGGATCGTGACCTGTCGACCCAGGAGCGAGAGGTAGCCATTCTTCCGGACGACACAACAGCGTAGGACTTACGGTGAGTTACCTATCAAGTCTTTGTCCATTTTTTAGCTAAGAATTGATGTCATAGCGTGTCTTCTTTGTGGCTAGACCCACTTTTAGGGCTAGTGGGATCGCCTCTGTCCGCAGAGGGGATTTACCTCACCAACACTAGGTCTAGGGTTTACGTCAAAATTCAAGGTCAAGTTGCAGTGATAGAGATGAGGCTAGGTAGGTAGCTTGAAAGCATGCTTAGTTTATTCATTTTGTATAGGATGTAATGAAGAATAATATGAATGAGCAGTTAGGTGAATTCATTCATTTATAAGAACAAAGGCATATAATGTAAACCTTGTTAAAACGGAGCATGAAAAGGCATGATCTATGCTTATAAAATAACAAGATAAACACATAAAAGAATATATGTGAAAGAGGGTATTATATCTTTCAAATTGATAAGATAAACATACAGAGAAATAACAAATGCTCCAAAGCATACCACAAGATTCTACACAAATTCTGCAACATTGTCTTTGATTTCATTCCATAAGCTTGTACAATAGCTCCACTACAAAAAACAACTATCCAAGCCAACTTATAGAAAATATTAACAATATGAACAATGACACCTCGTAGGGTCGAAATCCCATCCAAAATTCATCATAATGACATGAGATGAGTCACTTCCTACAATCTATGGAAGTTAGAAACCATTCCCTCAAATTCAGCTAAAGATTAGGAGTGTGTGTCTCCCACATTAAATTACATGTGTCCTCATGATAAGCAGCAAAAAAAAAACTCAATAACTCCAATCACATCTCAAAGGAAAGCTAAACCTCGAAATTCTAACTTTTTCTAGCTTGACAAGTGTCCCGAGGGAATCCAATGTAGAAGCGTAGCGCCTATTGACAGAAACATAGCACCATTTTGCAGAAGCATAATGAAAATTTGGAGGTGATTTTGAGGGACTTTTATGGCTCCAAATCCAAAATTGAAAGATAGGTCAACTAGCCCTGTGTGTCTACTTTCCAGAACATCTTGAATTTTGAGAAAAAACCCACAGGAACACCTCCAAAAGTTTATTCTCCCAACCTCACTCCATATGCATAGCGCCTGGTCAAAAACACAGGCAAAAGCATAGAAAAATGGTGGTTTTTTTGGATTTTTATTCAAAATTATAGCTTGTCATGCAAAATCAGTTCCAGATAAGGAATGCATTATTATAAATGCATCCAACCATTAAAGCCAATATTCATTTAGGTGTTCTGATAAAAAGTGTAGCGCCTTGGCGCTACGTTTTTGTGAAGGCGAAATTTCCAAATTAGTGCAAAAATCATCAAAAATACCCCAAGTTTCTCAAAACTTCTCAAAATTTGTTTTATGACGCCTGTGAATGATGTGTTAAACATCCAAGAAAGCTTCAACCAACGAATCCAAGCTATCCTTCTCTTGTAGCTTCATTTGAGTTTCCTTAAGCCTTTTATTTAGTTGCTTAAGCCTAATTTAGGAAATTCTGTTTCTCACGCAACAATGGTTTTCCATGTGTCTCTGGAGTTTTTTTGTCTCTTTTGGCTCTCTTCAAGAGCTTCTCTAAATTTTCATTCACCCTTCCAAACCAGGATTCTTTGTCTTGATTGATCTCCATAGCTATTAACTCATCAAAGGTCAATTGTTCAGATGGATGAGATGACTATCTTTCCAGCTCCAACGCCCTCTTAAGGCCTCTTGTATTTGGCCTTCTTGGCTGTGTTTCAGTCTCTATGCCCTGAATTTCATCAACATCCATTAATTCTTTCCATTTACCCTTATCTTCCTCTAGGTCTGCCTTAGGTTTACTTTGGAGGAGTTGCTTCACCTTCAATTGCCAATTTTCTTGCTGTAGTAGGGGTACCATGACATTAGCCTTGGAGATATTTACTTTAAGCTCTGACATCTCTGCAAAATTTTCCTTCATGATTTCTTCAATTGGATTATCTTTCATCTTCTCTGCTACCTCAACCTCCAAGGGTGCTTGTTCATCATGTTTATGTAATGGTGATTCAATTCAATGCATGAGTGGCTACTCATCTATTTCTCTTTGCTCAGCTATAATATCAAGTGTAGATACATTTTTTATGGATTTGGGAGCAAAAACATGTCTGTTTCCCTTCTCATAGGTTTGAGTGACCTCAACAACCCTAAGGACCTTTGAAATATGAGCTTCGTTTCTAAAAGAGCCAACCTCCATTAGTTGTACTGATACTAATGGTGATGGTATGTTATGAAGGACTTGAGGACTAGTAGTGGGCGTTGCTGCTACTTTCTCCATGAAGGTTTCCCAAGTCATGTTGAAGGCTGAGAGATGATGCAAAACAATGAATTTGACTAGGCCATGGTGGAATAGACTTGGATAGTGATCTTTGTTTTTGCTCTGAACATTTTCAATCATTTTAAGCAGACTTCTGTACAAATAATTTTCCAAGTCAAGTGATGTAGTAGAGGTGAAGGGCATCAACAATTTGACATAGTACTTGTACAACCTAGAGAATATCCCTTCATGTGTGAAATATCTCATAACTAACCTCATCAAAGGAGCATATTTGTCAAGCAAGTGCTTGAAAGGGAAAATGTACTCAGGGTTTTCTTTGGCATGAGGTTTGAGGAACAATTTTTAATCTTCAAGGTCTAACTCCATGCCCTTGAACCACTTTTCTCCATGACTAGGAATACTTGGTTCTGAAGAAATCACCTCTACACCTGCAATGATGGCCTTTACCATGCTGAAACTAGTGGCAAATAGGCTTGTTAATTGGAGATGACAGCCTTCTTTCATAATTTTTCACAGAACCTCAAACATCCAGTCCTCTCAAAGCATCTCTTGGAAAAAGGTGAGGCATTTACTTCTTGCAAGGTGGATGGCTCAAATATGAAGTGGTGGCCTCCTTTATGGATTTTCTTTTCACTTTCCATAATGTCTGTCAAAAGGATGAAACCCTAGGTGTTTAGATGCAGTAGGTATGGGAAGTGAATTTGGAAAAACAGAGGGCAGGGATAGGGTAAGTTTGGAGGCTGAGATGAAGGGTAATGAAGTCAAGTAAAATTCCCAAAAAATTGAGGTAGGTTTATATGTTGGCTTCAAAGTACAAGCGAAATTTGGTGAAATGGATGTAAGGAAGGTGATCAAATTATGAAAACACAGGGATTTCCTAGTTTTCCAATAGAAAATTTGTAGGAAATTAGGGTTTTGATGGGAATGATGTTTAGAGAAGCTGTGAATGGTAGGGAATGATAGACTGTGGTCTGGGGAAGGTGTATGATGGTATTAGATGATAGGGTTAGGGTTTAGTCCACTAAAATCACTCAATGATAGGAAAAAGTGAAAACATAGTGGGAGAGGAGGTAAGAAAGAAAACCAATACCTTGTCTGATAAATTGACTTAAGGAGGATGTGAGGTGTTGAATTACTGTTGAAGAAGATTTAGAAACTTATTGCATTGATCCTAGAGCTTGGATGAGTGATTTAGGAGCCAAATTCCAAAAGTGTAGCACACTCCCAGATGCGTAGCACAGATGTCCCGATGTGTAGCAGAGCATTCCAGAAGTGTAGCAGAGCATTCTAGAAGCATAACACAGCCTTCCAGATGTGTAGCAGAGGTCTCTTTAGAGAAATTTTCTTGATTCTCTTCCAACCCTTGACAATTATTGAGCAAGCTGAAGGTAAGAGAGGAGGAATACCAAACATGAAAAGACAAAATGGGTTGAATAAGCCTTCTTTTATCTTTATAACATCTTGAAATGACCTTTTTTGTCTTTTAGTGAAACCAGAAAATTTGAGGAAAGTTTTTCCTTTTTGAAACAATTTGACAATGTAACAAGCTTTGAAATAAGACAAATTGTCTTACTTTATTCCCCTACTAATGCTAACTCCCTTTAAAAGACTTGTATAATGAAAATGAAGTCTTGTTTGCCCTATTTGATGACATAATTGGACTTTTTAGTGGCAAAACAAGGACACTTAGACATAGACCTAGATGGATATGGAGTGACTAATCTATGACTTTAGATGACAATGAATGACATGACCTATGAGATTATTATGGCCATGAATGGGATGAGGGGAGTAGCGTTTTATACTTGGACCATATGCAATAACCAAAATTTATTTGAAAACTTGTTTGAAAAGACAAAATTTTGACCTTAGACTACTAAAAAGTAAACTGAAAGAGCATATTTGATCATTGAACATATTGACACTAACAATGGCTCCAGTTGGGGATGGCATCTCATTCAGGAGGTGTCAAGAACAATGTAGGCCAAGTATCCTCATCCATTGGGAAATGGAGTCACTGCAGCTACAATCCTCAAACTGACTCATATGAAACTGAAAGCTGAGTTGTACATCATCAACTGCAAACTCTACTGGAAACTGACATTGAAAAATATGCTCATAATGTGGAGCTTGTTCATCACACCTTACCTACTCTAACTGATCCATAAATCACTTGATAAAGTGAAGTCGAAGATCTAATGTAACCAATCAAGTAAATGAATACTTGTTTGATGGTTGTATTAAGCTCCACCAAGCATAGAGAAATACTCAAAATGAAATCTGAGCCCAAAACTTGTGTTGGTGAACAAAACAAATTCCACATTTTCTGATGCTTGCAAAAGACTGCCCAAGGGGTCTTGAAAATCATGAAACATTACCTCTTGTTGATGAGCAAAAGGAAGGGAGATGCTTTTAGTTATAATGCATGATTTTTCTTCTTCAATTGGTTGATCCTTCTTAAATAAAAATGCAGCAATGTTATCTTCCATATCATTCATATCAGAGACAATATTTGTATGTTCTTGTAGATCTTTAATTGAGGTAGCCAAATCAACATCAACACAAATATCTACAAGTGGATTTTAATGTATGTCAGAAAGAGAATTGTCTTACCTTTGAAAAAATTATATATCTTGATCATTTTAAGGCTACTAAACATGTTCATCAAACTCAAGAGAACAAACCTATTGTACATTGTTTTTTACCTCAACGGATAAATCACGATTCTCTAGAGTCTCGATACAAGCAAACTCAAATGTCTGATTTGCACATATTTGTTCCTAAATTAAAAACTTGGAAGGGGAAAGGGATGAAGGGTTGCTGGATAGAACATCTTCATATATATCTTGATCTCTTGAAGATTGGAAATACTGTTGCAAATTATCATCAACTTCGAAAGATGGAAGATCAATGTCATCCTTTGAAGAATTCTGCTCAAGTTCGCTGTCATCCAGGGTAGAATCCATGACCTTCTCATGGCGATGAAAAGGGTTTTCATTCAAAGCATCCAAGATTTCATCTTCCATAAACTCTTCACCGCCATAATCACTTTCTATCTCTTGAATAAAATTCTCAAAGTGATCACAACAATCCTCAATCAAAAGCAAAGAAGGATAGGTTTCTCTATACTTCTCAAAAAGTACTTAGTGAATATCCTTGAAAGAATAAATACATACATGAGGAAATATTTCATACCAAAATCGTGCTTTTTCTTCTAATGTGATCATGAACATCTTCATAAAACAATCTTCATGAAAATTAATCTTCAGCTTGCACACATGCATATGAAATCTTATTAAATGAAGTGTAGCATCATCACCTCTTCCATCTTTGAATTTTGGCGAGTATGTTTGCCAATATACCTGAGGCATATGATTTTGAAAGCCTGGAACATGATCTCGGTGCATAGGATCATACCTTCTAGCAGTTGAATCCGTCTTGGAAATAGTGAAGTCACCAAAAAGTTCTTCAAGGTGCTAGTTTTGAACAGTGGAGTCAACTGAAAACTATGAATTTTTGGATTCTTCGACACTGGAGTCACCAGGTGAAAGATCCACAACATTCTTGTGCCTGACCATTGTTCACCATAAGAAATCAAAGCTAATATTTTTTGTTCTTTCCTGGGAAATATTTAACCTTCTCCGCTCAACAACAACGCCAAAAATGTTGTCACTCCCCCCAACTTTCCAAGGCTGAGAATTGAATTGAAGGAAGGCAACCATAGACGAGGCTTTAGGTCTGGTAGCTAGCCCTAAGCAGACCAGAAAGGGCTCTCTCAATGTCACTTTGCAGTAAATGAAATGACTGAATATCTAATGATCTTAAGCTAGGTATATAAGCTCAATAAATAGGGTTTTTGTTTCATGTTTCTTATGATGGATAGGAAATGATTGTTAGGAGACTAGGTCTAGGGTTTAGGTCAAAATTAAGGGTCAAGTTGTAGAGATATGAATGAGGCCAGGTAGGTAGCTTGAAAGCATGCTTAGTTTTTTCATTGTGGATAGGATGAAATGAAGGAGAGTTTTAATGAGCATTTAGGTGAATTCATTCATTTAGAAGAATAGAGACATATAATGTAAACCTTGTTAAAACAGAGCATGAAAAGGCATGATTTCTGATTATAAACTAACAAGACAAACACATAGAAGCATATATGTGAAAGAGGGTATTATATCATTCAAATTGATAAGATAAACATACAGATAAATAACAAATGCTCAAAGGCATACCATAGGGGTCTCAACACAAATTTTGCAACACTGTCTTTGATTTCATTCCATAAGCTTGTACAATAGCTCCACTGCAAAAAACTACTATCCAAACCAACAAAAGACCTAAGTGAGTCTACATATATAAAATATGAACAATGACACCTCATAGGGTCTAAATACCATCCAAAATTCATCATAATTACTTGAGATGAGTCACTTCCTAGAATCTAGGGAAGTTAGAAACCATTCCCTCAAATTCAGCTAAAGTCTAGGAGTATGTGTCTCCCACATTAAATAACATGTCTCCTCATGTTAAGAAGAAAAAACAAACTTAATCACTCTAATTATAGCTCAAAGGATAACTAAATCTAGAAATTCTAACTTTTTCTAGCTTGACAAGTGTTTTGAGGGAATCTAATGCAGAAGCGTAACGCTTGTTGACAAAAACGTAGCGCCATTTTTCAAAAGCATAGTGACACTTTGGAGGTGATTTTGAGGGACTTTTAGGGCTCCAGTCCAAATCTGAAATATAGGTCAACTAACCTTATGTGTCTAATTTCCATAACATCTTGAATTTTGAGAAAATACCCATAGGAAGGCCTCCAAAAGTTGATTCTCCCAACCCGACTCTAGAAGCATAACGCCTGGTAAAAAACATTGGTAGAAGCATAGAAAAATGGTGGTTTTTTGGATTTTTCTTCAAAATTAGACCTTGTCATGCAAAGCCAGTTCCAAATATGGAATGTACTAATCAAAATGCATCCAACCATATAAGCCAATCTTCATTTAGGTGTCTTTAGAAAAATCGTAGCGCCTTGGTGCTACATTTATGTGAAGGCAAAATTTCCAGATTAGTGCAAAAATCACCAAAAATACCCAAGTTTCTAAAAAATTCTCAATTTTTTTTTTATGACACCTATGAATGATGTGCTAAATAGCCAAGGAAGCTTCAACGAGAAAATCCAAGCTATTATTCTCTTTTAGCTTCATTGGAGTTTCCTTGAACCTTTTCTTCAGCTACTTAAGCCTAATTTGGGAAATTCTATTTCTGGCGCAATAATGGTTTTCCATGTCTCTTTGGAGGTTGTTGTATCTTTTGGTTCTCTTCAAGAGCTTCTCTAAATTTTCATTCACCCTTTCTAACCATTATTCCTTGTCTTGATTGATCTCCATAGCCATTAACTCACCAAAGGTCAACTGTTAAGATGGACGAAATGACTGTCTTTCCAGCTCCAACGCCCTCTTAAGGCCTCTTGTCTTTGGTATTCTTGGTTGTGTCTTAGTCTATATGCCCTACATTTGATCAACATCCATTACTTATTTCCCTTCACACTTATCTACCTCTAAGGCTGCCTTAGGTTTACTTTGGAGGAGTTGCTTCACCTTCAATTTCCAATTCTCTTGTTGTAGTAGGGTTACCATGGCATTAGCCTTGGAGATATTGACTTTAAGCTCTGTTATCTCTACGTATTTTTCCTTCATGATTTCTTCAATTGGCTTATCTTTCATCTGCTCTGCCACCTCAACCTCCAAGTGCGCTTGTTCATCATGTTGGTGAAATGGTGATTCAATCTGATGCATTAGTGGCTACTCCTCTATTTCTCTTTGCTCAGCTATAGTATCAGGTGTAGATACACTTTTGATGGATGTGGGAGCAAAAACTTGTCTCTTTCCCTTCTCATATCTATGAGTGACCTCAACAAACCTAAGATCCTTTGAAATATGAGCTTGCTTGCTGGAAGAACCAACCTCCATTGGCTATGTTGATACTAATGGTGATGGTATGTTATGAAGGACAAGAGGACTAGTAGTGGCCGTTGTTGCTACTTTCTCCATGAAGGTTTCCCAAGTCATGTTGATGGCTGAGAAATGATGCAAAACAACGAGTTTGACTAGGCCATGGTGGAATAGACTTGGATAGTGATCTTTGTTTTTGCTCTAAACCTTTTCAGTCATTTTAAGTAGACTTCTATACAAATAATTTTGCAAGTCAAGTGGTTTAGTAGAGGTGAAGTGCATCAGCAATCTGACATGCTACCTGTAAAACCTAGAGAATCTCCCTTCACATGTGAAATATCTCATAATTAACCTCATCAAAGGAGAATATTTGTCAAGTAGGTGTCTGAAAGGGAAAATTTACTTCGGGTTTTCTTTGACATGAGGTTTGAGGAACAATTTGTAAGCTTCAAGGTCCAAGTCCATGCCCCTGAACCACTTTTCTCCATGACTAGGAATACTTGTTGCTGAATAAATCACCTCTGCTAATATGTTGAACTCTACACCTGCAATGATGCCCTTTCCCATGTTGAAACTAGATAACAACCTTCTTCCATAATTCTTTCACAAAACCTCAAACATCTAGTCCTCTTAAAGCATCTCTTGGAAAAAGGTGAGGCATTGACTTCTTGTAAGGTGGATGGCTCAAATCTAAAGTTGCGGCCTCCTTTGTGGATTTTCTTTTCACTTTCCATAATGTCCATCAAAAGGATGAAACCCTAGGTGTTTATATGTGGTGGGTAAGGGAAGTGATTTTGGAAAAATAGAGGACGGGGATAGGGTAAGTTTGGAGGGTGAGACGAAGGGTAATGAAGCCAAGAAAAATTCCCAAAAAAATTTAGAAGGTAGGGTTATATGTTGGCTTCAAATTAAAAGTGAAATTTGGTGAAATGGATGTAAGGAAGGTGATCAAATTAGGAAAACATAGGGATTTCCTAGTTTTCCAATAAAATAATAATAGGAAATCAAGGTTTTGATGGGAATGATGTTTAGGGAAGCTCTGAATGGTAGGGAATGATAGAGTATGGTATGGTGAAGGTGTACGAGGGTATTAGATGATGTTGTTAGGGTTTAGTCAACTGAAATCACTCAATGATAGGAAAAATTGAAAACGTAGTGGGAGAGGAGGTAAGCAAGAAAATCAATACCCTGCCTGATAAATTGACTTAAGGAGGATGTGAGGTGTTGAATTACTATTAAATAAGATTTAAAAACTTATTGCAATGATCATGGAGTTTGGATGAGTGATTTAGGAGCCAAATTCCAAAAGCGTAGCACGCTCCCAGATGTGTAGCGCAGTTGTCCAGATGCGTAGCAGAGCATT
The DNA here is from genome assembly GCA_034641835.2 of Pinus albicaulis. Classification (NCBI taxonomy): domain Eukaryota; kingdom Viridiplantae; phylum Streptophyta; class Pinopsida; order Pinales; family Pinaceae; genus Pinus; species Pinus albicaulis. The sequence goes on along the minus strand of CM076580.1, from coordinate 458,491,533 downwards.
CTAGAAGCGTAGTAGAGCATTCCAAAAGCGTAACACAACCTTCCAGATGAGTAGCAGAGGTCTCTTTAGAGAATTTTTCTTGATTTTATTCCAACCCTTTACAATTATGGAGCAAGATGAAGGTAAGAGAGGAGCTCTACCAAACATGAAAATACAAAATGAGTTGAATAAGCCTTCTTTTCTCTTTATATCATCTTGAAATGACCTTTTTTGTCATTGAGTGAAACCGAAAAATTTGAGGAAACTTTTGCCTTCTTGAAATAATTTGACAATGTAACAAGCTTTGAAATAAGACAAACTTCTTACTTTATTTACCTACCTATGTTAACTCCCTTTAAATGACTTGTATAATGAAAATGAAGTCTTGTTTTCCCTGTTTGATGACATAATTGGATTTTTTAGTGGCGAAACAAGGACACTTAGACATAGACATAGATGGAGATGTACTGACTAATCTATGACCCTAGATGACAATGAATGACACGACCTCTGAGATGATGATGGCTATGAATGGGATGAGGAGAGTAGCATTATGGACCTAGACCATATGCAATGACCAAATTTTATTTGAAAACTTGTTTGAAAAGACTAAATTTTAACCTAGGACTACTAAAAAGTAAACTGAAAGAGCATATTTGATCACTGAACATATTGACACTAACAATATCTTGATCTCAAATCAATCTTTGAGAACATTTTTGTTCCCTTCAACTGAACGAACAAGTCCTCAATCCTCGACAATGGATACCTTTTCTTGATGGTCACTTTGTTCAATTGCCTATAATCAATGCATAACCTAAGAGTACTATCCTTCTTCTTCAAAAATAATATCAGTGCACCCCAAGGTGATACACTTGGCCTAATGTATCCCTTCCGAAGCATTTCCTTCAACTGCAACTTCAGTTCTACTAACTTTGGAGTACTCATTATGTACGGTCCCTTCGACGCTGGTGCTTCCCCTAGCACCATCTTAATAAAAAAGTCTACTTCTTTGTGAGACAACAACTCTAAAATCTCAGCTAAAAACACATCCTTAAACTGCTACAAGATCAGGTACCTACTCAATACCTCTGCATCCTCATCCTCCTTACCTTTGTCGCTAGAAATATGCACTGCAAATAACACATGTCATTTTCTGCAATTGTGCTTTACCTGCATAGTTGTCACCATTATAATTGATGTTGCCTTCTTCCTACCCTGTAAGATTCTTTGTTCTCCATTGATATCCAAGCACTTAATGTCCTTGTCATAACAATCCACTTTGGTCCTATGAAGATACGACCAATCCATGGCCAACAACATATTATACGATCCCGATGACAATACATTCAAATGTGTTGAGGGAGGCATACCATTCAACTAGAGTGCACAAGCTCTTACCCGGTGATATACTCTTCTTTGTACTTGTATCCAAATCCTCTAATCAAGGTTGGGTTTGACTTTGGCAAAAAAACCAGTCATTGATGTCAAATGGATAATGATCGCTTCTTAGTAATTGTCAGATTACATCAAGATAACATCTATATTGTTGGATTATTGAAAACCCAAGTCCTAGGGTTTGGGTTCCCTTGACTGAGGATGTACCCTGACTTTGTATAGGTTTTTTGGGAGGTAAAATCATTGAGTTTGGGTCAGATATCTACGTCATTAGTTTCTCCTCGTCATCTCACTGTAATCTCACCGCGTATAATGTGAATAATTTCAAGAATCAAAGACCATAAATCAATCATTGACTTACTTCACTCATGTCTCACCTACAAAACACACCAAAGAGGGTTAGTAAACAATTTCTTGGTATTTAAACAAACAAGTAAATAACAACTATTAAATTAAATTAATAATTATTAAGAATAAAAAATATTTTAAATTTCCTACAATCCTCCTTCCTTAAATTACAAGGCCCATATAATGTAAAACTTTTAATCCTTAAATTACTAGTGATGCCTACTCTAATGTCTACCTAATGGAGCCCTTCAACGATTATTTTTTTCAAGAAACTTAAAAGTATATAATCTTACTCCAACGTCTAATATAGAAGCCCTTAACTAATCCCCTCCAAAACATTATAAAAGAAGACCTTAAACCTCCCAAATCATATCAAAACTCAACAAACTTTCATGAGAAAATGTTCTAAAATATTTTGTCATCATAAGGCAACATAATTGCAGAGGGTAGGGTTTGGACTTCCTGAGGTATAGGCAGTGAAATTGTAGTAGGTAAGGATTTTGTTTTGTCTTTATTTTTCTTTGGATTAGGACCTTGTTAGGGCATACCTTCCTTTCATAACATTCAAATTATTTTTGGATCATTCTAGGCTTATTTCAGACTTTCGAAATAGTGAACCTCGACCCTATTAAGAAATTCATCCTACAACACTTAACATAAATTTCACCACATACCTATTCCTTCCTTGCAGTAACCTGTTTCTGGTCAGGGTATCCTCAATACATATACTCATTTGTGTGACTATTGAAGGAAGTGGAGCCGACCTACATAGTAGCGGAAGTATTATTGTTTATGGTTGGTTAAGATTGTGAGACAATAATAGCAGAAACTTAATGATATTCCTGGTAGAAATAACATTTTGAAGTAAGTATCATTTGAGGGCAAGTTCATGTGGTAGTCTTAGTTGACCAATAAATTATATGGTTAGGGTAAATCTCTGAATTTTTAGCCTATAAGATTAATCCAGAAACATTGGTCTCAACTTGCTTGTGTATGTGTAGTAATGCCTTCCTTAAGAAAATTTCAACTCTATGGTTCTAAGCATAATGGCTTGATCTCATTTATCTTAACAATTTACAGTGATTTATAGAGACAACAAAGAAGATAAATTAATCCCTGAATGGATGCAATTCGATAACATTACAATACAGTGGAATAGTTTGGTGGATTTGAAAAACTTGATGCTTGTGATTGATATTCTCTTGGCCTTCCTAGAGCTTTAGAATAGTGCGACCTCCCATATGAACAACTTGACACTACAAGTCTTTAAGTAGTACTCTATGTGTGTGCTTGGGCATAGAACTCATAATCAAGCTTACTTATGGAAGTCTTTCCAATTAAAGCTAGTGATCTCTTGTGACTTGACATATTTGACTATGGTGATTTAACATATGATAGTGGTATCAACTTGACATATGACAATAGTAGTAATGAATTGACAATAGAAATATCTATTTGTTGTTTTATATTTAGATTTGAGTAGCCACATTACATCTTGACATTAACCTTTAATGACAATACCGTGACTGTAATGTGCCCATCCTCCTTGACCATACAACACAGTTGACCTTACAATGATATGTTTTGACTTGGTGAGTTAACACCTTGACTGTAATGGATAACAAGTGATGTTGATCATGACCCATTTGGAGTTGACATTCACCTTAAGAAAATTAGAAGTATGATGATGCTCCTTTTTTTACTATTGTTGCTTGATGCCTTAACATGACCGTGAAAACTTGTTGATTGTAACATTGAATGGGACAACAAGAGTATTGACTTTACTTGATGCTTTGATCTTGTAGCCGTGTTTGACTTTTGTAGTGACAATGATCCTTGATACAACAATGATTGTATATAAATCCTTTTACGTGGTGAGAATCTATGATAAAATGTTTGGCTTTGACCTTACTTGACTGTGACACCATATGAATGCAATGTTGCAGGTGACACATTAACTTTAGCTTGACTTTGACAATTGTGTGGTACCTTAAAGCGGTGATTGACTTAGTAAGCTCTTTATAATGTTTGACTTTATAATGACATGGCAATAATATTCATATTATAGGTGACATCTTAAGCTTGACTAAATCTACTGAAAAAAGACTTAACTATGACACATGGTTTGGGATAGTGAGTTTACATCTAGTTGACAAGTATTTGCCTATACTTGACCAAGATACTATATGATAATGTTATGGTACTTGAGTTGACACCTATCATTTATTGACTTGACTTATATACTTATGACAATATTGACCTACGATTAGCCTTGAAGTAATGACCTAGGGATTTGTGTATGGCGACATAATTGTAATCTTACGGGGCAACAGGTATTTGAAGGTAATATCATCTAGTTGTACAACAAATTGATGTAAATATGGATAGTACGGTTTGAATAACCGAGAAACAATATTTAGACATATGCTGGTAGCTCTTCATGGAAAGAGTTTGAGAGCATTGGTAGCCGGTCATAAGGATGACCTGAGGCACCTTGGTTTGTGCCATTATTTGATAGCAGTACCACACGGTTGTAGCATCGAGTGCAGCCTAATACGGTGATAAAAATGATAGTGCATTGACGACTATTCATTCATGAGCAGTGACATGCAGTGATAGCTAGAGGTTGTGCAATGATTTGTAGTGATAGTGATATACAATGTGCAATGAGAGTGATACAGTGATAACTTTATTCGTAGCTTTGTGCAGTGATCGGTTTGTGGGAACAATGATCAATGGCTACCAGGGTTCAACATTTATTCTACATCTTTCTTACAACTATTCTACATTGATTTAGAGTACGGGGGATCCAACGTGAAAATTGTGAAACATGATCTACCGACTCTTCTAAGTGATTGGATTCACCTTCAGGTTATAGCCTGAGAACACTTTAGGGCAGCAGAGTGGTGCTAGGGAAAGCTGTGGCTTGCACAGGGCGTTATGGTGTCCATTCAGTTGTGGATGATAAACTAACAGGGTAGCGAAGCATCCTTTCCAAAAACAACTAGTAAACATAGTGTTGGGGCACTCGTCAGGTTGTGGCCTAATCTACAGGGCGTTGGGGTGTCCTTCTGGTTGCAACAGGATATTATGGTTTAGTAGCGTCCTACAGGTTGTGGCCTGTGAATTAGAGGGTTGACGCATCCCTTTGTTGTAGCTGAAATATTGATGTAATTAATGTTTCTTTTAAATAGAGAAGAAGACAATTCCTAGAGAAACATTCGATGGTTTTTTACACGGAGGGGGTTTTCCACCTAAAAATATTTCTATCTACTATTTTTTATATATTTGCATTATTGTATGGTGTTGTCTACTACTGATTATTTTTTATAATTGTTGAAGAATAACATTAATAATAACTGAAGAATAACTAATGCTCTGAAAAGGATTAAAAAGTGATAATTGCTAAGAAATACTGATTCATCCCCCCCCCCCCCCCACCTCTCAGTATTTCGAACAGATTATGCATGTACTTATTTATTCAAACCACACTTATCCACCAAGTCAGGACTAACATAACTATAATTAGATCAAGGTTCAATCAAAATGGAAACAACTTGATCACAAAGCTTACCATCCATCTTGATAACAATTTCCTGGTGCTCTGCCTGCTTGTTATCCAACGCTGCATAAATCCATGGAATGCTCTGCCCAACATCCCCAATTGTCTGCACCTCCCGTGCATTGTAAATCGGAGGCCTACCCTTTTGCGGACAATCCTTCTTAAGATGTTTCTTACCACATATACAACACTCCAATCGTCCTATACCATCACCTCTTTTCTGTTGTTTTGACCCATGTCCCTGGCTAGCTACCTTGAACTTCTTGTATGGTGCAACATTCTCTTTCTCTTCTACATTATGAGGCCTTGTTCTTTTCAGCTACCATTTACCTTTACCTTTAGCTTTCCCTTTCCATCCTTGGTGAGATTTTTTCTTACGCTTTGTCTGTTCATAATAATGCTTTAGTTTCCCAATAACTTCCTCGAGCGATCAAGGCTCATCATACTCAATCCGATCTCAAAAAGCTAATGGAAATCCACTGAGAAACCTCTGAACTTTAGCTTTTTCATCTTTAAGATACAGTACATACCTCAACAACTCTAAGAACTTAGCCGTATACTCCTCATCTGTCATTGATCCCATCTTTAGCTTGTAAAATTCGTTGGCTTTACTGTAGAGGTCATTTTTTGACAAGTACTTATTCCTAAAAAGTATTTTGAATTCATTCCAACTCAACTGTCTTTGATCCATTTTACATCTTCCCACCAGAGGTCCGCCTTCCCTTTGAGGCTGAAGATAAATGTCACGGCCTTCACATTCTCTTTGTACTCATGTAGTTTAATGTACTTCTCCATCCCAAGTAGCCAAGCCTATGCATCCTTCCGCTTCTTCAACTCTCCATCAAAAGTAGGTTGATTTACTTTATTAAAATCATCCGGTAAATATCCCCTGTCACTCATCCTATAAGGGCGATAATGATGATTAGCACAACGTCTGTTAGAACTAGAACTATATTAGTACTTGTGTCCATCACCTCTCTTATCTGGAGTGTCCAAGAACCTGCCATCTCTAACCGTTTCATCCCTATCCGACCTATGCCCACCACGAGATCTACTTCCATATGCCCCATTAGTCCTATCCAACTACACATGGTTGATCCAAAGTGGTCCCTGCCTCTGCAATTCTAACAAACTATGAAGGAATATTGCATGAAATTCTGCTTGTTTCTCTCGTGCCTGCATGATTGTGTTATTATTTGCTTTGCAACTTCTTAATTATTCCTTCAAGCTTCTCAATGTGTTTGCTAAGTGAGAAGAGTGCCCAACACCACGCTGCTCATCTGATCCATAGGGAGAATCTCAGGAACTGTAGTATACCATCGCGATAGTCATCTTTGATCTCTTTCCTCCAAGACATATTATGTTAGCTAAACCAAAATATAAACATAATCGACATACCTTAGTATAGTTCGAGGTGTAATATTTCAACTGCAAGATCAACCGGATTAATGCAATACATGTATAAACATAATCATAAAAATATGTAATCATCATTTCCAACTGTAGTCTTGTCATCAATGCATGACCATACCAACCACACATCATGACCTCATGCATGAAAACTACAACCATATCAAGTCAATGTATGCATAGAAACATATGAACACTGATCCATTTCAAGTCAATGTATGCATAGCAACATATGAACACTGACATGCATAAAAAATTCATAATCGACATACATTCACAAAAAATACATTCAACAATGACACCATCAACTTTCACATGGAAACACAACTATGACCATGACCAACATCATGCATGTGCAACAAACACATAAACCAAAAATAAAAGGAACACATATGTAACCGACATGAATGCACGACCAACACACCACCCATCCAGTCCAAGGGGTGAACCATGCTCTAATACCACTCTATAATACCCTCCTCCCACATTTACCCAAGTTAACCAGTCTGTTGGGGTAAACATGTGACGAGAGGCTACTATGATTTGATTCAACTCCCTAAGTACATGTAAGGAAATATCGCTGACACAAAACAATCAATATGACCTTACACACATGCTACAGAACCTTCAGGAGAAAACCCACTCTTATAGGTGATCAACCCCTGAGGAAACTCCACATTTCATTGACCTAGAGCCCCAATCACTCCCTGTTAAGCCCTCCAAGCGACTGAGAGCCCCAGTTGTTCCCATGAGCCTTCCGAAGTGCGAATGTAGCCTTTCTCTGCTAGTGCTATGCTAATGATTGTGATATTTAAGGCTATTTTCTAGGGCTAGGACCACTGCCCAAAAAATCATGAAACTTCCAAAACTCATAAAAGACATGGATACAATTATTTTGATTACAAACTTGATCAAAGACCTGACTGGACCCCTACTAGTCATGACACACATTTAGTCAAACATGTCACAAATATGAATTCTACAGGTTATAGCAACACATATGAGCATAAAGGTCTCACACTTATCTGAGAATCACTGAGAAGCATTGATGCCTCGTCGCATTAGCTGCATTAAAATCTATAAGGTCATATATTCATTATCCATTCATTTACAAATAAAAACATGATGACAGCCATATATCATCACTGTTTTAAAACATGCTCATAACCAACATATAACCAACATAAATAATAAGGACACAACAACAATAGAATTCACTTATAAACCAATACGCTTACTCATGAAATACCAAGAAGAAGGAACTCTTATTAATGAATGAAAAAGCCAACCGGGTTTGAGACTTCCACGAACCACCCTACCGTAGATTGGCTAAACCAAATATTTCTTTCATCCAATCACCACCGTGCCATATTCCAAGCATGAATGTGGGACTCAAAGTTGACAAAATCAATTAGGGCTTCCTAGGTTAAACCACCTCACCCTCATCAATATAACTAGGCTCTACCGCAATCCTCACAAGATCATTAGGCCATAAATAATAAACATACCATACCAGGGTTTACCGTAATCCCCACTCGATCACCAGGCCATAAACAAGCATGGATGCCACCGAATTTCTCCACCTACACTGTGAGGAATTTTCCTGTCTCCTAGTCTCTAGGCTTTACCCCATTCCACAACAGATCAGTAGGCCCTATCTGAGACTTCAGTCTTTGGGCTTTGCCGTATATCCCATCCCGGGATTCCTAGGCCCGATGGAGAGCATCCACCTCTAGGATTTACTGTATATCTCACCATCCACCGACCGAGGATTCCTAGGCCCACCGAGGCAACAAAAATTCTGGCTTTACCACAACCCACAGTTTAATTTAGGGGTTAGTAGGCCATGTTTTATTTCTTTCGTAGACCACCTCACTTGGTTTCAAATCCATTCGACAGTCCAGCTCAACCAAAATCATAAGAACTCATCACACCATGGCTATCCAGAAATGGAAAGGCTAGGATGAAAAACATTGTCTCACCTGGCCAAACCCATGCCAATGACAACAAGAGAACCAAGAACACACATGCATAACCATTGGTCCAAGTTCAGTTCAGATAACCATTAGAGTTGAGTTTGCAACTTGTAAAAGAAATTTGCCATCCTAATCCCAAAGAGCCAAGTCAGTTGACAAAGGCTTAAGGAGACGTAGCCCACGATATTCAGGTGAACTCCTTTATTAAATTTACTGTTATGTGTAAATGCTTATTTTCTGCATTATATGGCTGTTGTACATGCTTAATATCAACAAAAACAAATGTTCTTAAAGCACTTAAATAGTTTAAAAAACATACACCTGTTTCAAGTATTCATTTATGCACAAGTTAAGAATAAGCTAGATCTTTATTTTTTTAACTGAGTGGAAGGTTCTTGAAAAGCATAACAAGTTATCCAACCCATTTTCAGATCAACCATGCATGCCAAAACTAGCAAGGAAATCATACATGCAACTCGATACCTGCAAATAATCCCGCTCTTCCTTGCTTGATTCTTGCTTTCCTTTGCCTTCTTTGCTTTCTTGATCCAATGTTGAAGTGCTCCAAGAAAACTCCAAGTGTCCAAGAGTGTGGGAGAGAGAGAATATAGAGAGAGCTCCAAAACTGAACTGACAAAAGGTTACATTAACAAAATGTACCAACTGATCCTCAAAAACCTTTTTATTAATGAGGCCTCTATTTTATTCATTTTCCTCTTCACATGCAACGTGTGACCTTTCACCTTCATTTTCTCCTAATTTCCATTATTTTTCATAAATAAAATTCCGATTAATGCCATTTGCCTTTCCAAAGCCTTTGCCAATTTCCTTAGCCATAATAAACCAAATGAACACCCGCACCAGGTCGTTTTTGCCCAACGTTAAGCTTGGAATAAGTGTCCCATAACCGTGATTATTATTTTGCCTTTATTAACTTTTATTACATGGAATTTTCACAAGGGATGTTACAATTTACATCATTGCATATATTAATATATATATTTTATTAGGGTATATTATTAATTATTATATAATATTTTAACGATTTAATACAAATATTTGTTATTTGATGCTAATAATTTTATTTGGTAAACTGTGTGTTGTGTTTGTTGTTATTGTGCCCAAAGTTTAATGTGAACACTTCACCCATCTTCAATGACATAATACAAACTTATGAAGTTTTTATCAATATCAAGTTAATGACTCTGAAAATATTCATGTTGATATATATATATATATATATATATATATATATATATATATAAAGGAACGATTATGGGGTTTATATTATAAGAGATATGGTTTGCAGGCCATAACCTGTTACATCAATTTCTTCATATATATATATTTTAAGGAGCGACTATGGGGTTTATATTATAAGATATCTAGTTTGCAGACCATAACTCATTACATCAATTTCTTCATCTATATCTTCTACTATTCAAGATTTCTATTTTTTTTAGTTTTATTTTTCTCCTACTTTTGGTTTTTCTTGGGGAGACATTTTCCCCTTTCTTCCCGATTTGTGTCCATTTGGTGTTTTCCATTGATTTTCGCTGAACACTCTAGTTCTGGTTGTTGAGATCTTCTTCATCTGCATGGTTTGCCCAAGAGGTCGCCTCTCCAACTTTATGCTTGTTTTCTTCTTGCAGAAGTCCATTTTCCACACAATTTAGCTGCTCTTCCTTTTTTCTCGGGTCTAGAGGATCCTCTTGCGTTTCCCCTTGTTTTGTCTATGGTGCATCTTTTTTGTCAGCACCAACTTCATATATGTTTTCTGAGTATTTCTTCCCCTTATTAATCCCCATTGGATTTTCTTTGGCAATGTCTTCTTAAGATTTATTTTCTGAGTCTTTCAATTCCTACTGCTCTTCCTCTTTATATATTGTATGGTGATCACCCTTCGCTCCTTCCCACCAATTTGACCTTCGATATTTTCTCTGATCTTTACTACCATGTTGTTTGGGGCAATTTTTAAACACGTGCCTTGTTTCATAACATGATCTGCACCTGAAAACAACATTTTCGTAATCTAACTTTTGAGCCCAAACATAATTTAGGGCCTTCAAATTTATTTCAACAAGAAATCCCTTACTAAAGTCCACCTCCACAGAAACGACAACATAAGTTGTGTTATAATAATACCCAGTATCAAGTCAATGATGGAAAAATTTTCCAAGAGTGTTCCCAATAGATGTTAGCGTTTGAATGTTCCACAAATACAATGGGAGATTTAGGAGTCTTACCCAAACTGGAGCCATGGAGATTAAAGCCAAAATTGGATCGAAAGTGGGAGACCATGACTGCATGAATAAACCATCACTACCCCAAAACCATGAACCATATTTGCAAATAACCTTCTTATCCTCAATATTGTCAAAGACAACAACAAAAAAACCGTAAACCATGAAGTTAAAATATTTTTTATTATTTATATATTTATTACTAATATAATTTAATATTTAAATTTTAACTCTTAATATTAATTTCCCCAATTGTTATATTCGTTTGTCAAAGATTTAATTTATTCCAAATATTGATTTATCGTTTTATTAATAATAATTTGTTTATGATAAATTGAGATTATCAATGTTTACTTACTACATTAAAAAAAATCTTCTCACTCAGGTTATTATGAACCTAAATATTTATTTATTTGTATTAATATTTTATTATAATAATTTAATAGATCCATATTGTTTTCATTAACTTAAATATTTATTTAATTTTATTAATATTTTATTATAATAATTTAATTAACCCATATTATTACTCATATAGAGATTTTTTAATATTTGCCCATTAATATTAATAACTTAATTTTTATATTTATTGATTTTAGGACTTTTATGTATATCTTGAATATTATTAATATTTAAATTATTGCACATTTAATCTTTATTATTATTATCTTAAAAATTTATTTGACTTAGGATTATGTAATTTATAGACGAAATAATTTTTTTAACGGAAATTCAATAAAATACAACAATACAATTTTAAGATTTGTTGTTGTTTAAAATACAATTTTGAATGCATAAGTGTATTCAACACAAAACCGTGGCACACTCAAATTATACAGATTAAACAATTTAAAATCAAATTTTAAAAAATCTCTTTCAAATTTTGATTAAAACTAACCAGAAAAATAATAAACCTTATTATTATTAATATTTTATAATAATTTAATTATCTAATTATTTATTTATTATAAACATTTATTTATTTTTCTAATAATATATATATATATATATATTTTATTTATTTATTTATTATTTAATAGCTATTTTATATGAGTGTGATCTCATTTTTGAACTTGTAAAAATTCTCTATTTTTTATTTCCCTAATTCAATCAGATTTTATTCATCTCATCATCCTCAAAATAAAGTAATTACCCACCATCGACAAACAACACTTCAGCGTCCCTAACAAGTCAAGTTTAAGCGATGTAATATTCCATAGAAATAAAATGCCCCTAGTGGAGAAAAAAATCACAAACCACAGAAGCACACGAGCCCTTCTTTCTCCGTTTTACGACGCCATGCCATATTTTTTTATCTTAATAGAAACATCATGTAAAGCTAAGGCCGCTTAAAGGTTGTTGATCTCCCGCCATTTTTTAGTCTTCTCAAACATTGTCACCATTGGGATGCAGACGAGAAGCTCAAGTGCGCCAATGGCTTCTGATGCTGCTTCTGATAATGACACCCGAGTGCTAATTGCTCACTGTGAGTCTTCTATCCTTCTTTCCATTTTCTTAAAAGATAATTTCTTCATCTGTTAAGTAGAAACCTAGCTGGATTAGAGTCGGTATTGTAAAATGTAGGCCTCTGCATGAACCCTAGCTGTATCAACTGCATTTCATTCGGGTTTGTTCGCTTGCCAGAATTTGTTACGGTTAAGATTAACTTAAATAAATATGAAATTGAATCTTTCTTGGCCCGAAATTTGCTTTAACGCAACACTTGTAGTCGTGGGAAGTGACCTAAAGTCCAAATGTCTCAAAATTGGTTTAGTGAGGGGCTTTGCCAGGCTTTTTACTAACTGGTGGTCACATTGTTAATAACCCGAAGGTCTCACATGACCTCATTACTAAACCATTGCACGATAGACGCGACCGTTCTACAGCTTAACTGAGGGTGATGCCAATCCATCAATTCTTTGAGTGCCGGTGTAACGGTGCATTGGTTCTATTCTATTGACCATGGACACAAGCCCAAACCCATTTAAACCTGGGCATGCTAAGCACCTCGAAGTTGTGAAGATTGAGGGCTTATATCTTCAGTTTACACGAAGGGCCTTCTTATCAGTAATGGATCTTGATGAATGTTACCTTGTGCTTCGCAACCTCGAGGTGTATCTCAGACGTGGGTTTAGATGGGTATGGGCTACTATATTATATAGTCACCAATAATATGGTTTGATTGTTGTTATACTGGACCTGTTACACTTGCACCAGACAGTTTCCAAGTGATCTCACATTGTCACATGGTTTGCTTTCAAGTTGGTCAATCCATGTTTGAAAATTTCACTGATACAGGTAATTGTAGAAAGGCAATTACATTGCAAAGCAAAATTTAGTTTGACTTAAGATATAATTCAAGCATATCCTTTATTACCTTCCTCTTTTTTAATAGAAAAAGATGAAATTATCTAAACCTGTTCAACAATTACAACAGGGAGGAGAATAGCTGTGCCATAGTAGCATGCAAACTTAAAGTCTAAAAGACATTGATAAGCCAACTGTAATTATTCCCACCCATACGACTTCATTACATATACAAATCTCAGAAGGGTTCTCAATTACAGAAAAATATCAAAATTTGCTGGACAAGTAAACCGAGAGATCATTATATCAGGGAGTCCTCGCAAAGTATTGCAAGAGTGTTGAGAACTTTATTCAGTAGGTGATTCAAATCCTTTCTTTTTGGCTTTTTCTCATCCTCTAAGCCTTTGTAGGATGAATCCATTGTTTTGAAGGTGTCTCCTATACCATCCACATTTGCAAGGATACTGAACAGAAGGGAATTCCCCTGCTCCACCATAACTAGGAACTTAGAAAATAGCATGCCATAAGAGTTCTGTGCCACAGACATCTCTGTAATATCAGCACCAACCTCGACCGTGTTTTGCCGAAGTCATCAGCCACCATAATGATCCTGCAAAATTTTACACTGAGTGACCAGAAATGCCTTCCCTTCCTTTTGAAGCTCCTCTGTTGTAACTAAAATATTTTTCCAGGATTGGGAATACCTGGTTAGGGATTGGTTTTGACCTAGATTTAGCTTGCTTAGGGATTGGTTTTGACCTAGATTTAGCTTGCTTAGGCATTGGTTATGACCTATTTGGAGGGAGCGCAGAAGCAAAGGGCTTTGTAGTAACATTGTTATTGGGTTGCTCAACCAGTAAGAGATTGGCTGGGGCAATTGGAGTAGAAGAGACTTCGATGCAAGTAGTATTGGACAAGTCATTGTGGGCCTCATCATGGGATGTTGACTAAGTTGCCATGGAGGGGGTGTTCGTGTTGAATTTTGAGCAACTAGGGAGAAATTTCCGTAGAAATCACTTTATGTGGTTAACCCATAGTTATCAGAACCGGACTAGTCGTTGAACCGGTAGACCCCCTAGACCGGGAACCAGTCAGAACCGTACGAAAACTGATAAAAAACGGACCAAAAAACCGGTTAACCAAAAGCACATAAATTGTTCAATTTTTAAAGAAAAACATTTATATTCATGTGCATCCATATGAATCCAAACCATTTATACACAAATAAGCAAAACTTCTCATTTATATAGCATGTAACTTTGTAAGGGTGCACATAATCAAAATAACACTGAGTGTAATCCATCTTTAAACCAAAAATACATCAGCAAACAAGCTCCACATGGCCTCTAGCATACAAAAAAATTATGCGACAACAAATACCTACATATCATCAAAATCATTGCCTATATTGGGATCTTTGTCATCAATATCACCCTCTAAGCATTAAAATAAGATATAAAAATCATAGCATGTCAAGTCAAGATTTTGTTTGAGTGATGGGTATTTTTTTTAGGAGGATCCCACTAACATCAAGGTACATAGAGGGCTTGGTCCTCTCGATTAAATACTAGTTCCATACCCTCGTACATGACAAAATCCAATGTAGCGTTGCAATCCCCCCAATCTTGAAATTCTGGGAAATTGTTAAGTCTGCTGGATCTTGAGTGAGATCTAAAATTCTACTTTCTCCATATGAAATCCAATGAGGTCAAGGCCACTCATTTCATGGTAATGTTAAAAATTTAAGTAAAATGATGAAAATTTCATTTTCATCATTTTACTTAAATTTTTAACATTATGATGAAATGCATAGCAATAGTAGGGCCATATGCTTGAAAATTAGGCACCTGTTATGGGCTAGCGCCCAAATGTCAGTTTGACCTTCCTTGTTTGTCAAGCTGCAGACCTGCACCAGACCGTTTCAAAATTTGTGAGATTCTACACCGGCACCACTTTGAGGAATCAGTCGATTCTGCCTCTCTCGAATTTGTCACTTCGGTCCTGCATTCATTCAACAATTGTTTCTTTGTCCCACTGCTAGATATCTTTGCTTGTCACACTATTTGTCGGTTTCCCCCCAGAAATAGTTGTTTGTCTCTGTCATTTTCCTGCCCTATCAGAAACACCTCTGCATCTCTGTCTGTCTCTCCACGGTTTTGTGCTTGGATTCCATGTTCCATTGTATTGGCACTGTCATACGAAAACTCCCCCACCCATAATCGTTCTCTGTTCGTATCTCAGGGACTGTGCATCCGACTGTTGAATGGTATACCTTATACTACCAAACTGCTGTGGTATCACTCCTCCCTGTCGATAGTTATAACACCTCCCCGCTCCTCACACAGTTACCACTGTGGTTTCATTGCGTTGGAGTAGTATATACACCACTTGGTCCATATATAACACCACACACTGCTTAGCAATCCCTTCATATAACCTTTGTCACAATCATATATCCTACCACCGGTTCTCAAACACCACGCTCCTATACCACCAGTATATTATAACTTCGCTGGGATTGAATTGTACTCGCATGTAGAAATTATGAGAGACCCCGTCTCCTCAACCCTTTGGTGATAGGTCGCCTCCATTGGGACCAATGATGGGTTACGAGATCAAAGCACGAAAAAACGAAATATTCAGCAGGGTCTCTCTAGAGATCTTTGTTTGACGAACGAGGAGCTGTAATGGGATATGTAAGCTCCTCCGAAATCCGGTAAATATAGGGAAATTGTGTAATCGTAGTGCAAACATTTCGTCGAGTATTTTGCGTGAAAATTCAAGCGCTTTGCCGATGATCTTACAGTGACTCTTGCATTTATCTGGGTGTTTGTGTTTGAAGGATTTTGATGCATTTGGTATCTAAGAAATCAAATAGATATATATGACAGTTGGTTCGATTGCTTGGTTGGTTTAACTCTTCTGTGGTTGAAGGAACTCTGAGAAGCGAATTTCTGTTGGATTTGGATTGGCTTGGTGAACACCTTTTGTTGTTGTTGCGTGGAGCATTCCCTCGATTCGCTTGCAGATGGAGACTTCATCGATGGTTTGTTAGGATATTCCGACACATAGGAAATAGTTAAGAATAACTTAGTCTAGTGTAGAGTTAGGTAAAGTGTGTTTCTTTACCATGTACATTTGTAACTTATAATCCGACGGTCACGATTTGTAGTAATCCGACGGTTATCTCTCACCTCGGTATTAACGTCACTTGATCCGTGCATTAACACCCGATTGGCCCATGATCTCTATTTAAAGAGCATGGAGGGTCATTTGTCCGGTAACCGTTTATGAGAGAAACATATGTAACTTTTCTTTTATATTAATAAATTCCCTGAAGTGGCCGCGTTGGCTCAGGGCGTGGACTGTTTCCCTCTTTGAGGGTTTTAACCATGTGATTATACTGGTGTATTGATTTGTGATCTGTTTGTGAGCGGTGACCTTTGGTTCTTGATCTACGGAACTTACCCTGTAAATTCCTACATGGCATCAGAGCTATTTTGAGGGCCGCGTCCGTTGTTGATCAAAATCCGAAGCCGGTTTGACTGCATGCGAATGCTGTTTTGTAGATCTACTATTCTTGAACATTTTTGGGCTTGGAGAATTGCTCGGTTGTGTTCAGAGTGTCTGTTACAGTGAGGAACGCCTTTCGTTTCATGTGAAAAGGTTTCCGGCTGCCCAGGTTATGTTAGTTTAGATCTGGAGGTATAAAGCATCTATTTTGCAGTTATATTTGTTAATAGTTCTGCTTATTTCAGTTTTTTTTTGTATTAAGGTTTTATTTATTTGCCGGATCTATACCCTCTTCTCTGTGTATGCTCTTTGCTGTGCGCTCCATGCGATCTCGGCAAATCATAAATAGGAAAAAGAGATTTTTTTGCTACGTATGCTCTTTCCCCGCGTCTTTGTGCGATCTCGGGAAATCAGAAATAGTGAAAAAAATGATAGTTGCCGGTAAGGCTAACCGAGAATCTAACATTCTGCCGTAAGGCTTTGCATTTCGTTTTTTTTTTTTGCTCGATTTTGTGCAAGAAAAGGCATGCACACCCCCCATAATAATAATAATAATAATAATCCCCCCTTCCTCCTTTCTAAAATAACCTAATCCTTTTACTATCTCATTTGGTGAGGGGTTAGTTTATGAGAATAGAGGTCTTGGGTTCAAGTCTCATTCTCAAGCTTCTTTTGTAAAAAGTTTTTGTTCAAAGGGGCAGATTTTTTTTTTAAAAGAGCCGCACTTCATCCCGTTCCCGTAACTATTCGGCATCTACAACTCAGTTTTTTCAAAAGGCATAACTTCTTCATCAGGAAGCCGTTTTTCAAGCCGTTTTTTTTGAAACGGCCAAATTTTTCAAGATCTTTCCATTGGAGCAGTTAGTTTCAGCTTTTCTTAGCTTCAGTTTAAAAAAAAAAATGGAAAGTGCATGCCCGGTTATTCTTAACAACACCAATTATTTCCAATGGCTACCTCACATGGTAGCTATACTTAATAGTAAAGGGCTTTATCAAATAGCCACAGGGCTATAAACTAAACCTTCTGATGATGATAAAGTTGCTAAATGGAAAAATAAACAAGATCAAGCACGAGGGTTGATAGGAATGTCCATTACTCAAGATCTTCGATTTCATATCCTTGACATTGACACCCCTCATGAAGCCCTGGACAAGCTAAATACTGTCTTTGGCATTCAAAATCAAATCAGGGCCCATCAGCTTGAAAACGAGTTGCTTACTTTGGACCCCAATAATTTCTCCTCTATTGAAGATTTTTTGTCCAAATTCAAGACCCTCAGAGTTCTTTTAGAAGGTTGTAAGGTCAAAAATGAAGATGGTAGCCTCATCTATTGCATTCTTACTAATCTTGGCCCCACATACTCGTATTTGTTTCCGCCTTCCATTCCACTAGAGAAGCCATCATTTCTTCAGGAACCACGTACAATAATCCCTCTTTTGATGCCTTTTGTGATTCTTTGATAAGAGAACAAGAAAAACTTTTACACCTTGGTCTTATCACTGCTGGAAACGCTTCTAAGAAAGCCTTAGCAGCCCAACAACAACCATATCAAAAGAATCCCAAGAAGCAGTATCCTAAAAAATATGGTCCTAAACCAAACAAGGGCCCTAAGCAATTTCAGCTACAAACTGAAAAATCAAATCACCAAAATAATAAGGCAAATCAAAACAAGGGGAAGAAGGCAGATAGACATTGCAACTTTTTCAATTGGGATGGCCAGATAAAGCCCAAATGTTTTAAGAAGATGGAAGCCTTAGAAGCAACAACGAAGAAGCACAACATCAATTTGGAGCACTCTTCACCTTCATCTTCAGGCATGGCACTTTCTGCTTGTGGTTGTCAAGCATCAAGATCTGGCTATGCATTAAATGTATCTTCTTCTTCTCCTTCTCATGAGTGGTTCATTGATTCTGGAGCTTCTTACCACATGGCTAAAAATAAATCCATGTTTTCTTCTTTAAATGATTGTAACACCAAACATATCTATGTTGGTGATGATAGATCTCTTAGTGTTGTAGGATCTGGAACCATTCATCTAGATAATGGTCAGTTTAATGATGTACTATGTGTTCCTACCTTGTCATGCAACCTTCTATCTGTTTATCAGATAACTCATTCAGGTGAAGAGAAAATAGTAGAATTCTCACCTCATGATGTTGTAATCAAGGACCTCAAATATCCTAAACATATTTTAGCTACTAGCATTGTTGATGATTCCACAAGGTTGTATAAGTTTGACAACTTTGGGTCATCATGTCTTCCCTCTATTTTTGTTGCTCATAATGATGATGTGAGCAAATTTTGGAATGAGTGATTTGGTCACTTAAACTATCGCTCTCTTCAAACTCTATGTAAGGAAAATATGGTGATGGGCCTTCCTATGGTATCTTGCCGAGATGGTGTTTGCTCCGGATGTGTACTCGAAAAACATCATCGAGATAGTTTTGACAAATGTGCCTCTTGGCACACTTCAGCCCCTTTGCAGCTTGTGCACAGTGATTTATGTGGTCCACTTCCTGTTGTTTCTTTCTCTGGTTGCAAGTACTTCTTAACTTTCATTGATGATTTTTCTAGATGCACTTGGGTATATTTCTTAAAACTCAAGAGTGAAGTTTTTAACATGTTCTTGGCCTTTAAGGCCTTTGTTGAGAAACAATCTGGACATCAAATTCTTAAGTTAAGATCAGACAATGGTGGAGAATATGTTAACAACAAATTTATCAACTTCTGCACTGAGCATGGCATTCAATTGCAACATACTGTTCCATATACTCCACAACAAAATGGTGTAGCTGAAAGGAAGAATCGCACCTTAAAAGAAATGGCTAATTGTATGCTTCAATCTAAAGGACTCGGTCTCAATTTTTGGGCAGAAGCCATTAACTGTGCAAATTACATAGTAAATCGCACTCCTACTAAGGTTTTAAAGAATAGAACTCTAGAAGAAGCTTGGAGCTCAATCAAACCAGATGTAAGTCACTTTCATGTTTTTGGAAGTGATGCTTGGGCCCATATTCCAGATGCGAAACATAAAGCCTTAGAACCTAAGAGTGAAAAATGTATTTTTGTTGGATATTCTGAAGATGTCAAAGGATATAGACTTCTTCAACCCAAATCCAAAAATATAATCATTAGAAGAGATGTAAAGTTTGATGAAAATATATCGGCCTGCGAGCCTAGTTCGACGGGTGTGCCACCTTTGGCCTGCGAGCCTGATTCGACATATGTGCCACCTCTCTCTCTCTCTTCTATTTTTAATAGCATTCCTTCTAGTTCAGATGATGACAGCGAGGATGACAATCCTCCTCCATCTCGTGAAATTGTTCCTTATACTCCACCGCTTCCAAGATGGGTTCGCTCTACTCGGGATGCAGCAGGTTCTCTTGCAGGTGACCCTGTCGATCGATGACGTACACGTTCTCAGTTCGAAAGAGCCTCTTCCTTATTGGCTCAAGTTCCAGAAAAACTTGATCCAGAAACCTTTGAAGAAGCCTCCGGTCATCCAGATTGGGATGAAGCTATGAATGAAGAGTATCGTTCCGCATTATGCAAACAATACTTCAGGATCTTGTTCCTCTTCCAAAGGAAAACTTGTGACGGATGGGTTTACAGCAAAGTTTGGATACATGGAAAAGTGGATAGACATAAAGCTCGTCTTGTCGCTAAAGGATTTTCACAAGTTGAAGGCATTGACTATACTGAAACCTTCTCCTCTGTTACCAAAATGAATTCAATCCGCTTTGTTCTTTCCCTTGCTGCCTCCTTTAAATGGGAAGTCCATCAGATGGATGTTAAATCCGCCTTCTTACATGTAGATTTGCATGAAGAAGTCTACATGGAACAACCCCCTAGCTTTATCCAAAATACTCCAGCCTTGTTTGTCGCCTTAGGAAGTCTCTCTATGGTCTCAAACAAGCTCCTCGGGTTTGGTATGCCAAAATGGATAGATTTCTCTTAGATAATGGCTTTTCTAGGTGTCATTCTGACAACACTGTCTACACCAAGAAGGTGGGTAATTCCTTCACCATCCTAGTTCTTTATGTTGATGATCTTATCCTTACTGGTAGTGATCCAAACCATATAAACCATGTGAAGTCTAGCCTCAAAAAGAAGTTTGAAATGACAGACTTAGGACACTTGCATTATTTCCTTTGTCTTCAAGTCTTGCAATCCAAGGAAGGCATTACCCTCTCTCAGTCCAAGTATCCCTGTGATCTTCTACACCACTTTCACATGGAAGACTGTAGCCTGCCCCTTCTCCCTTTCAGTCTGGAGTCAAGCTTTTAGTCAACTATCCCACCCCTGAAGTTGATGCTAACTAATACCGTCAACTTGTTGGTAAACTTTTGTATCTAACCCATACCCGTCCTGACCTTTCCTTTGCCGTTCGTCTTGTCGCTCGGTTTATGCACCAACCTCATGAAAGTCACTGGAAAGCAGCTAAAAGAATACTTCGATATATTCGAGGTATAGTTCAGTTCGAGATTCATTACAGTGCAGGAACATCTCCCTTGTTGATTGGTTTCACTGATTCTGATTGGGCTGGTGACCTTGATGATCGGAAGTCCACTGCAGGATATGTATTCACTCTTGGTTCAGGACCTATTACTTGGTCTTGTAAGAAACAAAGTGCCATCTCCCTTTCTTCAGCAGAAGCAGAGTATCGTGGTGCAGTTGAAGCCAGCAAGGAAGCCATGTGGCTTCGTCAGATCCTGTTTGAATTTGGTCTTCATCAGCAGCATCCAACTACACTTTGGTGTGATAATTAGAGTGCCATTCAGCTATGTAAAGATCCAGTTCAGCATCAGCGTATGAAACACGTTGAACTCCACATACACTTCATCAAAAAGCTCATTCATGATCGTGTTCTTGAAGAGCAGTATTGTCCGACTAATGATCAAGTAGCCGATATCTTTACGAAGGCTCTCACAGAAGCGAAGTTTACCAAACATCGATCCATGCTTGGAGTTTAGGAAAGTTGTCATTAAGGGGGGATGGGCTCTAATGCCTCCTTCCTTCTCCTATTGTGTCACTTTTGTAAATCCCTCAATCCTATCCCAATTTGTTCTTAAGGGGGGATGTTAGGATATTTCGACACATAGGAAATAGGCTCCTTTTGTGTCACCTTTGTAAATCCTTCAATCCTATCCCAAGTTGTTCTTAAGGGGGGATGTTATGATATTCCGACACATAGGAAATAGTTAAGAATAACTTAGTCTAGTGTAGAGTTAGGTAAAGTGTGTTTCTTTACCATGTACATTTGTAACTTATAATTCGACGGTCACGATTTGTAGTGATCCGACGATTATCTCTCACCTCAGTATTAACGGCACTTGATCTGTGGCTTAACACCCGATTGGTCCATGATCTCTATTTAAAGAGCATGGAGGGTCATTTGTCCGGTAACCGTTTATGAGAGAAACATATGTAACTTTTCTTTTATATTAATAAATTCCTTGAAGTGGCCTCGTTGGCTCAGGGCGTGGACTGCTTCCCTCTTTGAGGATTTTAACCATGTGATTATACTGGTGTACTGATTTGTGATCTGTTATGTTCTCTTTCCAAAGCTCGAAGTATCTTGGTCGATGGTGATGTTGACTCATTCAAAGTTCCAAATTTCCAACGATAAAGAGTTGGTGCTAGAGATTTTGTCCAACAGTATTGGAGCCTAAAACGCTTGTAAGGCTCATTCATATGATATTACCATCTTGGCATTGTTATCGACACTTCGGGTTCTGAAAGTAGTGGACGTCATATCGAGATTGTATAAAAGGATTGGAGCCATTGTAAATGGCTTTTGAATAATTTTTCCAACTGATGAGGACCTTCAACCTTTTGTAGTTAGTCCCACAACTTGATTTCATTTGTGATTGGGAGACCAACCGTTGCATAGAAATGTCTCACTGACTTTGTTACTCATTCACTCTTCATTGATTCTTTGATTGCTGGTGTACTTTCAGTAGAAATTGAAACACTTCAATTTTTAAGTTTGATTTGTTTGAAAAATGACCCAAATTTATGAATTATTAGAGTTCCTGAAAACTTTGATACAATCTACTGCTGATGACACAATCCGAATCAACAAAGACTCTCTCTTAGAAATTCAGGCTTGTATGCAAAATGCACATGAGAAAATTGATTTTTTGTAGCTTGAATCTCTGCTACAGCAAGAGGAGCTGCAACAACATAGTCATGATTCTGAACTTGTTTTGGTTTTGAATAATCCCATTTTTGAGTCCAAAGTTGACTGTAATCAACAACTAGAAATTGTTCAGATCACTGAGCCCAATACAAGAGCAGATTTGAATGCAGAAGCAGAAATTTAGCATACACTTCTCAAATCAATTATCAGACCTTGGGAAGAGATTGTCAAGAACATAAACAAAACTGGTCTCGGATATGACAAGGTGTCCTTTCATATTCCAGACTATTCCAAGCCCATTCAATTTCAAAGTGCTGGGTTTCTTCATGACAGTTCACCTTCAGATGTTACAGATTCTGCTCCTCTTCCACATTTGCAGCCAAAAGTTGTTAAATGCCAACATTGTGACCGAGTTGGCCATATGAAATATCATTGTTTTGATATTCATTCATGTGAGCACTATCATAAAGCCACTCATTCTTCAAACAAATGCTTCAAAAACAAACCTCCTGCAAGAACAAAGATTCACCTTGGATGGATCGCTTCTTGGCAATGGGCTTCAGCAACCAAGAAGATATTTTAGTCATATGTCAGAACTTGTTCTAGAGTATTGAACAATCTTGCAGTTGATTTTTCTCCATCATCTCATCTTGTATCTGTCAGGGGGGGAAGTGATGGTCATCTACAAGCTTCAAAGACACATCAAGCGAGCCTGAGCCACAACCTGCCATACCAGATTCAGAGTTGTAGTCAGAGACAGAGATGCCTTGAGCATGCCTTGGTTGGTGGTCAGCCTTAAACCATCTATGCGGGGTTGAGACCTCCCTTTTCAGGTTGAACTTCTCCCTCTTCAAAGAATTGGGGAGACTTCCTCTAGCAGAAGACTTCAGCTTCTTGCCAGTTTTGGAAGAGTTCCAGGAATTGCATTAAGCATTCCAGAGTTGGTGGTCATCCTTAAACCACTGCAGGTTGAGACCTCCCTTCTCATGTTGATGTTCTCCCTTTTTATGCAGGTTGCAGGCCTCCCTTTTTCAGGTTGAAGGTCTCCCTCTTCAAAGCATTAGGAGCACTTCCTCTAGCAGAATACCTCAGAGATTTGGAAGAGTTCCAGGAACTACACTATGAAGCGTTCCAGTGTTGGTGGCGATCCTTAAAACCACCACCTTATGCCAACATTTCAGAGAACACATTTAGCCTAGTGATGCCATGCATATTTTTGCATATTTTATATTACAACTCTCTTCTTGGACTCATACATACCCCTTTGGATTAAGGGGGGGAATGTTGGACACCTAATCCTCTAAGGGTTGGTGTGGAAGCTGAATAGTCAAAGGGAGTCCAAGAGACCACTTGGAATATGAAACCAAGGGTCACTAGACTTGTATACATATGTATCATTGTGAATAATATATGAATTCAAGGCTGAACTTTCATATCTCTTGTCTTCGCCATTGTTTTGTCTAACACAAGGAAATGTATGATAAGATTGTAGGCATGTTTGAAGTTCAAAATCTAAATCATGTCCTTGATTTGAAGAAACAACTTAAATATGTCAAGTTGAATAAGGGGGAATCTATTCAGTCTTATTTTATAAGGATCATTGAACTCAAAGACCAAATTTTGTCTGCTCATTCCCTGTCTGACATGGAATTGGTACATACTGTACTTGATGGTCTTCTTGTTGCTTGGGAAGTATTTATAACTACTATCAACAATATCAATGTTTTGCCAACCTTTGATGAATTGATTGTTAGATGTACGCAGGAGGAATCAAGAATGATCTCAAGGGGCAAAATTCAGTGACATGAAGAAGGAGAACCCTCTGCCTTTGCTACACAAGCAGAGAAGAAGAAAGGGGAGGGAAAACCTTCTAAGTCAAAATCTAAATCCAAGTTCTTCACAAGAAGCATGAGAAATATTGAATGCTTCAACTGTCATAAGCATGGGCACTATGCTCGAGATTGCCTAGAAAGAAGATGCTCTGATAATCAAAGGAGTAGCAACAACTTCAATAATTGATCTTCGGATTGAAAGAGGTGTTATGAAGGAAGGAGAAATGGAGGAAGAAGATATGAAGGAAGAAGCAATGCTCACAGAGATTGTGATCAATAACCTTGTCCTCAAAAGATATATAAGTATGAAAATAATGCTGCTGCTTCTCAATCTCAGTACTTTCTAATTTTAGCTCTATCTAGTGCTTCCCTTCCAGATTCTTTAAATAGCTGGTTAGTGGATAGTGGTGCCTCTAAGCATTTTTTTGGTTATAAAGAAGTCCTCTCTAATTTGGTTGAGAGGGAGACTGGTTGAAATATTATCCTTGGAGATAACACTACATACCTTGTAAATGGGTTTGGTTTTGTTTCTTTTCATCTGGATCATGGAGAAACTATTCATCTTCAAGATGTTTTATATGTACGCGGTCTAAGGAAGAATCCCGTATCTATATCTGCTCTAGAAGATAAAGGAATGAAGGTGGATTTCATAAAAGGAAAAGTGTTAACCTGGCCAGAGAAAACAAATATGAAAAATGCTTTCACTCTTGGATCAAGAATCAAAGGGATTTATAAGGTCAATGGGAGATCTATTAGACCTATGGCCCAAGAATGCAATTTCAATCAAATGGAGTTATGGCATCACATATTTTCTTATCTTCATTATAAAGCACTTACCAAAGTAAAGAAGATACTTTCTGGAATGCCAGAAATCCAATCAAAACATGATGGTGTTTGCCCTGGTTGTGAAAGTGGAAAGAAGACAAGAGGGCCTTTCCCTTCTAGCAATACCAAAACACATGACATCCCGCAGCTAGTTCATTTAGATCTATGTTGACCTATTTCTATGTTGACCTATTTCAGTGACATCCATAGGTGGATATTTGTATTGTATAACTTTTGTGGATGATTTCTCTAGGAAAACATGGATATATTTTCTAAAGCACAAAGATGAAGCCTTTGATATGTTTAAAGATTACAAAGCCTTGATTGAGAATCAAACCAGAAAGAAAATCAAAGTCTTCAGATCAGATAATGGAGGGCAATTCAAGTCAAATGAATTCATTGACTTTTGCAGAGAAGCCGGTATTAAGAAAGAAACTATTGTACCATATAATCTAGAACATAATGGTATAGCAAAAAGAAAGAATGGAACTATCATGGAGGTTGCTCATGCTATGTTGCATAATCAGAATGTGCTAAGGCTTTTATGGGGAGAAGCAACAAACATTGCAGTATATGTACAAAACATGACACCTCATTGAGCATTATATGACAAGACTCCTGAAGAAGTATTTACAGGTAAGAAAAGAGGAACAAGCTTGAGGCTTCAGGTAAGAAAGGTATGTTTGTAGGTTACTGTGAAGATTCTAAAGCTTTCAAAATTTATATTCATGGTAAAAGAACAATAGATTTCAACAGAGATGTAACCTTTGATGAAGATGCAACTCTTGAAAAGGTGAAAAATTGTCCTCCCTCTATTACATCTAGACAAACAAATGATGGTGTGGATCCCTCTACTCATGAACTTGATCATGAGGACCTAGATGAACCTTTTGAGCCTATGGAACCTTTAGATCCTTCTCCATGTGATTCTTATAGGAAAAGGCCCCTATGGCTCCGTGATACTCTACAAGATGCTAAAAGACATACTGCTCCCAAGGGCATTTTTAGAGAAAGCAAGAAGCCCAACCGATATCAAAATTATGTAGTTTCTATGA
The DNA here is from genome assembly GCA_034641835.2 of Pinus albicaulis. Lineage (NCBI taxonomy): Eukaryota > Viridiplantae > Streptophyta > Pinopsida > Pinales > Pinaceae > Pinus > Pinus albicaulis. The sequence continues at coordinate 458,464,942 of CM076580.1, read as the reverse complement.
GCTTTATCATACAGAGTGAACCTTAATCATTTGAAGAAGTAGTAAAGCATAAAGTATGGAAAGATGCCATGACAGAAGAATATGAATCCATTATGCAAAATGATGCATGGGAGGTTGTTCCCAGACCTCAGGGAAAATCAATTATGACTTCAAAGTGGCTGTTTGAAATAAAAGATGGCATGGATGGCAGTATTTAAAAACATAAAGCAAGATTTGTGGTTCGAGGATTCTCTCAGAAAGTGAGAATTGATTATGAAGATATCTTTGCTCCTGTTGCTCGTTATACCACCATTCACTCTATTATTGCTTTAGCTGCCAGTCAAGGGTGGACTCTCCATTAGATGGATGTTAATGCAACCTTTCTCCATGGTGCTCTTCAGGAGGAAGTATATGTAGAACAACCTCAAGGCTTTGAGATACATGACATAAGGACTCATGTTTGCAGACTAAAGAAAGCACTCTATGGCTTAAAGCAAGCCCCCAGGGCTTGGTATTCACACATTGACAACTATTTAATAAAATTGGGATTCATAAGGAGCAGTGCAAATCCAAACCTCTACTTCAAATTTGTGCAAGTTATGCCGTTGATTTTGGTTTTATATGTTGATGATTTGTTTTTGATAGGGAATGAACCTCTAATGGTCCAGTGTAAGAGGGAGCTTGCCTCTGAATTTGAAATGAAAGACCTTGGGATAATGCATTTCTTTTTGGGCTTGGAGGTCTGGCAAAGACCTGGTGAAATCATTCTCTCCCAAGGGAAGTATGTTGTAAAGCTATTGGAAAGGTTTGGAAAGGTTGAGTGCAAATCCAGGTGCACATCCATGGAGATGAATTTCAATAAACTCTGTGGTGATGAAGTAGGACCTGACTTATCTGATCCATCTGAATATCGTTAGTTGATTGGATCATTGATGTTTCTAGTGAACACTCGCCCTGATATTTGTTATGCTCTAAACTCCTTGAGTCAATTTATGACTTAGCCTCTTCATAATCATTGGATTGTTGTTAAAGCAGATTCACCATTTTTGCATTTTTGGCTATTGTGGGGGACCCATGAAGTTTTGGAGATAATACTTAGAAGAAGAGGGGTCGATATCACTTGGTTAGTGGAATGTGGGGGCTACCCCCTCATGAAATACACACCCCCTTAGAGAGAAGTCAAATTGCTAAGATGAGGAGGTCGAAATGTTAGATGGAGGGACCAATGTTTTAAAAAACGGAATCGGTCAGCTACCAGGCCGAGGTAATGACTCGGTAATGACTCGGAATCGGTAATGACTCAGTCGACTCGGTTTCAATGACTCTGTTTTTGTAAAAAATACATTAAATATTAATTTTTTTGTACAAAAACATAAATTTAAAGATTTTTATTCATGTTTCCCGGTTCTGAAAACATTACATTAGACAAAAATAGCATATGATCAAAATGGGCTCATGAATATATCCATTATATCAAAAATTGCAGGAACATGCCATCCAGACAAATACATGACCTAGAATATAGAGATCAAACAAAAAACATAACTGGGGGCTCACAATGGCCTCTACAACAAAACATGAATGATCACTAGTAACTCTTGCTAGTCTTCCATTGTGTTATGTTGATAATATCTTCCCCAAACTGCAGGCCAGGAGGGGAAGACACTGCCGCCTCCTCCTTTGAATTAACATCCTCAACCAGGTACCCTTGCCCTTGCCTTGAAATCGGAGCTTCCCAAGAGCTATGCGTCTCCTCAATGGTGACTAGAGGAAGTACTTTTGCAAGCCAGATGGCCTTGGGACGGGTACGCCACCAAAAAGTCGGATCTACCATTAAAACCTCTTTGTTATCCTCCATCTCTAAATCGAAGTCAACCGGAATCCCCCCATCTATGTCAAACTTTGGTGGACAAGACTCCACTACCCAATTTGATGTTGGATCAATATCCTCCAACACAATGGGATTTGAATCAGGGCTTTTGTTCAGCAATTGGTTGCGTCTTACTCGGAGGTTGTACTGGACAAACACTAGATCATTTAACCGTTTTGCTCCAAACGGTTTCTCTTCTTTGTGTGAATCCTCTCAAAGACAGACCAATTGCGCTCACACCCAGAAGCACTGCAAGTTCGACTCAAAATGCAGATTGCAAACCTCTGCAATTCAGGAGAGTGGCTACCAAATGCCTCCCACCATTGTGCTGCAAAAAATGAGTTTCAGTTAGCTCAACAATTTATGAACTTTGAAGGTGGAGAATTATATTTTAAACAATTATACAAACATAATAGAATGCTAAAATCCTCACGTTGAAAATTAAATTAATTTGTTTGCAGCTCATCTGATTCCTTGCAATCATACAAGTTCTGCACCAAAGTACCGATTAGCATGATGAACATAGTGGTCAACATGTCTTTTCAGCTGCTCACTCTCTTGTGGGGATCATCGATCCGTGCAGTCAATACATCATCTCCCCCAGCCTCCCTCTCCAAGCTCACTGTTTCTGACTTTATAATAATCACAACAGAGTTTAAATACCCGGTTGCATGTATCGGGCGATGAGTTGATTGTTGCATCTCAGTCATGAGATTTCCCAAATAGGCCCATACTTAGCCACTCTGTCCTTGCATGCTGCCCTTATCTGCTCCTTTGCTTGATCCATAGCCTCATAAATGAAGCCCATAGCCAATCTTTCCCCATCCACCAAGTGCAACACCTTAACCAATGGCTCAACAAGTTTCACTATGTCTGCTGCCTTTTTCCAAAATATTTCTTCAACAACTTTCCTTTTCACATCTTTGCCATCCTGTTTGCGAGACCACTGACTTTCATTCCATTCATCACTAGAAAACATCTTTTGCAAGTTTCTATGTTGGGCACCCATAGATTGCAATGTCAAAAAATGTGTTGCAAATCTAGTGATGGCAGGCCTAATAAGTTCCTTGCCCCCTGTGTATTTCCTCATCAGACTCGGAATCCATGAGTGATTGTAAATATATTTTGTGATGCATTTGGCATGCTCTATAGTGTTCTTGATCCAGTCTATTTTGCCAATATCCTCAAGCATGAGGTTTATGCAATGTGCAGCACATGGGGTCCAAAAGATGGTTGGGTGTTTTCCTCTAACAATTTACCAGCAAGAACATAGTTAGAGGCATTGTCTGTGATGATTTGAACAACATTTGCCACCCCCACCTCTTCAACAACCTCATCCAAAAGTTGTAACAACAACTGTGCATCTTTCACCCTATCAGATGCATCAATTGATCTTAGAAACATGGTTCCCCGTGGGCAAAAGACAAGAAAGTTTATGATGGTATGGTTCCTCTTATCAGTCCATCCATCTAACATGATGGTACATCCTGTACGTGCCCATGAGTTTTTGAACTCTTTCAAATAATCATCAATGTTTGAAATCTCTCTTTGCAAAAAAATCCTCTTAACTCATGCATAGTAGGAGGTTTGAAGCCCTTTCCAGCAGCATATATGGCATCAAAAATAGGTTCATAATATGGTGAACGAGTAGCATTGAAGGGAATATCAGCATCATACCACCATCTAGCAATGTACTCACAAGCAACATCTCTCAATTCTTTTTTTCAATGAGCATCTAAAGTGGGTTGCACAGTTGGAGGACTAGGACCATATGCAGTTGCACTATCAGAGGGAGATGAGAGCATAAAAAAACTTTTAATAGTACCCTTATTTCTCATTGCACCCTTACCCTTGTCAGAAATAGACTCCCTAGAGGGAGGAACATAGCGAAAGGGGTTTTTTGATGCATCAGTGGAAGGGATAGATGAGGAATCCTCATAATTAAAAGACTCAAAACTTGAGTTGGCAACCATCATATGTTGTAGATTCCTCTTCCTCCCAATTTCAGCTTGTATTTCTTTTTGCCTATTTTTCTCTTGCTTAAACTTGTCAAATTGTTCTTTCAATTGCTTCCTAATTTCCCCAATGTTTGGTGCTTCACATGCAGTAATCTGGCCTTTAACACCAGCCAAATGTAGTTTCAGTCTATGAATGCCCCCTCCACCACCCTCAATTTTTTTCTTGCAAAATTTGCAAAACATTTGATCCCCAACCATTTCAGCATATGCCCAAGCAGAGTCTTTTGCTCTAGGTGCCATTTTGGACTGAGTTTTTGACTTGGAAATAAAATGTTTAAATCTGAACATGAAAACAAAAAAAAAAAACTATTCATTCTATGTTCATTTCTTTCACCAAATGGTAAATGCCAAAAACTATGCAAATGCAAATGGCAAATGCTAGATTTGCTAAATAAATAAAACAAACAAAGGTAGATTTAGAAGAGAAAAAATAAATACCTCTAGCCTCTAGCTTCCTCTAGCTCAATGCTGCTCCAAAGCTTGCCCAATAAGCTCCTCATTGCTGCTCCAAAACTTGCCCAATAAGCTCCTCACTGCTGCTCCAAAACCAACTCCACAATCTTCAGAAAACTCTCACAAATGCTCAAGAAATTTGAATGAGTAAGATGTGAGCTCAATGGAGGGGTTGGGTTAGTTAAATAGCATGAGGAGGGCTTAGACAACCTAAAACAAACCTAACAGCGGATTAAAATCCGGTTTGAAGTCCACAAAGTCGGTTTTTTTGGGCCCACCGGCCGACTGTTTTGGCTCGGCCTGGTTAACTCGGGCTCGGCCTGGTTGACCGGCTTGTTACCGAGCCGGCCGAGCCGGTACAAAAACCGGCCGGCTCGGTAACAAACCGGCCAACCTAGCTGGTTTTGTGCCTGGTCGGAGTTGAGCCGGCCGTTTTTTAAAACAGAGGGAGGGACCCACAAGAGGAGACAAGGAGAAAATTATAAATAGGAGGGGGATGGCAACTATAAGGGATTTTTGACAATTTGACATTTACTTGCACCTAGCACGCTTGAGTTGTTTAGCTGAGTCTGCAACTGAGATTCTCAAGCGAGTTTCTGACCCTTGCTTCAGAGGACTTCGAGTGCTAGCCCAAGGAGGGAGGTCAATTTCCTTGTGAGCCTCTTCAACATCAGTTTCAAGCAATTTCGTGGGGGTTTCATGGCAGTTTCCAGGGCATAGTTGAGGAGTACGATTCGCTTGGAGAGGCCAGCGTAGAGTAGAAGTTTTGCTGAGGTTTCCGGGGGAGTTTTGCATCACCATTTGCTGGAGTTTTTGAGAGAGAGATCAACCAAATCCGAGAGGAGTTTTACTGGAGCAAAGCAAACATCTGGGTGATTGCATGGGCCTGCGCAAGAGGCTTTTCTGGGCACACGTGGGAGCTAGGGAGGTGATCATTGGGGGCATATTTGAGTTGGGGAATTTGGGGAGATTTTCGGAAGGGTCAATCCTTAATGTTTTGCAACATTTTGGAGGGTTGAATCAGGTGATTCATCAGGTGGGCCGAAATTACCAGCCAATTGAGGAGCACGTTGAAATTGGGGTCAATTTCAGGGGTCCGAAGGAGGCCAAACCCTTTCTGGGTTTTGGTGGGTTATTGGAGTGGAGTCTGAGGTTATTTTCCCGAAATTCTCTGAGCACTGGAGGAGGGTCAAATCATCCATTCCTTACAACCAATAGTGCAATTTCTGAAGGGCCATCACAAAGCTATTGTGGGGGAAACTACCTAGTAGTTGGAGTAGCTGATTTCGTCACTTGGGCTTTGCTAGCTTGCCTTGGGCAAGCCAAGGTGCATACATTCCGAGCTTCTATTGTAACCATCTACTTGTGATAAAATGGTTCAGTTTTGTGTAGTTTTTGGTGCATTTCCTAGTGTTTAATTTGTGTGAAATCTTGTGGATATTTTTACTATGCATTCTTTGTTTATCACTATTAATTTTCCTTAGGGATATTACAGTGGTATCAAAGCTCATAGTCTTGGCTCAGCCTGAGGGAGCAACTATTAGTCTATGACACCAGAGGATAAGCAGAACGTCACTTACAGGTGACAAAGGTATAGAAGCAGAGAAAGGCAACTACAAATTACTCCTGATCCAATAACCGTTGAGCCGGAGGTTGAGAGGCCAAATATGGGGGATAACGAGGGAGATAAGATGAGTAATGAAGAGAAGTTTGCTCAACATCTTTTGAAGGTCATCAACGATTACTCTAGGGGCATTGATGGACTAAGGCAACAAAACTGCAGTAACGACATTGGCAAGGGGATTCAAGGAGAAATTCATCTGGGTGAAGGTTCAGGTACTTCGCACTACCATGCAATAAATCCACCCAACATGCCTCTTGTTTCTAGCACACCACCTGGGTCAACCATCCCCACATTTCTAGCTTCAGAAGCTGGAGGGTCGCAGGGACATGAAGACATGCCCATGTGGGACTATTTTGTGGAGTATCAGTCCTATGGGTTGGATTTCAGAGAAGCGGCAAGCCATCACCTTCAAGGATTTCTGTCAGCGTAAGGGCAACAATAGGAGAAAGGGACAAAGTGGAGGAGGCTACACGCATGGCACTGATATACAACGGACGATGGGGAGGTTATTCCTCCCAACTTTTGAAGGCTTGCCTAAGAGCTCAGCCAGGGAATGGGTTGAGAAGCTAGATGTCTACTTCCAGCTTAACCAAATGACAGAAGTGGAGGCAATCTAAATTGCCACACTGCACTTAGAGGGAGAATCCCATGATTGGTGGTTCCATGGGTTGACCACGATGGGGCATGCGGAAATTACGACCTATGAGGATTTCACTCGGAGGGTACTGGAGCGTTTTGGAGGAGAGACCCGAAGGAACCCTTTGGAGAGCTGACATAACTCAAGTAGGCTGGAAGTGCTGAGGTTTATATCTCTAAATTTTTTGAGTGTGTCAGTGATGGTGTCAGATTTATTGGAGGTTAGGAGGGTCTTCATGATTTTGGAGGGGCTAGCAGAGCCACTGAGGGGTTTGGTGAGGTCCAACATGCCCACCACTTTGCAGGATGCAGTTGGTAGAGCCTGGGACTTGTAACATGCTTTGCCTAGAACCTGAATGCAGATACCCCCTAGACTTGTGTTTCAGCAGAGAGGCAAAGACATTAGGGCCCCACCAAAGAGAGACACCTAGGGGTGTGGAAAATTGGCCGATTAGGCCAGGAGGGACCTCCATTGGAGGAAGTTGTGCTTCACTTGCCAGGAGCCGTGGGCACCAGGACATTGGTGTACCAAGGGCAAGGCCCACTTCATAGATGTTTTTTTCGACAATTAGCCGTAGGATGATGTGGAGCAAGAGATAAATGTTGGAGATGATGGTACACCTATGGTGGGAGGAGGAGGTAGAGGCCCACCACCCCCACCAGGGGGAGCCCCTTTCTTGCCGACAGTAGGAGTCATCGCTTCATTTCAGGGAGTGCCGAAGTACCTCGCTTTGAGGATCAGGGGCACGGTGTAGGGGCAATGTGTTTCAGTACTAGTAGATGCCCAGATGGTGGAGAGGAGGGGCATACACACAAAGTCGTTTGAGGGGTTCTCGGTTTTGGTACCTGGGAGACCGCACCATGCAATGCACCAGATACATTCCTGGGATGACAGTAGTGATGGGGAACTACTCTATGACAAACCACTTCTTTGTGGTTGATGTTCCCGACACCAACGTGGTGCTTTGTGTGTAGTGGCTGCACTCACTTGGGCGTGTTACTACTGATTGGAAGAAGCTTGAGATGGAGTTCATGGGGCTTGATGGGAAGATGGTCTTATTGAGAGGCATGCACTCATACCCTCCATAGATAGTGTCAGCGCATAGGATGGAGGCCGATTTGAGACATGGTGACATAGAGTGGGCAGTAGAGCTGAGGATATCTGATGCAGGGGGTAAGCCCCAACCACCAAACCTAGATGTACAGGCTATTTTAGACAGGTACCCAACAATGTTTGGGGACATTCCGGCCAGATGATCATCTGATAGGGGGTTTGAGCACACTATTGAGCTCGAAACAAGAGTACAGGTAGTGATTACGATTCCATACCGACATCCCAAGGCTTATCGAGATGAGATCGAGAGGGCTATTCATGAGTTGTTGGCATTAGGGCATATGAGGCCCAGTTCTAGCCCTTTCGCTTCATCAGTTGTCCTGGTGAAGAAGAAAGATGGCACGCCGAGGATGTGCATTGATTGAGAACCGGTACCACCAAATCAGGGTGCATGAGCAGGACATCCCCAAGACAACATTTCGCTGCCATTATGGGCATTTTGAGTTTTTGGTGATGCCTTTTGGGCTAACCAACGCACCGACCACATTCTAGTCTTGCATGAACCATGTATTCCGTGGGCAGTTAATGCGTTATGTGTTGGTCTTCTTTGATGATATATTGATCTATAGCAGGACATGTGAGGAGCACTTACAACATCTGAAGGAGGTGCTTAAGATCTTGGAGGGGCAATAATTCTACGCTAAGCTGTCCAATTGTGAGTTTGGGCTAACAAAAATGCTCTATTTGGGGCACATCGTTGGGGAGGATGTCGTGAGGGTGCATGAGGAGAAGATTTGAGCCATCCAGGATTGGCCAGTGCCCCGGAATGTGACCAGGCTGAGGGGTTTTTTGGGCATATGTACTTATTACAGGAAGTTTGTGAAGAGCTTCTCACAGTTGGCAGCTCCCCTCATCGATTTGACCAAGAAAGGGGCATTTGCATGGACAAACAAGGCACATGCATCATTTGAACACCTCAAGGATGTGATCAACAGTTGCTCGGTATTTGCACTCCCTAATTTTACCCAATCGTTCACCTTGGAGTGTGATGCATCGGGTGAAGGCGTGGGCGTAGTACTGTCACAGGGTGGTCATCCCATTGCTTTCGAGCGCAGCAAGCTCCTTCCACACGAGAGACTGTACTTGATTTCTGACAAGGAAATGTTGGCCATTATGCATGTGTTGGCCAAATTCCGACAATAATTGGTGGGAAATAGGCTTAGAGTGAAGACTGATCACAATAGTCTTCGCCATTTTCTGGGGCAGAAGGGCCTCAATGATAGACAACAAAAGTGGGTCAACATGATCTAGGCCTACGATTTCGACATAGATTATGTCAAGGGCAAGCATAATGTGGTGGCGGATGCACTATCCAGGGGGCCCACGCCACTTTCCCTCATGAGCATTTGCCATGATTGGAAAGCACAATTGTTGGTGGAGTACTCCAAGGATCAATAGGCATGTGAGATCTTGGAGGGCACTAATGGGGATGAGCGCTACCGGGTGATAGCAAATGTCATTTACTACAAGGGGCGCATATTCTTGGTACCAGGTTCATAGTTGAGGGAGAGGATTCTCCAGGCAACCCATGATTCCCCCTTGTCAGGACACCAGGGGTTCTTGAAGACTTACAAGACGGTCAGGGAGCGTTTCACGTGGAAGGGCCATAAGGGGGACGTGTTGAGGCATGTACAAGAGTGTGAGGCCTGTCAGAGGAACAAGGGGGAGTTAACCCATCCGGTTGGGTTACTGCAGCCACTTCCCATTCCAGAGGGGAAGTGGGAGAGCATCTCTATGGATTTTACCACAAGGATTCCCATGGTGTACAGCCATGACTGCATTTACGTGGTGGTGGATAGGTTGACAAAGTATGCACATTTCTTTGCTATCCCCTCCCGGTCCTTTGCTTCGCAAGTTGCAGAGCTGTTCTTCAGAGGGGTCTTCCGTTTGCATGGTCTTCCTAAGACCATAGTTAGTGACAGGGACAACCGTTTCATGGGGACGTTTTGGCAGGAGATTTTCAGATTGGTGGGCATTAAGCTCACTCCTAGCACCAGTTACCACCCTTAGACAGACAGACAAACCGAGATAGTCAACAAGTGGTTGGAGGGGTACCTTCAGGACTACGTGATAGGGCAACAACAAGATCAGATTAGGTGGTTACACTTGGGGGAGTATTGCTACAATACCACCTACCACATGTCCATCGATATGTCACCTTTCTGTGCTTTGTATGGGTATGATGCTTTATCTTCTGCTGACCTTGTTATTGGAGACAGCTGGGCCCCAAGGGCCAAAGATTGGATTCAGGAGAGCCAAAGCATCCTTAAGGCTCTCAAAGAAAACTTGTAGACTGCCTAGAATTAGCAGAAGATATATGCAGACAGACACAGGGTTGAGAGGCACTTTGAGGTGGGAGACTTAGTCTTTTTATGCCTCCATCCATATAGGTAGTCAATGTTGAAGTAGAAGGGGGCCGAAAAGCTACAACCACGCTTTAATGGGCTTACAGGGTGATTCGATGGATTGGAGAGGTTGCTTCCGAGTTGGAGCTTCCACCTGGAAGCAAGGTTCATAATGTTTTCCACGTCTCATGCCTCAAGAAGGTGTTCGAACAACATGTGAAAATTGTTACAAAATTACCCCCATTTGATGATGAGGGGAACTTAGTGCTAGAGCCGAAGGCCATCTTGGAGACTAGAGAGAGAAGGTTGAGGAGCAAAACTATCAAAGAATATTTGGTATGCTGGAGGAACTTACCGGATGAGGATGCTACTTGGGAGGGTGAGCACATACTTCAACATTCGACATTGCAGTTACTTGGGGACAAGCAACATTTGGGAGGGGAGGACTGTCATGTCCCTTCCTAAAATAAATTTTGATAAAGGAATTTCACCATTTTTGCATTTTTGGTTATTGTGGGGGACCCACGAAGTTTTGGTGATAATACATGGGAGAAGGGGGGCCGATATCACTTGGTTAATGGAATGTGGGGGCCAACCCCTCATGAAATATGCACCCCCCTTGGAGAGAAGTTGAATTGCTAAGGTGAGGAGGTCGAAGTGTTAGATGGAGGGACCCACAAGAGGAGACAAGGAGAAAATCATAAATAGGAGGGGGATGGCAACTATAGGGTCATTTTGACAATTTGGCATTTACTTGCACCTAGCATGCTTGAGCTATTTAGCCGAGTCTGCAACAGAGATTCTCAAGCGAGTTTCTCACTCTTGCTTCGATGGACTTCGAGTGCCAGCCCAAGGAGGGAGGTCGATTTCCTTGTGAACCTCTTCAGCATCAGTTTCAAGCAATTTCGTGGGGGTTTCATGGCAGTTTCCAGGGCGTAGTTACGGAGTACGATTTTCTTGGAGAGGCCAGCGTAGAGCAGAAGTTTTGTTGAGGTTTCTAGGGGAGTTTTGCATCACCATTTGCTAGAGTTTGAGAGAGAGATCAGCCAAATCCGGGAGGAGTTTTATTGGAGCAAAGCAACCATCTGGATGACTGCGTGGGCCTGCGTTGGAGGCTTTTATGGGCACACGTGGGAGCTAGGGAGGTGATCATTTGGGACAGATTTGAGTTGGGGAATTTGGGGAGATTTTCGGAGGGGTCAATCCTTAGCATTTTGTAGCATTTTGGAGGGTTGAATTAGGTGATTCATCAGGTGGGCCGAAATTACCACCTAGTTGAGGAGCACACTGAAATTGGGGTCAATTTTGGGGGTTGGAAGTAGGCCAAACCCTTTCTCGGTTTTGGTGGGTTATTGGAGAGGAGTTCGGGGTCTATTTCTCGGAATTTTCTGAGCACTAGAGGAGGGTCAAATCATCCATTCCTTATAGCCAGCAGTGCAGTTTCTAAAGGGCCAACACAAAGCTATTGTGGAGGAAACTACCTAGCATTTGGATCATCTGATTTCATCACTTGGGCTTTGCTAGCTTGCCTTGGGTAAGGCCAGGTGCATATATTTCGAGCTTCTATTGTACCCCATCTACTTATAATAAAATGGTTCAGTTCTGCGTAGTTTTTGGTGCATTTCCTGTGTTTAATTTGTGTGAAATTTTGTGGGTATTTTTACTATTCATGCTTTGTTTATAACTGTTAATTTTCCTTAGTGATATTATAGGGTTGTTGGAATGATAACTGTGCCAGTGGAAACTGACTTTAGAGCCGGAGTGTGAAGTCAATGCCCTTCAAGTCGCAATGCTCGACTTATGATGTGATCCCCCTTGCAAGTGCTTAAGATCCTTGTTGACCACTAAAGTTGCACTTGAAGACTTGTCAAAGATTCCATGGTCAAAGCATATTCAAAGCAATGTTGTACCCCATCTACCATAAGATCATGCTAGAATTCAAGAATTCATCTTTTTCTCTTCGTCAGTCTGTTGTTCAGATTTCGTAGCCCTGCGGGGATATTATAAAAATGCTTCTAGTATGATGAAAAAGAGTCATGTAAAAGGCCTAGGTAACTTAGGACTTTACTAGCAAGTGAGTTCACTCTAGGGAGTTTTTTTTCCTTAGCTCATTATTTGTGTTTTTCAACACTTATAATTAGTTAAGTTTTTCTCCTAAATATACTCCAAAACTTGAGTGCGGCTTGATGGTAGAGTCTTAGGTGAGTCCTAGTTTCCAGAGTCAATGTATATTACCATACTAGATCATCTCTAAAGTTCTGCGTAATTTGGTTAAGTCTAAGTGTCAAATTTTAATTGTTAAAAATTCCTCATTGGAGGAGATTTTTATGCAAATCTTAATGTAAAAAGTAGTGAGTGTTGTTTATAGAAGTTGTAGGGGGTATGAGTACTCAAAAGTAGACCTCTACACCTTGAATTTCTATCTAGACACACTTTGAGGGTAAACAAATGTGTATTTACCCCTGAAAATTCCCAATTTTTGGTAGAAACTGACATTTAATTAGCCGAAAAATAAAAAATGGGAAGAAAATAAATATTCTCTCCAAGAGGAAAATGATAAAAAAATGAAGTGAACTTTCCCAACAAGTAGAGTCAAGTCAAAAAGTGACGAGATTCCATGAATCAAGCGAGAAAACCACCAAGAAAAATTCGTTGGTCCTCAAGCACAACAAATTGTCTAGAATTTCACACTTCTCAAAGGAGATAATTCGAGTTCCAAAGATTGAAGTGGACGTGGGTCAAGTTTTAGTCAAGAATAATTTGAGAAGGGTCATCTACCACTCCAACAATTAAAATGCCACTCCACTCAACCACTCCTCTAGTTCAAATGGCTACTCTTGGAGATATGTGTAGGCTAATCAAGGGTTACGATTTTTTCTAAATAGATCTAGCCGTTTCCTCCATGGATCAAGACACCCTTGCTTGAGATCACTTGGAGAGGATAATTTTCTATAAATAGAGCCTTTGAGCTCCTCCTTTGTAATATTGAAAAATCAAGCTACTTGGCTAAGCGAAGCTCTGCAAGATTCTTGTACTGGAAATTTTCTGATCTAATAAAGAGACTTTGGGGGCACATGCTTTATAGTGTTATTATTTTGCTTCTATGGTAATATTGTTTAGATCTTTTTGTGCTTAATGTTCTATACCATCTGATCTATAATTTGTTAGTTTCATATGCCATTTTTGGATTAATTTATACAAGGTATCTTGTGTAATTTTCTGGATTGGAGGACCACTCTAGATCTAGAAGCACTAGTGGGTTTTTGGTTGAATCCCTAGCCTTCTTTTTCATTGTGTATGCCAACCCCTTGTGGATCTAACAATATCTTTTGAAGTGTGTAGAGATCTATCATTTTCTAAATAAGATCTTGAGTGTTGGGTAAGTTTTTGGTTGAACGAACTAATTCTCAAGGAATAGAAGTTTAGAACCCACATTGATTTCTCTCAAAGACTTATCAAACAATTTTTTTTTAAAGGGAGTTTCTTTCCATAGCTTGAAAACTTCATCAATTTTAAAATCTATTTCTCTATTGATGTGCTTTTATTGAATAATCTAGCTATTTTAGAGCTTATTTCTTGCTTGCCCAAGAGCAGAGGTGTCCTCATACTCTCGAGGCTTGCAATTTGTATTATTAATTATATATTCTTGTGATTCGATTTCTCTTGTTTCAGATCTAAACGTCCTCTTGGTGGCTTGCGCAAATCCCTTGTGGAAGCTCAAGGACTTAAGGGTTTACAAAAAAACAATTTGAAGAGATATCGATTTGAGGGCTTGAAAGTCTAGAAGTCTATTTTTGAGGCTGTCCATACTCGTGGCCGCTAGTAAAGAAGAGGGCTTCTCTTCCTCTTGTGCTTTGTTTTGTTTTTGAAATCTTGGACGTCAAAGCTTGAACGAAGATCCCTTGGAGGAAAGCAAGTTACCTATTGGGGATATCTCTATTGTAAATTTTGGCATAATCATTGTAAATATTCTCCATTTTTCTCTTATATCTTAAGGTGGGGTATTTGCTCTTTGAAGCTCCATTTTATAAACCCTCCATAGATCTAAAACCCTCACTTCTCTATATGAGGGTTTTTAGTTGTAATAATAATGAAAGAGAATTTTTCTTGGAGGGAGCTTGGGGTTTTTCCCCTTGGTATCCCATCTCCTCATTAGGAAGGAGAATCATTTGGATGATTGCATCTTGTTTTGCATTTAGCTAGTTTTCTTGCTTATTTAGTTTCTTGCTCATTGCATATTCTAATTGCTAGATCTAATATCTAAATTTCATTTTTGCAAGTAGTTTTCATCATTCTTGAAATCATTCATTTTTGTTTCATTGAGTAGCTTCATTAACTACTTGATCTAATTGTCATTGTTCATTGAAGTAGTTTTCTTAACCTCTCGATCTAATTTGATTTTGCTTCATTGAGTAATTCACATTTGCTTCATTGGTCATTAACACATTCTAAATTCACTTTATTATTTTCTTATTTGATCATCAAAGTGGAATGGTATTACTCTATTGATATTCTTAAGATATTTCACATTTGAAGTATCTCACATTAATCGTCAATCTCATTTGAAGCAATTGTATTAACTTAGCATCTAAATTGCATTTTTATTTCTCTAAAATTTACCTCGAAGCATAAGCTTGGTTGATAGAAATTTAGTAAACTTCCTCAACTATCATTCAATTTCCCTAGATTTGAGTTTGGATGAAAGGTTAAAATGCATGACATCACAGTTCTCTCGCGTGGCTAGGTCCCTTGCAGGAACAAAGGCATGTGTGTTGTCTTGAAGTCCTAGGTGGGTATCGTTAATGAAGCTATTGCTTCCTCATCCTATCCTTCTTGCAACCGCCTTTAGTCCTTACCAAGTTGAAGGAATTGAGGGGAAGTCACACCTTATAATAGGCATTTAATAAAATTATCGAGACCACTTATTTCACACAACCACATATAACTTTGTTTTATTTTGCATATAATTGGTTATTGTACAATTTGGATTGTGAGCTTATCATTTACTTGCAAGCATCTCACTTAATGCTCTTGTACTTATATATTTCATTTTCATGCTCATGTTAGTTGTCCTTTAATGTTATGTCATACTTGAACATCTATTTCAGTACAAGCTTTATTCTCTTGCAAGTTCTATTTCAATCTTGTTGCTCATATCTCAAAGCTGTATATATTAGATAATCTATTGTGGTTTTGATTCACTAACACTTGTTTTGCAACTTTCCATCCTTGCAATTTGTTGTAACTTAAAAATCATATTTTGCAAGTATTGTAATTTTATTGCGAGCATATTTCTTGCAAGTTACATTAAAGGCACTAGTCCAGTTATACTTTCCTTGCAAACTATCTTGTTGAATATATTGAATCTTTTCACATTGTTCATGTTTATATGCTCATAAACATTTACACTTGCTAATCAATTTCATTTCAAGTTATATTTTAAGTCTGCCTAATTAATTCAATAATTATCTCCTAGACCTTGTTATCCTTTTCAAGCTTTTTCCTTTATAATTTTCATTAGGGATCACCCCCCTTGACTTAGCTAGGAGAGATTCTAAATGGAGAGAGTTAGGATATGGTGACAACCCCTTCTCTGAGCGTTTCCACAAAGAACACACCTTGTGGGGTTGAGGATTTTTCCCACATTTCTAGATGTGCAATTTCGTGGACAACAATCCTCTTAGGGGTGGCCCCCTCTTAGAGCGTCTCCAACCTTTACTTGCTATGCACGACTTCCTCCTGGAATGGTTTTGAGACCTTGAGATCAACTCTACCTGCAACACAACAAACAAGTGGAAATCTTGGTTGTTCGCCACCACGTAACTAGATAACTCTTCAATGGTAGAGAATATTAGTTTTATGATAGTATTTACTAATCATGCAAAATAAAAAATTAATTATATTGCTAAATAACAATACAATAACAAGAGAAAAACACCAACAAAAGCCACTCCACAATATAGAACAAAGTTTGCAATAAGGTGAGCTCTTTTTATTAGATAACACTAATCTCGTTAACAACAACAACCCTTTACAATGGGAGAGAGCTAGCCTTATGAAAACATTGTAATGACTAGTTAATAGCTAGTTAACAACTAGTTGGACCCTCTCATTATTTTAATGCTAGTCTTCCATGTTTTGTGACTTAGCAATTTTTTATTTTCTTAAAATATTACAAACTAGCATGAATTTTCCTAGGTGGGGTCGAATTTGTCCACACAACCCAAAGTAATTCACGATTTCCCTTTGAAAATGGTCTTTAATGGTCAAAAAATGAAGTAGCATCATGATTCCCACCAACGTCTAACTTTTTTGGTCCATGAGTGAGTTGATGTGTTCACATAAAATAGTGTAAATTAACCAAGTTCATCCCTTTAGAAAAAATTAGTTGTGATAGCTAGTTAATAGGTCCATCTTCCAACTTCTCGGTGCAATTTGGTTACAATGGCTAGTAGACTTTTCTGTAATGGCTAGACTTGACCCGATGACTATTTTTCACTTTGACGGCGTTGAATATTCCCTTAGCAATTCGACTTGGGCCCATAGTGGTATATCTCCAACACTTTAGTCCTCCTGGAAAATTGGAACCTAGGTTTTGCTCAACATGTCTTGACCTGTACTAGGTCCATCTTTGTTTTCTCATATCTGCTAGGACATTGCCACATCATCACTTTGATTGCCATGTCATACTGCCACTGTACCCGATATCCAACATTATTGCTGATCTCAAAATTGACACCTGGGTTTTCTTTGTCTCGTCGAGCTGATCAATTTTGACTTAATGTATGCATTATTCTACGCAATGTTCTACCTAAAATCCCTTGGAAACATTTCCTATACTGTTGATCAAGTTTGTGTTGAGAAATCTAGGGCAACTATGTTAGGTGATTTCTCTTACTTTGATAACTGCTTGTGATGTATTTTAAACTTAACTTGATTCACTTCTTCTTTCATTTATAATTATTATATTCTTATCATCAAACAACTACCAAACCATAAAGAACAATGAGACAAGAGGACAAAAGATATAGGCTATCAGCCATGGCCAAAACCTCTCCTCTTGAGAGGAAAACCCACAAGAACTCCTCTTCTTATAGAACTTCAATTGACGAATTCCAAGACCTATGACCCTTGACCAAGACCCCTCCAAGACCAAGTCAAATCACTTCTTTGATTAACTCTTTTTCCATGAAGCCAATGTTGGTAAAACTTGCTGCAACACTACAAATTTCAGCTTCTCTTCAAATTTTCAGCCTCTACCACAGGTTTGCAACTCTCGGCCTGCCTGTAATCTCTATGGTTCCACACATGTGAACATATTAGGGCAGATTTGCAAGTTTTATCTTCTTCGCTTGGGAAGATCCTTCTTCCTTGACAATTCGACTTAGCATACTGATCCTTAACACCTAGTTTCAGCCTCTTGAAGGGACTAATTTTCGATCTTCGCTGAAACAGAAAGTAGCGCTAAATATCTCGCACGTGTGAAGTGTATGGCTCAAAAACAATCCTTCTAAACTTCATTTTTCACCTCCTTGGATACTCTCTCTTTTGTTGGATATACTTGAGCTTCTTTTGCTTAAAAAACAAACTCAGTTGATGCCCTTACAAAGGAGGTCAAGCTCTCTATATATAGGTTTCCTGTTACTGCTTGTGTGTTGACTTGTCACTGTTCTTAGGCCGACTTGTTTGCATCTTGAGAAGGTCTTGAAGGGTCTTTGACTCTAATTTTGACTCAAATAAATTTTCTTTACAATATGTAACATGCCCAAAAGGATCTTCCATACATGACAATGACTCTTATGACTTGTAGACTCAATGACAAGCCCTAGAAGCACTTAGTGGGTGCTTGACCTATAAATCAATAACCTTCAGCATGAAACTCATGCCTCAAGAATGGCAATAATAAATGTATTTTTCTCTTTACATCAAATACATAAAATCATGATTACATATGTCATTATGAAGACCGAACCTAGTTACATATTTCAACACTCCTTCTTAGCTAGGGAGGTATTCATAATCCATACAAGGTACTTGGACATTCTCAAACTAAATAATTCTATAAAAACAGTCGGATTAGTAAGCCATCTCATAAGCTACTTCCTTAGCTTATGCCAGAGCATCTCATCATACCATCCAACATTGTCACATAGCAAGGCCTTGACTAACAACTCTATCTCTCCACAAGATCATAGTATAATGCTGGCGAGACCAATGACTGATAGATACCATCATCATTGTCTCTCAAGGCACATACCCCACGTGGGTGTTCACAAGGTATGTCCTTTTAGGACAATTCCTATCTTGGAATGACACATCCTCAAGGAATTTCCTCTTCGACTACTCTTACATATTGGATGCCCTACCACATCCTCAAAGAGCATCAAAATCAATCTCAGATGCTTACGCAATCCTTCATTCTTTCTTAGTAACATGATGGCAAGAATGATGTGTCTATCTCTCGCTCTCAACTAGGGAATATATACTCATTCCTATAAAAGGAACATACCCAATCTCCCTCTTCCCCAGGGACTTGTCCAAGCTCCCTGTTAAGTAGGGACTTGATTCTAACAACAACTCTCTGCTTTTTGGTGGAGATCATGGTTCTATCAGCTACTTGTAGGGCTCCTTTCGATGTCATGAACTTCATCATTATGGATCCTTCATCTTTTAGGTTTTCTTCTTAGGGCATCGACCATCCATCACTTTCCTTCAACGAACCATAGGGTTGAACCAATAGTAATGTTTGTTGAGAATTTAGAGGGCCGGTGATTAATTCAAATTCTCTTCTTGATAATTACTTGTGAGCTTACTTGATTTCCTTATGTTTACTCTTAGCTTATTTAGTCTTTTATCAAGTCAATTATCAAAATACAAGAGACACAAAATTAGGCTTTTCGAGCCAGGGCAAAACCTCTCCCTCTTGGAGAAGAAAACCCACGATAAATTCTTCTTATAGACTTTCAGATGACAAGTACCATGACCAAGACTTAGACCCTTGACCTATGTATGTGCCTCCAAGACCTTGTCACTACTTCTTTGTTGACCTCCAACGCTGATCCTTCTTTTCTACACCAACCTGCATTGTCCTGCACTAACACTAGAGAACTCGGTCTCTAAGGTTATCTTCAAACACTTCTTCTTGTTTATTCAGTTATTGGAGACAAGATCATTCGAGATCTTATCGTTCACTTCACATATCCTTGAATTTGAAGATATATTACTTTTTCTTATAAACTGTGATTAGGAAGGTAAATCACAGATTTACCTTCCTCTTTTCTCACACTGCAATCACCCTTAGACTTCGTATCACAGCATGATCATCAATCTCAGCCCTTAGCATTACATGACATCCAAATGCATAGAACACAGACTTTATTGAACTTCCTTCAGACTTCTCCGCTTGTATCTCAGATTGACCGCACACTAATCCACACCACAGATCCCCACTCTTAGCTTCATAATTGTCCGCATATCTTTCTGTCCTTAAACTCATATTTGCATTTGTTCTAAAGTCCACACTCAGACACAGACTTGTCCGAGGTATCTCCTTATTGATCTGCACTTTGATTTCAGGGCTATCTACAGACATTCGACTCCATAATGATCCGCAGACTCATCAATATATAGTGCACTGTTCCTTATTTAGGCCGACTCTACATTCTGCTATGTAGGCCGACTTTATCACTGCCCATAGGCCGACATGGAGAGCATCTATTCCAACGTTAATGAGGGTTGTCATGAGCCATTCCTCCATAGATAAATGACAAGGTCTTGGAGCATATTTGATGACTAGTCTCTTCATATTTATGACCCTTAATTACATTTATAACTAGAAGACAAATCCTAATAGACATCAAGAAGAAGTCTATTGACCTATAATAAAACCTTGCTCATGAAACCCATGAAGCAAGCATAACAAAATACATTTTATTATCTTTGTCTTCTTCTTTACATAAATACATAATTACATAATCAATATGAAGACCGATCCTAGTTACACTTTTCAACAATGTCATCCTTCTTAGCATTGGAAAGTAATCTTCCAATCCACATATGGATTTTCTTCACATAGCTATCTCTTCCAAGTCATGTTTCTTTCAAGATCTTCCATCCATTCCCATGAGTACTAGTTGTAGGTGACATCTACAACTCTCTTTTGCTAGCACTGTTTCAACCAAAACCAAATGTTGTTCAAAAATAAAAATTGAACATCCAATTAAAGTTACCTTTTATGATGACTTCTACTTCTTGCAACATCAACATCCTGCACATTCATAAACACATCTCTATGGATATGTCGTAGCTAAATCTTCTAGTTATCGGATGTTGATCACTTATGTGACTAGTTGCATTTCTCACCAATTCCTCTTCCTTTCTTCACGTATTGTTCCCTAGGAACGTCTATAAATAGTTCCTTCATCTTGTCAACCACCTCATATTCCATAAGAGGACTTTTTATGTTGATTTCATCTTATCAATATGTGAACTAGTTCAATACATATGCCTTCATGCATCTTTCCAAAGGAAGAGATCCTTCTCCTTTGATCATGCTCATGAGTTAGAGCATTTACCCATGCTATCTGCAACTATATGGTGACATGACTTAATATATCAAATATGTACGTACCTCTTTTCCCATTTTGGTCACATCTAGACTTCCTTTGGCAACTTCCTTCCTTTGAAGACTAAAGTACTTCAACCAACTAACATGCTGGACATCTTTGTCATAATACCTTATTAGTGGATTCCACACAAGGTGGACATTAGACTGTCAGCGAGACACTTTCTTCTTCCAAGTAAAGGTGAACCTTCTAATGAAGATTCCACTGGAGGATTTTGATTATCCTCATCTTGCAATTGCTCCTTTCTAATGATGATGATGTATGATGAATACTTTCTATCTTCTATCATGCTAGATGACTTACTTCCAACCATATATACTACTTATTTTGGTTGACCTTTTTCATGCTTTCAATAAGGCTACCATGAACTACTTTCTTTCTATTATGATGATTGCTACAACCATGTAGACTTCTACTTCAATTATCCTTTCAAGCTTCTATAATGATGTCATGAGATCTTGCTTCAATTGAATGTTTCTAATATGATGCATTTGTTGATTTTTGGATAGCATCGGATGTGCTCTAGCTCTGAAACTTTGTGGAGGGGCTAGAACACATGAGATCTCCAAGGCCCAGAAATCGTTTGGAGAAATTCCACCTGGAGCTTAAGTTATTCAAATAATTATTTATTTTAATGGAGACCCTAAGTCTAACTTAGGGAAATTAAATAATTAAAGTGAATTCATTTAAACATGTGGGTGAGAATGTTCTAAGTGACGAGGATCAAGTCTTTTTTACTCCTAGCCGTTGCTTAGAGATTAGATCACGACCGCTGAATGTTCAATAGGAAAAGTATTAAAGGAAGGCTTGGGGTTAGTTGGAGAACACACATGGAGTGGCAGAACTTGAGGTAAGTCGAAATTCTTGGGCGTGGTTTGCTGAGAATTTTTGAGTGAGCTTGCAGTGCAATGAGGGATAGTTCAATAGTGGGATTTCTGAATCAAGGCCGAGAATACAATAGTAGAGAGGCATATCCATACCATAGAGCAACGTAGGCCCAAGAGAGGTGACGCAGAGGTAGCGTAGGCCAAGGAGGGGTGATGCAGAGGCAACGTAAGCCCAGGAGGGGTGACGCAGAACCGAAAGGGCTCACGTAGAGGGACGCAGGCCCAGCCAGGGTGACGCAGTCACTCAGTGACCATTGCTGGGGTTTCAATGGGCCAAATCGGGCTCGTATGCAGTAGATCAGATAGAGTGATGCAGCCACACTGAAGGGTGACACGGTGACTGCGTAGCCACCTGTGGGGTTCCTCATTCTCGACTGAATCAACCATAATATGTCTCCGGAAATAGAGGTACATCTGCCGAGATTTTCTCTGTTGTGTAAACCACTACTAGTACCCTAGTTTGTATTCAGAAATATGCATAATAATAAAAACCCTGGAGAGAGCCGCTGCACCGGTTTTCCCGCATTGGGTTTTTCCGGGGAAATTCGTTCAAAAAATCGTGTGTGTCCTTTGTCGAATGTGCTTAATTCTTCAATACTTGATCTGTATATTTGTGTAGGCAGCAGTGTATTTACTTCGATGTTTTTCTTGTATTATTCAGAAAAATAACTTGTTAAGTTAATTAAAACAAGTAGGAGAAGTAAATCGAATTACTGCTGTAGGATTTCTATTGAGTAAATTCAGAAATTTTCGTAGCATCTTATCATATTTGCAATGCTTCCTAACATGACAACTATCTTTTACAAAACTGAAAAGAACTAAGTGAAGGAGATATCTTAGTCATAATAGAGATCTTGTTGGAATTAACAGGGTAAGTTCCTTAGATCAAACACCAAAGGTCACCGCTCACAAACAGATCACAGATCAGTACACCAGTATTTGACGTGGTTAAAACCCTTAAAGAGGGAAACAATCTACGGCCTGAGCCAACGCAACCACTTCAGGCAATTTATTAATGTAAAGAAAGAAAATTCACATAAGCTTCTCTCATAAACGGTCGTCAGACAAATGACCCTCCATGCTCTTTAAATAGAGATCATGGACCAATCAGGTGTTAAGCCATGGATCAAGTGTCGGTAATACCGAGGAGAGAATGAACCGTCGGATCACTACATATCGTGACCGTCGGATTATAAGTTACAAAAGTACATAGTAAAGAAACACACTTTACCTAACTCTACGCTAGATGAAGTTATACTTAACTATTTCCTATGTGTCGCAATATCCTAACATCCCCCCTTAAGAACAACTTGGGATAGGATTGAAGGATTTACAAAGTTGACACAATAGGAGAAGGAAGGAGGCATTAGAGCCTATCCCCCCTTAATGATAACTTTCCTGAACTCCAAGCATAGATCGAAGTTTGGTAAACTTCGCTTATGTGGGAGCCTTTGTAAAGATATCAACAACTTGATCATTGGTTGAACAATACTGCACTTTAAGAACACGATCATGAATGAGCTTTCTGATGAAGTGTATGTGTAGCTCAATGTGTTTCATGCGCTGATGCTGAACTGGATCTTTGCATAACTGAATGGCACTCTGATTATCACACCAAAGTGTAGTTGGAAATTGCTGATGAAGACCAAATTCAGACAGGATCTGACAAAGCCGCAGGGCTTCCTTGCTGGCTTCAACAATACCACGATACTCTGCTTCTGCCGAAGAAAGAGAGATGGCACTTTGTTTCTTACAAGACCATGTAATGGGTCCTGAACCAAGAGTGAATACATAACCAGCAGTCAGGGTCACCAACCCAATCAGAATCAGTGAAACCAATCAACAATGGAGATGCTCCTGCACTGTAATGAATCCCGAATTGAACTGTACCTCAAATATACCAAAGTATTCTTTTAGCTGCTTTCCAGTGACTTTCATAAGGTTTGTGCATAAACCGAGCGACAAGACCAACGACAAAGGAAAGGTCAGGACGGGTATGGGTTAGATACATAAGTTTACCAACAAGTTGATGGTATAAGGTAGCATCAACTTTAGGGGAAGTACAAGTGATTGAAAGCTTGACTCCAGACTGAAAGGGAGAAGGGGATGGCTTACAGTCTTCCATGTGAAAGTGGCGTAGAAGATCACAGGCATACTTGGACTAAGAAAGGGTAATACCTTCTTTGGATTGCAAGACTTGAAGACCAAGGAAATAATGCAAGTGTCCTAAGTCTGTCATTTCAAACTTCTTTTTGAGGCTAGACTTTACATGGTTTATATGGTTGGGATCACTACCAATAAGGATAAGATCATCATCATAAAGAGCAAGGATGATTAAGGACTTACCCACTTTCTTGGTGTAGACAGTGTTGTCGGAATGACATCTAGAAAAGCCATTATCTAAGAGAAAGCTATCCATTTTGGCATACCAAGCCCGAGGGGCTTGTTTGGGACCATAGAGAGACTTCCTAAGGCGACAAACAAGGCTAGAGTCGTTTTGGATAAAGCAAGGGGGTTGTTCCATGTATATTTCTTAATGCAAGTCCACATGTAGGAAGGCGTATTTAACATCCATCTGATGGACTTCCCATTTAAAGGAGGCAGCAAGGGAAAGAACAAGGCAGATAGAATTCATTTTGGCAACAGGGGAGAAGGTTTCAGTATAGTCAATGCCTTCAACTTGTGAAAATCCTTTAGCAATAAGACGAGCTTTATGTTTATGCACTTTTCCATCTGGTCCAAACTTTGTTATGTAATCCCATTTGCATCTGACAAGTTTTCTTCCCTTTGGAAGAGGAATAAGATCCCAAGTATCGTTTGCCAATAGGGAACGATATTCTTCATTCATAGCTGCATCCCAATCTGAATGACCTGAAGCTTCTTCAAAGGTATCTGGATCATGATTTTCTGGAACTTGAGCCAATAAGGAAGAGGCTTTGTCGAATTGAGAACTTGTACAACGTTGATCTGCAGGGTCACCTGCAAGAGAACCTGCTGCATCCCAAGTAGAGCAAACCCATTTTGGAGGTTGTGGAGCTGAAGGAAGATCCTTAGGAGGTGGAGGAGGATTATCATCCTCGCTGTCATCATTCGAAGTAGAAGGAATGCTGTTAGAAGTAGAAGAGATAGAGAGAGGTGGCACATATGCCGAATTAGGTTCGTAGGCCAAAGGTGGCACACCCACCGAACTAGGCTCGCAAGCCGATATATTTTCATCAAATTTTACATCTCTTCTAATGATTACATTTTTGGATTTGGGTTGAAGAAGTCTATATCCTTTGACATCTTCATAATATCCCACAAAAATTCATTTTTCACTCTTAGGTTCTAAGGCTTTATGTTTCTCATTGAGAATATGGGCCCAAGCTTCACTTCCAAAAACACGAAAGTGACTTACATCTGGTTTGATTGAGCTCCAGGCTTCTTCTGGAGTGATATTCCTTAAAACCTTAGTAGGAGTGCGATTTACTATGTAATTTGCACAGTTAATTGCTTCTGCCCAAAAATTAAGACTAAGTCCTTTAGATTGAAGCATACAATTAGCCATTTCTTTTAGAGTGCGATTCTTCCTTTCAGCTATACCATTTTGTTGTGGAGTATACAGAACAATATGTTGCAATTGAATGCCATGCTCAGTGAAAAAGTTGATAAATTTGTTGTTAACATATTCTCCTCCATTGTTAGATCTTAACTTAAGAATGTGATGTCCAGATTGTTTCTCAACAAAGGCCTTAAAGGCCAAGAACATGTTAAAAACTTCACTCTTGAGTTTTAAGAAGTATACCCAAGTGCGTCTGGAAAAATCATCAATGAAAGTTAAGAAGTACTTGTAGCCAAAGAAAGAAACAACTGGAAGTGGACCACATAAATCATTGTGCACAAGCTGCAAAGGGACTGAAGCGTGCCAAGAGGCACGTTTGTCAAAACTATCCTGATGATGTTTTCCGAGTACACAACCGGAACAAACACCATCTCGACAAGATACCATAGGAAGACCTGTCACCATATTTTCTTTACATAGAGTTTGAAGAGAGCGATAGTTTAAGTGACCAAATCATTCATGCCAAAGTTTGTTGACTTCATCATTATGAGCAACAAAAACGGAGGGAAGACATGATGACCCAAAGTTGTCAAACTTATACAACCTTGTGGAATCATCAGCAATGCCAGTAGCTAAAATATGTCAAGGATCTCTTAGGTCCTTAATTACAACATCATGAGGTGAGAATTCTACTGTTTTCCCTTCACTTGAATGAGTTATCTGATAAACAGATAGAAGGTTGCAGGACAAGGTAGGAACACATAATACATCATTAAACTAACCATTATCTAGATGAATGGTTCCAGACCCTACAACACTAAGAGATCTATCATCACCAACATAAATGTTTTTGGTGTTACAATCATTTAAAGAAGAAAGCATGGCTTTATTTTTTGCCATGTGGTGAGAGGCTCCAAAATCAATGAGCGACTCATGAGAATGAGAAGAAGAAGATACATTCAATGCATAACCAGATCTTGATGCTTGACAACCACAAGCAGAAAGTGCCATTCCCAAAGATGAAGTTGAAGAGTTCTCCAAGTGGATGTTGTGCTTCTTCATTGCTGCTTCCAAGGCTTCCATCTTCTTAAAACATTTTGACTCTACGTGGCCATCACGATTACAAAAGTTGCAATGTCTATCTGTCTTCTTCCCTTTGTTTTTATTTTCCTTATCAGTTTGTTGAGTTGCTTTTTCAGTTTGCGGTTGAAATTGCTTAAGACCCTTGTTTGGTTTAGGACCATTCTTTTTAGGATGCTGCTTCTTAGGATTCTTTGGATATGGTTGCTGTTGGGCGGCTAAGGCTTTCTTAGAAGAGTTTCCAGTATTAATAAGACCAAGGTGTAAGAGTTTTTCTTGTTCTCTTATCAAAGAATCGCAAAAGGCGGACTTGTAGGCCGTTCCTTGAGAAATGAGGGCTTCTCTAGTGGAATGGAAGGTGGAAACAAATACAGATTATGTAGGGCCTAACTTAGCAAGAATGGAATAGATAAGACTACCATCTTCCTTTTTGACCTTACAACCTTCTAAAAGAAGTCTAAGGGTCTTGAATTTGGACAAAAAATCTTCAATAGAGGAGAAATTATTGGGGTCTAAACTCCAAAGTAAGCAACTCATTTTCAAGATGGTGGGCTCTGATTTCATTTTGAACGCCAAATACAATATTTAGCTTTTTCATAGCTTCAACAGGGGAGTCAATTTCTTGGATATGAAATCTAAGATCTTGAGAATTGGACATTCTTGTCAACCCTCGTGCTTGATCTTGTTTAGTTTCCCATTTAGCCTTTTTATTTGCATTGGTAGGTTTAGATTCTTGTCCTAAGGCTATTCTATAAAGCCTTTTAGTTCTAAGTAAAGTCTACTATGTAGGATAGCCACTGGAAATAATTGGTGCTGTTAAGAATAACCGGGCATGCACTTTCAATTTTTTAAAATTGAAACTGTAAAGGTTGAAACTCTGCTCCAATGTAAAGATCTCGAAAAATTAGGCCGGTGAAAAAAAAACGGCTCTGAAAACGGCTTCCAAATGAAGAAGTTATGCTTTTTTGAAAAACAGTTGTAGTAGATGCCGAGTAGTTACGTGATAGGTTGAAAGTTGTTGGTGAAGTTGCACTTTGTTTTAAAAAAATTCCCCCCAACCCTTTTCGAAACTTAATATAGTAGGGTCACTTTTTTTAAAAAAGATACTACTTTATGTGATTCACTTTTTATAATGGGTGAGAAACATTATTACTATTTACATAAAGTAACTTTAAAACATAAGTTACATGTGCTTTTTAAATAAAATCCTTTTAAAAAAAATGTATCTTGCCAAAAAGTTTTTTAAGATAAAGTAAATTGACAAAAAACTTTTTAGAAAAAGAAGCTTGACAAAGAGACTTGAACCTAAGACCTATAAACAGAGGGACAAGAGAGCACTTCTCCCGGCCCGAAAGTGGTCAGAAACAATAGATCTAGAAAATGACAGTTGCATGCAGTCAAACCGGCTTCAGATTTGGACCAACAACGGATGCGGCCCTCAAAACAGCTCTGATGCCATGTAGGAATTTACAGGGTAAGTTCCTTAGATCAAACACCAAAGGTCACTGCTCACAAACAGACCATAGATCAGTACACTAGTATTTGACGTGGTTAAAACCCTCAAAGAGGGAAACAGTGCACGCCTTGAGCCAACGTGACCACTTCAGGCATTTTATTAATATAAAGAAAGAAAATTTACATAAGCTTCTCTCATAAACGGTCGCCGGACAAATGACCCTCCATGCTCTTTAAATAGAGATCGTGGACCAATCAGGTGTTAAGCCACGGATCAAGTGTCGGTAACACCGAGAGAATGAACCGTCGGATCACTACATATCGTGACTGTTGGATTATAAGTTACAAAAGTACAAAGTAAAGAAACACACTTTACCTAAATCTACGCTAGACCAAGTTATACTTAACTATTTCCTATGTGTCGGAATATCCTAACAGTTCTTTCACTTCCCCCTCTGATTTCTTCTTCTCAGGTTCTTCTACTTCTTCGGTGACACGGGTTTCATACCTTTCTTTCCTTTTCTTGTTGTCCTTCTCGAGTTTAGGACAATCTCTCTTGAAATGCCCATATTTCTGACAACCATAGCATTGGATGTTTGACAATCGATTTTCTTCTTTTTCTGAGGACCAAACTTTACTTTTCTCCTAGCCATGGCAGCAAATGCTTGAACTTGTTCATTTGATCCCACATCACTTTTTGCGTCCAACTTGGCTTCTTCAGTTTTACATAATGACCAAAGTTCACTGAATGGGGTGGCTTCCTTCTTTCCATAGATACTTGATACAAAGTTGCCCCATTCATCAGGTAGTGCATTGAGCACCATGGTGGTCATTTCTTTGTCGGAAATTATTTCCCCTAACTCTTGTAGTTGGTCTCTTATTTGTCACACCCTCATAAGATATGAGGCTATCCCTTTTTCCTTTGATACCTTCATCTTATATAGCTCGGTTCTTAAAGATATCACTTCTCCTGCAATACTTTCGAGGAATAATTCTACCAGCTTGTCATAGATGTCTTTTGACTTCTCCAATTTTGCTACATAATGAATGAGAAAATTCTTGATTGATTCTATGAGGATTCTTTGAGCTCTTATATCCCCCTTCATATACTTCGCTAGAGCTGAGCTCCTTCTTTCGGTGGTTCAGTGATTGAACCGTTAACATGTCCAATGATTTCATTTTCTACGAGGATAAAATTTGTCCTCTTCTTCCATACAAGGAAATTTGATGACCCAATCAGTTTATTGCCCTCCTTGTAGAATGGAGTCATTTTGATAATATATTCAATCATAGATATAAGGATACTTACTTGTCAAGTGAACATGCCCCTTTGATGTTGATATCTTCAACTTGATGCCTTCTTGATGATGATGATTGCTTCTTTGAAGTTGATAATACTTCTTCTAGAGATGTTTTGATCCGTTCTTGAAAGAGGGGGAGATCTTGATTCCTTGATGATGATGGCAACGCTTCTAGCTTCCTTGGGATGTAGAAGTGTATAATATGGAGACTTCAATATGCTTCTAATGTATAGTCCTTCTCAAAAGTGGAGTGTTTGAGGTTTTCTTCTCTTTGAGTTGTGATGTGATGAATGGTCCTTGTTACCCACCATTTTGTGGGTGATATCCCTTGGAGAAAATTTTCTCCAAGATGGTCCTCAACCGGCACGCAACATCCCCTTGCAACCACCAATTAGCTCGTCGTGCCATTTCTCCGCAACCTGAGCTAGCCATGTGGTCCCTCACCCATCTGTCATGATCGTATGTTTGAAGGTGGGCCTCCCGAACCTAAAGGTATGCCTTGTCATTTGGTAATTGAGTATTGTAGTTTGCTTATGATGGACAATTATGGGTGTGGATTAATGGGGGGATTCAACGGAAGAAGTTGGTTAGGTCTATGCTTCAGTCCCCTAGACCTATTTTGGATGTCACCTTTGAATCTTAGTCACGTGGGATCTCTTTTACTGACCTTTGGGTTTTAGGGTGGTACTACATGGGAACCCCTGATTTTGGTTGCGTGGTCCCGCTCCCCCATCATCATATATCACTCCCCTTACGTTTATTATAACCCCATCCATCATCTTTCCCACTTGGGTCCACATTTCTCCACTGGGTCCACATAGGGTTAATCTCCCCTTCCCCTTGCCCACACCTTGGGTCGGGCCTGAAACGATGCCCCAAAGGTTGATGCAGCTGAAAAGAAAAAGTAAAAGCATAATTGGCCACATTCAATAGGAAAATGTACCACAAAATGCATAAGATGGCCGGGACAAGCACATTTAGCACGTGGGCAAAATCCAAATGCATGAGCTCTACCCCATACCCATGGCCATCACCCTGGTTCCTATAGGCCCTAGATGATTCTCCTTTATCATTTTGGAACCCATGATTGTCCCGACCCCTGGTGGGCAATGAATCGCCCTACCTTAAAAGGGGGTATCCACTGCTATACCTTACACATCATGCTCTTATCCTTGAGCCTCGAGCAGTTAATCAATGAAAAATCATAAAAGGTAAAAGGCGTATAAAGAAGGGTGAGAAATCAAGGCCGGGGTATCTCATGCACCACGATTGCTCCCTCCTATATATTGTATACCCAAGTGTGGGATTCCCTTTATTAGCTACACTTGTACCCTGACATGTGTCCTAGGATTGCCCCTCTCATTCCCTATTTCATTCATTTCTTTATCACACGCCACCACCATTTGAAGGATGTAACTTGGACATACTATCCCCTCTAAAAGGTAGAAACCGCCTAATAGGGCACTTGGTTAGCCCCTTTTGGAGCTTGGAGACATTAGCACATGCCAAAGCCCACTATGGAAGGGAATGCCATTATGAAGTGCTCACCTGTTGTCCATGGTTATAAGCTCTTTAACTTGATTTCTTTAAATGACTTGTTGTGCTGGAAGTTTAGGGGACACATTGAATCTTATGCAAGATTGCAAATGGTCTCCATTTTGGGTTTGGTCTCCCTATATGGGATCCTAACCCTCCAGAGGGCTACATTGGCACATGTAGGGTGTGTGTAGAGAGCCACGGGCCTCCACAACAGTAGACAACATTCCATGGATCCCCAGAGACGTTCAGAGAATGATCGAGATTCACCTATTGGATGAGGAAGATGCACTTGGTTCACCATGCCCAGCCGACCCCACAGTTGTACCATGCACTTGACAGATGACCCAAGACTTGTATGCTGATGTGGCATCATCTGAGCCCTTGCAGATGGTCTACAAGCATATTTGATCTACTTGGAGACCCATGAGGTTACTTTTGTGCCCCCACACCCATTGGGAGCACCACAGGTGTATTATTTGGAGAACAAGGGGCCAACCACTTGTCCACTACTTTTGGGAGTTCTATTCATCATTATGGCACTTATGGACTTCATCAAACTTCCTAGAAGGCCCATCGACATGTATTATTGATCATTCAACCTCTTGAGAGACTTATTCTTTTGTTTATGAGCTAGTTTGGTGCGCTTGTCCCCAAAAGTTAGTTATTTTGCACATTATTTTATTCTAGGGGCTAATGTAGGCCTAATTAGCTAAATAGAACTCATTAGAAGTGTATAGATACAAGTGGTGAATTCATTTTAGCATCATCACTTGGATTGGAGTTGTATCTCTTTAGAGAATTTCGCTATCCTTCTTGGAGGACAATTTTGGAGCATGGAATGAATTTCGATGTTTGGATTATTTTCTCTTATCTTGGAGCTTCTTGATTGACAAAGTTTTAATGGTTGGATATACTCTTAATACATGTAAGTACATTTTAATGCTATTTTCTCCTTCTATTTTGTCACATACATTGTTGTTGGGATTTCACTATACTAGGGCTAATTTATTGCATCCATTTATGCGAAGTTGTGGAAATTTGGTTTCTTGATAGTGATGCTTCATGTATGGGCCATGTATTATGAAAGAATGTTCCTAGAGATGCTTCTTCACTGGAATTCATCTTGATAAGCCATCTATTTTGCAAAACGAAGTATAAAGCTTTTGAGTTTGCTTTTGCTGCTGCCGTAATGCTATGCAAAGTTGTCTTTGAGGCCTCCTTGACATAGAAAATTTGATATCCATAGTCATAATTACTCGACTCCAAAATCTCCCTAAAGGACTAGGCATTGGTCCATCACAAGGGTGATCACCTTAAAATTATTTCCTTCTCTTACCTTCTCTTTTCTCGGTCTAGCCCTCTAGGTCTCCCAGGGCATCATTTATCTTGCGAACCATCCGCTAGAAAAGTTCGATCTCTTGGAATCCTTTGTGCCGAGGTTTCTCCTAGGTACCCTCCAGTTTTGAAGCAATTCCGGCAGTGGGATTGTGAGATACCTCAAGCCCTAGCCTCAAGATCAATCTTGCCCTTGGTTTCCTTAGGCTAAAAGACCCCATTGGGATCCTCACCTTATCTTGTATTGAAAATTCGTTCTTTAGTCCTTTGCCCCTCCAGAATAGGTGATGTACATCATTGGTTGCTAAACCCCTTGGCCTTCTCTCGGGTCCACTTGGGTCCGTGTGGTCCCACAAGACATTGGGGGTAATTCTTCAAAGACCACTTGGAATCCAAGCCTTTACAAGATTTATGGTTAGAGGGCCTCCATTATGAGATACATTCCCTAAACCTTAACCTTGAAATTCCCTTTGAGCCCTTCCTTGAGAGCCTTCAACCTTGCCTCCCAAAGCAAGCAAGCTATATATCTGAGCTTCTCTTGTGAATAGGCCCCCTAGGATCACCTCTCACCCTATCATTGATCTACTTGTTTTGTGGTCCTCATTATATCGGGTCTCCTCCCATCGGTGAAAGTTCGTAAAGAGTAGGGCCCCTTAGCCCAGGTGACAGTGGGCTATTGCTCCATTGTTTCCCTTAATCTGGTAGCATCCCTCCAAGGACCTCCTTTTAGGGCCCTGCTAGTTTGAGTGGTAACAATCCTCCTTGATGTTCCTTGGATTGCTCGACCCTTATGTATCCCTTTTTGATGGTTTGATGTCCTCTTTGATGCCTTGACCTTTCTTGATATTCCTTTGATGGTCTTACCATGAGCTGCCTTTCCTTGTCTTGTCACTTTAGCTTTGATACCATGTTAAGAAATCTAGGGCAACTATGTTAGGTGATTTCTCTTACTTTGATAGCTGGTTGCAATGTATTTTAAACTTAACTTGATTAGCTTCTTCTTTCATTTATTATTATTATGTTCTTATCATCAAACAACTACCAAACCATAAAGAACATTGAGACAAGAAGACACAAGATATAGGCTATTAGCCAGGGCCAAAACCTCTCCTCTTGAGAGGAAAACCCACAAAAACTCTTCTCTTCTTATAAAACTTCAATTGACGAATTCCAACACCCATGACCCTTGAGCAAGACCCCTCCAAGGCGAAGTCAAATCACTTCTTTGATCAACTCTTTTTCCACAAAGTCAACGTTGGTCAAACTTGCTGCGACGCTACAAATTTCGGCTTCTCTTCAAATTTTCGGCCTCTATCACAAGTCTGCAACTCTTGGCTTGCCTGTAATCTCTATGGTTCCACCCAGGTGAACAGATTAGGGCAGATTTGCAAGTTTTATCTTCTTCGCTTGGGATGATCCTTCTTCCTTGACAATTCGGCTTAGCAAACTGATCCTTGACACCTTGTTTCAGCCTCCTGAAGTGACTGTAATTCTTAATCTTCGTTGTAGCAGAAAGCAACCTAAATATCTCGCGCATGTGAGGTGTGTGGCCCAAAAAAATCCTTCTAAACTTCGTTTTTCGCCTCCTTGGATACTCTCTCTTTTGTTGGATATACTTGAGCTTCTTGTGCTTCAAAAACGAAATTAATTTATGCCCTTACAAATGAGGTCGAGCTCTCTATATATAGGCTTTCTGTTACTGCTTGTGGGCTGACTTGTCACTGTTCCTAGGCCAACTTGTTGCTTGCATGTTGACAAGGTCTTGGAGGTTCTTTGACTCCAATTTTGATTCAAATAAATTTTCTTTACAATATATAACATGCCAAAAAGGGTCTTCTGTACATGACATTGAACCTTATAACTTGTAGACTCAATGATAAGCCCTAGAAGCACTCAATGGGTGCTTGACCTATAAATCAAATAACCTTGAGCATGAAATCTATGCCTCAAGAATGACAATAATAAATTTATTTTCTCTTTACATCAAATACATAAAATCATGATTACATATGTCATTATGAAGACTGAACCTAGTCACATATTTCAACAGTTTGACCAGACTGTAACTAGCCACTGGATCCTCTGATTGAAAAAATTCCATGTGGCATGGAATCCTCTAGTCATGCTCTATAATTTGAGCATGGGTTGACTTTTTGACCACCTGAACCACTTTGCATTGGTAAATGTGAATTACCTCGGGAAACATGAAAGTTGACAAATGAGACTACTATGCTATGAGAGATGTAATGAGAAATACTGCGCCAAGGCCAAGGTCACCTACAAACTCTATAGACACGAAACCATATGGAATGACATAGGTGCACCTTGACGCAGGGTAAACTGGCCCATACATTGGTGATCACCCCTACAAAGACAAGGCTCCCATAGAACCATGAGTCCTCATGAAAAACCTCCCAAGGTCCTCCTATTCTGTTAGGGACGAGATTTCCAAGATGAAGCTCTCAAGGGACAATGCATGGTCCGACCAATCATAATGAATACATATTCAAAAGGCAAGGCACCAAGTCCGGGATGCCTAATACATGGCCTCACATGGTTTTTTACAAGGCTTTGACTTGTGACCTTGGGCTTACAATGGTGATAAACGATGTGTCTGAATTTTTTTATGTACCACCACTGATGGAGGGGTAATAGGTTGGATAATAGTGCTTTCAAGTGAGTTTGTGTCAGAGTGCAACTACAAGCTTATTGCAAAGGGTGATGCCATTAATTTGATCTAATATCCATTCCATTATCAATGAAGTCGGAATTTTTATCTTATCCTCATTGCCTTATTCTTTGACTTTCTTTCATATCGTTATAAGTGTATTCATTGAATAGTTTATGTATGCAATAGTACAACGGTATACTTTATCTTATTGATACAAGGTAAGCAAGTTATTGAAGGATGAAGAACAAGGGCTGGCTCCAAAATCAAGAATGACTAGTATAATATATGTGATTAGAGGCTATATATGGGTGAATTGCTTGCTTCTAGTTTAACTTGTTGATTTTATTTCCAACATGCCCTAAACATTTTAGTATGGGACAAATTCATAGCCTTAAACTTATTGTCCATTATTTTTCTAAAAACCATTGTAGCAACTTTTGCTTGTGAAATTGACAAACTCTTGGGCTTTCTAGTTGCTAAAGTTTTATTGTTGTTTTGAATTAGCACTACAAATGAAACTCATCAAACTCACCCCACTTATAATCTAGTGCTTTATGCTTGCTGAGCTGTGAACCTAGGTCATTAATGTGCAACACCCTATCTCAACCACTTGACATGGCAACAGACACCTATTCTAGTTTTTATGATCTCTTCTATCCATTTTTTTAATTTGTTTCATGTGGTAGGTATTGTTGAGAGGCCTTTCCTTTTTAAATATTCATATATGTTCTTTTTCACTATCGCATGTAATGTCTTTTTCTAAATATTTTGCCTTTCAAGCCAACTATCTTTGAAGTTTTATACTTTTTCTGAACATTTAGGTTGGGTTTTCTCAATTTGTGATTAAGTAGTATAATATATGCAATTAGAGGCTATATATGGGTGAATCCCTTGCCTTCTCTTAAACTTGTTGATTTTATTTCCAACATGTTCTAAACATTTTAGCATGGGGTGAAATGATAACGTAAATCTTATTGCCCGTTCTTTTTCTAAAACACATTTTTGGCAACTTTTGCTTGTAAAATAGACAAGCTTGCTAAATTTCTATTTTTTTTTTTTTTTTTTTTTGAATCAAATGTTGCATATGAAACCTGTCAAACTGCACCAACTTGTAATCTTTGGGATTTGAACCTAGATCATTAATGTGGCAATGCCCTATCTCAATCACTATACCACCGGGAAATGACCATCTATTCCATTTTTTTGACTTCTTCTATCCCATTTCTTTTTAATTCTTTTGTATGGTAGGTAATGTTGGGATGCCATTCTTTGCTGAAGATTCATATCTGTTTCTTTTACTATGAAATGGAATCTTTCATTCTAAATTTTCCTCTGTTCAAGCCAACTAACTTTGAAATTTTATGCTATTTCTATACATGTTCTCTCCATGTTTGCACATGAAACCATTTTTCTTAATAGTAATTTTAAAAATCCTCATTTTTCTATTGCAGTATGCTTGCTTACACTAGCAATTTAATTTCTTCCTTACTCCCTTAATTGTCTCTGCTATTATTTGGAATTGATTCGTTGCTCTTAGTTTAATTGCCATACGACATACTATGAAACTAGTAATTAATTTAAACATTTTGGTGCTTTTTTGGTCTGTTGCATCGAATTTTATTTATTTTTCTTTCCTTTGTTCATTTTCCTATTTATTTTTAGCTCTAATGGTGTGTAACTTTTTCATGTTTGTTTGCATATCCTTCCTTGTTGGTGTGCAACATCAAACACTTTCTGTGCAAAAAGAGACTAATAATTGGTCACATTGTTGCAGTACCATCTAAAACTTTGGGAAAGGATGCTTCAATTAGCAATGTTGAAGGCCAATTATTACATCTACGCCATCCAAAGTCAGGTGACAAGCAACGGCTGTTGTTAGTATTAATTAAATATGTTTATTGCGTTTTAACTTTAAACATGTAGGCATGAGAAATTTGATTGTAGAAAGTAAATCAAAATCCATTCTTTTCCTTCATTATAGTTGTGTGCTATGCAATTAAAATAATGCTTGCTTATTTGGATCCTTTGACATTGATTATTGTTGAAATGATCAACGAAAAATAATTTTGTTGAATTTTATTGCTGAAGAATAAATAACCTTTTAATATCATAACATTCAGTATGAAAATTGATTGTATCGTGCTAATATGTTTTATGTAATATAATTTTACCATCTAATAAATTGACTCTTGTATCTTACAGCAGACAAATGTTTCAATAGGTAGTTCTTTTATTAATGCATAAAACAAACAATGCAAGATCTCAGAAATTTTGGATGATTCAAGTTTTTTTGTAGTATTGTTGGTCTAATAAGAACATTCAGTAACCCATATATTGTTAACCACCATAAATTTCCCAAGCTTCTATACATTTCATGGCATATCTAGAATCCATTTTGTCCTACAATTGGCCTTCATGTTGGTTTGCTTCCCATGTAAGCATCCCTTCATTTAGGGTGGCATACAATAGTGTCAATATGCAAGCATTTGAAGAAGTGAATTGTTATATACATGCATGGAAATCTTGCTCACAGGCTTCAAGGATATGTATTTTTGTCCATGGTAAAACAACTATGTTGAAATTTGGTTACCAGAGGACAGGTGGTTCCCTAAGGCTTTGATCTTTGGCCTAGGGAAAAGTGTCCAAAAGAATTTAATTTTTCTTCTAAAGTGACTTTATAAAGTTATAAAGTCAAATATAATTTAAAAGTGAGTTTAAGTGATAAAGTTACTGAAGTCTAATTTTAAAGTGACTTTAATAAAGTCAATGTAAAATTAGAAAGGAAAAGTGACTTTGGAAATAAATGACTAAGTGGGTCTTTATTAAAGTGGGGTGAAATAAAAAATAGAAATTGAGATTTAAATGAGCATTTAATCTCAGCCCTAGATCTCAATCTATTTCAGCCATTGGATTTAGGGATTCCCCAAAAGTCACTTAGGGTTAGGTTAAAGGAGGGAAAGGAGGAAAAGGTCATTCATTTTTTCATGAGCAGATTGAGAGAAGGAGAAGGAGAGAGCTGGAGATTTTTCTGAGCAGTGAGAAGGAGGAGGGCAGCAGCAGTGATATTCAGCAAATCCGTACAGCAAGAGCAGAGCACGAAGTTTGAGGCAAGAGGGCACGAATTTTGAGGGAGGAAAGACAACATTTAATGTTGCACGTTTTTTGAAGTCCATACAGCAGTTTGAAGGCACGGTAATCGAGGTCCGTACAACAGGAGAGAGGGTTGTTTTTTGAATCCGTACAGCAGAAAAATCAGCGCTGAAATCGAGGTCGTACAACAGATTTAAGGCAACCGTACAAGTTTTTTCGAGGCAGCCGTACAATAGTTTTTGACAGGCCGTACAACACGTTTTTCGAGGCAGTCGTATAGTCGTACAACACAGATTTCAATGCTGTCCGTACATCATTTAATGCTGGACTGTTTGCTGTAATTTCTGTTTTTGTGGGCACGGAAACCGAGGTGGAGTTTTGGCATGGTTTTCGAGATAAGTACAGTTTTTGAGGTTGCTATAATTTTTGCTGTGTAAATTTCTGTCTCACTGTAAAAAGCATTTTTCAGAAAAATAAAGAGAAGCTTTCAGACCGGTTTTCCCCAAGAGTTGTAGGGGGTTTTTCCAGGGTCATGTTGACCAAAAATATCTGTGTTAAAATGTGTGAATGACTGTTTTAGGCTTGCTGATTTTTATTTCTGCATTTTCCAGCATTCTGTAAATTTTCCAGAATTTGTGTTTTCAGCAAAAATTTATTTTCCAGTTTGTTGAATGTAAGGATATGGGAAAGGGCATTTAACTATTTGGAGAAATAAGGTGAAACTGAAAACCGGGGTGGGAAAACAGGAAATTTCTACATGGTATCAAAGCTTGAGTGCTGAAAGTGCAGTTTGGGACAGCAAGGAGAAAAATACAGCCTGCTGATTTTTTCACTCAGAAAATTCCAGCAAGCTGATTTTTCACAAACAAAATTTTTATCTTTACTACAGCAGTGCTGTTTTTCAGTTTTAGGATAGCAGGATGTCATTGGGATTGAGGGTGGAGGATAGGTTGGATGGGCATACCAATTACAACGTTTGGAAGGAGAGAATGCAGAGTATCTTTGAGGAGGCAGAAGTCTGGGATATCATGGTTCATACCCAACAACAACCTGTTAATGTGCCTACTGATGCTACTCAGTTGGCAGCATATAATAGGAAGAACAACAAGGGTAAGAGACTGATTCTAGACGGAATCAAAGACCATTGCATTCCTCATGTGAGAGGAAAGAGAAATGCTCATGAGATGTGGACAACATTGTCCAATCTCTACCAAAGTACCAATGAGAACCGGAAAATGGTCCTGAAGGAGAAGCTGAAAACTATTAAGATGAGTAAGACTGATAGTGTAGCTGGATATCTCACAAAGATTACTAATGTGAGAGATGAGTTGGCAGCAATTGGAGAGGTCATTCCACCCACTGAGTTGGTGCGGATAGCAATGAATGGCCTCCCCAGTTCATGGATGAACTTTGTTGATGGGGTTTGTGCACGTGAGACCCTTCCCACATGGGAGAGGTTTTGGGATGATTGCATTCAGACAGAGATCAGGAAAGGTTAGCTTGGGGCAGCCAAGCCAGTTGAGCAGGATGAGGATGTAGCACTGTTGGCAGGAGGCAAGAAAGGCAAAGGCAAGAAGCAAGCTTCCACAAGCAATGGTGGGGGCAAAGGTAAAGGTAAAGGTAAATAGGGTAACACACAGAAGGACTATTCCAATGTGAAGTGTTGGAATTGTCAGAAGATGGGACACTATGCAGTTGTGTGTCCGGAGAAAAAGAAGAAGAAGGGGAAGAACCAGAGCATGGCAGCATCAACAGAGGTTGAGGACTTTGCAGATTGCTTTGACTGGGAGTTTGGGTTCATTGCGTGTGAGTCCTCTAGTGCAGGATTACCTGCCACAGAGGTTCAAAGGGAGCATGCATTTCCCTCGACTAGCGGAGCATCTTCGGGTATCTGGTATGTGGACAGTGGGGCTTCACGTCATATGACAAGAGTCCGTGAGTACTTCTCAGAGCTTTCAGAGAGTGGCACTGATATAGAGGTAGTACTCGGTGATGACAAAGTTGTTAGAGCAGTCGGTGTGGGAACACTGACATTTCAGAGGGAGTCTAAACCTCCCTTGAAGGTGTCAGATGTTCTTTATGTGCCAGTGATGAGGAAGAACCTCATATCCGTCCGCCTTGGAGGACGAGGATATGAGATACCGTTTAGGGGTGGACAGCGATGCATCCTAGGGGCGCCCCCCCCCGATTCGGGCCTAGGAGTATGTACGCCATGCAAAGGTGTACAAGTTTGCATTTCAGTCCCTTTTGGCATTGAGCAGCAGTACCGACAGCAGAGCTAGCAGTTCTGAGCAGTGTGAGATTTGGCACCCCAGGATGGGGCACATGCATCATGGAGCCTTGAGGACTTTGCGGGAGATCACTACAGGTGTGCCAGAGTTCAGTACTGATCACTTTGATACTTGCAGAGGATGTGCGATGGGCAAGTTTGCCAAATCCCCTTTTCCCAGCAGTGACAGCAGAGCGACTGGGATACTTGATTTGATTCATTCCGATGTGAGCGGTCTGATGTCTCATGTTTCCTTGAGTGGATATGAGTACTATGTGTTATTCATTGATGATCACTCCAGGAGGACCTGGATTTATTTCTTGAAGACCAAGAGTGAGGTCTTCAAGCGGTTTCAGGAGTTCAGAGCTCTTGTGGAGACACAGACAGGTCGGAAGATCAAGTCCCTGAGGTCTGACAATGGAGGAGAGTACACCCTTGGAGAGTTTGTTGACTATTGTGCGGAGGCAGGCATTAGGAGGGAGCTCACTGTTCCTTACAACCCCCAGCAGAACGGGGTTGCGGAGAGGAAGAACAGATCCATCGGAGGGGTTGCCAAAGCCATGTTACATGATCAGGGGTTGCCATTGTTTTTGTGGGCAGAGGCCTGCAACACAGCTGTTTACTTGCAGAACAGGAGTCCGCATCGTGCCTTGGGGCACATGACTCCTGAGGAGGCTTTTTCTGGGAAGAAGCCTGATATTGGTCATCTTCGTATCTTTGGGTGCATTACATACTCCTACATACCCAAGGAGAAGAGGACCAAACTAGAGCCCACCGCAGAGAAGGGTATCTTTTGGGCTACAGTGAGACCTCAAAGGCCTTTCGGATTTACATTCCTGCACAGAGGAAAGTTGTTGTCAGGCGGGATGTGAAGTTCGAGGAGGATAGGGCCTTTAGGAGGTCACGAGAGTTAGAGTATCTGGATCAGCCAGACTCCTGCCAAGGGCTGAGGCAACATGTGATCCAAGGGGGATCAGAGGATCCTGGAGGTGCATCTAAGTGACGATGTCGTGTCCACAAGGAATGGCTCTAAAGTCGGGAGGGTGGTGCTAATAAAAGCATGTAGAGCAAATTCACGTATAGCTCACTGAGAGTCCACCGATGGACAGGGCCTACACGGTACCTCGCCTTATAGGTTCAAAAAAGTGTGTGAGGGCAACAGACAGAGCGGCCAGAGTTCCTCGGGGTTCTCGATGAGGAGGAGGAGTTTTATTCTCCAGCGGGAGAAGTGGGCTCAGGGAAGAGGAAGCCCAAGTGGCTTCAGGACACCTTGAGAGATGCCACATCTGTTGCTGAGCCTAAGAGGCCGGTCAGAGAGAGCAGACCACCTAAGAGGTTTTGTAGCTATATGGCAATGGCTACCAGCATCCTTGACTCTGAGCCTTCTAGCTATGAGGAGGCAGCCTAGGTATCTCTTCACTGGAGAGGCTACAGAGGAGTATTCTTCTTAATAAGAAGAATGACAAGCCTGAGGCAGGCCCGAGGCAAATCCGTGTTATTTGCATGGCTTTACAGCAAAGTATGTCGTTGGGGAGGCAAGATTGAGAAATTCAAAGCGAGGTTTGTGGCT
Source organism: Pinus albicaulis (assembly GCA_034641835.2). NCBI lineage: Eukaryota > Viridiplantae > Streptophyta > Pinopsida > Pinales > Pinaceae > Pinus > Pinus albicaulis. Next base: position 458,423,540 of record CM076580.1, on the reverse strand, counting down.
AGAGGGTTCTCCTAGGTAGAGGGAGTTGATTATGAGGAGACATTCGCTCCCGTGGCTCGATATACTTCGATCCGCTCCATTATATCGATAGCAGCAGAGATGGGTTGGAAGATCCACTAGATGGATGTGAAGACCGCATTTCTCAATGGCTTCATATAAAAGGAGGTGTACATTGAGCAGCCACAGGGCTTTGAGGTGCATGGGAAGGAGTCCCATGTGTGTAGACTGAAGAAGGCCCTTTATGGCCTGAAGCAAGCTCCCAGATCTTGGTACTCCAGGATAGATACATACTTGCAGGAGATGGGTTTCACAAAGAGTGAGGCAGATCCGAAACTTTACTATATTGTGATAGGTGAGGAGCCTCTCATTCTGGTGCTGTATGTGGATGACTTAGTCATTACAGGTGCAGAGAGACTCATAGAGCACTGCAAGAGAGATCTTGCTGCGGAGTTTGAGATGAAGGACATCGGCTTGATGCATTACTTTTTGGGTTTGGAGGTGTGGCAGGAGGAGGGGCATTTCTTCCTGGGGCAAGGGAAGTATATTGTGGACATCCTTGGCAGATTCCACATGGAGGATTGTAGACCCGTGTCGACACCGATGATCACCAACTGGAAGCAGCTTCATGCTTCGGATTCCGAGTTGGTGGATCCCACATTGTACAGACAGCTGATTGGTTCCTTGATGTATTTGGTCAACACTAGACCAGATATTTGTTTTGCAGTCAACACGATGAGTCAGTTTATGTGTGAGCCTAGGAAGGTTCACTGGGTGGCTGCAAAACACATTTTGCGATACTTGCAGGGGACAGTGGATTATGGTCTGGACTACAGGCAGGGGGATGGAGTGAGATTGGCAGGTTACACTGATTCTGATTGGGCAGGTTGTGCTTCTGATAGGAAGAGCACTTCTGGGTGTTGTTTTGGGTTGGGTTCGGCAGTAGTGTCATGGTTCAGCCGAAAGCAGCAGTCAGTAGCATTGAGTTCAGCGGAAGCAGAGTATATGGCAGCCAGTCTAGCTAGTTGTGAGGCCATCTGGCTTCGCAAGATGTTGTTTGGCTTATCTGGTCAGCCGTTGAGACCTTCAGTGATTTACTGTGATAATCAGAGTTGCATTAAACTCACGGAGAATCCAGTATTTCATGACAGGTCAAAGCATATCGGGATCAAATATCATTTCATTAGAGACTATGTTCAGAAGGGAGCTGTGAAGCTTGAGTATATTCCCACTGATGAGCAGGTTGCAGATATTCTTACCAAAGCCTTACCACGAGGCAAGCATGTCTACTTCAGAGACAAGATGGGTGTGGTGAGGAACACCTTCCTTGGTAAGAGGGAGTGTTGAAATTTGGTACCGGAGGACAGGTGGTTCCCTAAGGCTTTGATCTTTGGCCTAGGGAAAAGTGTCCAAAAGAATTTAATTTTTCTCCTAAAGTGACTTTATAAAGTTATAAAGTCAAATCTAATTTAAAAATGACTTTAAGTGATAAAGTTACTAAAGTGACTTTATAAAGTTATAAAGTCAAATCTAATTTAAAAGTGACTTTAAGTGATAAAGTTACTAAAGTCTAATTTTAAAGTGACTTTAATAAAGTCACTGTAAAATTAGAAAGGAAAAGTGACTTTGGAAATAAATGACTAAGTGGGTCTTTATTAAAGTGGGGTGAATTAAAAAATAGAAAGTGAGATTTAAATGAGCATTTAATCTCAGCGCTAGATCTCAATCTATTTCAGCCATTGGATTTAGGGATTCCCCAAAAGTCACTTAGGGTTAGATTAAAGGAGGGAAAGGAGGAAAAGGCCATTCATTCTTTCATGAGCAGATTGAGAGAAGGAGAAGGAGAGAGCTGGAGATTTTTCTGAGCAGTGAGAAGAAGGAGAGCAGCAGCAGTGATATTCAGCAAATCCGTACAGCAAGAGCAGAGCACGAAGTTTGAGGCAAGAGGGTACAAATTTCGAGGGAGGAAAGACAGCATACAACAGGAGAGAGAGGGTTGTTTTCTGAATCCGTACAACAGAAAAATCAGCGCTGAAATCAAGGCCGTACAGCAGATTTAAGACAGTCGTACAGCACATTTTTCAAGGCAATCATACAGCAGTTTTTGACAGGCCGTACAACACGTTTTTCAAGGCAGCCGTACAGCACAGATTTCAATGCTGTCCGTACAGCATTTAATGCTGAACTGTTTGCTTTAATTTATGTTTTTGTGGGCACAGAAACCGAGGTGGAGTTTTGGCACGATTTTCGAGATAAGCACTATTTTTGAGGTTGCTGTAATTTTTGCTGTGTAAATTTCTGTCTCACTGTAAAAAGCATTTTTCAGAAAATAAAGAGAAGCTTTCAGACTGGTTTTCCCCAAGAGTTGTAGGGGGTTTTTCCAGGGTCATGTTGACCAAAAATATCAGTGTCAAAATGTGTGAATGACTGTTTTATGTGTGCTGATATTTATTTCTGCATTTTCCAGCATTCTGTAATTTTTCCAGAATTTGTGTTTTCAGCAAAATTTATTTTCCAGCTTGTTAAATGTGTTAGCCACCTATATTTCTCCATTATATCAGCTGGTGGCTAAATATTCTGTGCAGCCTTCAAGAAACAAATTCAGTCCTGAAGTTGTTGGTGCTTGAAGTCTGTTGGTAAAATCATAAACTGCTGGTTGGTTCTTCATACTTTTCCTTCTCCCAGCCTCTGATATTCCATAAAAATCCTAGTCAAGTACTGCTGCATCCCTTTTCCTTTCCCCTCCCTTGCCTCCATCTTACCTTCATCCTCCCATTTCCATTTATTCATAAAAAACCCCACTAAACCATATGTTATTCCTTATCACTTCATTAATCTCATTTCCCAAGGTTAAAAACCTATTTTTTAGCCTTATCATAATTATATTTCTTTCCGAAATTCTTTGGAAAACCATAGAAAATACATGTTTCTATGCGTTAGGCTTAAGCCCCTCAGGCTAAGCCCCTACCTTTTCTTCCTCCATATGCCCCTACGCCAGAACCACGTGCCAAGTCAGACAGGCGCTTAACTCTTGAAATTTATTTTCTGCCCGAAAGACATTGAAAAACCTTCGTAAAACGCAAAAATCGGGTTTTATTTTATTTTTCATAAAGTTTTCCACCAAAGAAATTATGTTAAAACTCGACCGTCGATCTGCTCCACAGATCAACGGTGCGGAGCACCCCTCACCTGGTGAACCCCCTTCCCCCGCGCCGTTTTTTAGAAACCACCGGTTTCCATTCCGCACTGCCTTTCGAGCCTCGGCAGTTTTATCCCGTCGGCCAGCGATTCCATACGCTGGCCGACACGTGTCCTCCGCCCCGTTTCAAAACTGCCTCGCTGTCACATCGCCCGCGCATTATTCTTCGGACCATGGCCCCGCAGCGGGATTCACCTCCACCGTCGGATTTGGGCCCTCCCATCCGACGGTTGCTGATCGCCTCTTCTGCCCGGCCTTTAACGGACTTGCCTACCCGTTAACTTCCCCCGGCGCGTTTGAAAGCCGATCTCCGCCGTCGATCTCTGCAGATCGACGGTTCCCATGCAAAATCCCGATTCCATTGTACAGTCCACCTTTTCCCCCCGTTGACTTTCCGAAATGCTCCCGACCGTTGATCGCAATACGATCAACGGCTCCGATTGCTCCATTTTCCCGCACGCCCTCCAAAGTAGATTGACCTATAAACCAGATTTTTTACGTGTTTTTTGTATTTTTTGCAGGGAAGAAGTCATTTGTTCGTGTTTTAAACAGGGTTTCTCAGACCTGGAGGGTGACGATCCTCTATGTCTCGATTTCTCCGTGGAAATCACCTACAAAGCCATTTTTCACGTCTCATCGGTGTTTCCAACGGCATTGATGGCTTTTTCTACCTGCACAGCCCTGCACAGCAAGGAATACCATCAGAATCAACGCAGAGAAGGAGTATCGGATTTTGAAGACAAAATGAACCAGAGCAGCAGATTAGTGGACAGATTGGCGGGGATTACGGCTAAGACGGTTATCAAAAGCCTAATCCCCGGCTCAGAACACAGATTAAAGCAAAACCTAAAAGTGTTCATCAGACATATTGCCTCCACCGCCATACTTTGAGGCAAATTGATTCCTCAACCACCGCAATGCCACCTATTGCCTCAAAATGCTCGAACGGAGGCTGAATTTATTGAACAGGATCAGATATTATGCCTCAGAACAGCCAAAGAAGTTATTTCTGCCCCAGATTTAATGACAGAATGTTAGCAGAGTAACCCTGATAGTACACAGAGCCTCAAAGGTCAACAAAGCTCCCTCCGAGCTTACTTCATAAGTGTAAACACATTAATGCAGTGGAACACCTGTATAATTTCTTCATCGAGCCTCCCAGGGCCAGGAAGACATTAATTCTGCATTAATTGTATTTGAGATCTTTTTATTAGATCTCACCTCCTCATCCTTCCATAAATACTCCAGAAGAAGATGAGTGAGGGGTTGGATTGTTTGGTTGTTAATGTAAATTGCTGAAGCATTGTAATGTAATTGAGCTGGGAACTCTTGACTGTAAATAGTGGTTTCATAGGCTCTTGGAGCTCTGCTTGTAACAGATAGGTTAGGTTGTGAAGAGAGATGGATTAAAACACTGGATCTGAAGATTGTAACTGGTTTGAAGCATCAATACAAGCTGATTTATGGGATCCTGGTCTATGCCGATGGTGATGTTATTCTCACTGTAACTTGTATTTTGTTTCTGTTTTCAATTTGTTTCATTTTCCACTATAAAGAACAGTTTAAACAGGGTTAGGACTTCATCACATTTGTGATACCTGATTCTGTCTCGCCGTAGAAATCTTTATTCCAATGTTTTCTTCTAATTGTGTTATTTAGAAATGATTTAATTCAGTCTAAGTACAGAGATGTTGGCGTTCCCTCATCTTTTCGTCACTGCTGAATGTTTTTTTTTAAATGTTACCTTCAATATATGTTGTGTAAGGATGAATTGAGGAAATCAAAGGTTAGCCCTGAGTTCCTTTCTTGTTTGCTCAACTATTTGATTGTTTCCCTTGGGATGTGTTAAAAGCTGACTAGTTTCGAAGTACTTATCAGATCTTAGGCCATTCTGTGTTAACTTTGTGATCGTCTTGGAAGTAGCTAAGTAAAGAAGAGCTAGGAGAGGATTATGGTGAGCCCAGCCCGCTAGTTTCCACTCCAAAGGTTGCCTTCAAGTTTCTTGCTTATTTTCAGTCTGAGTGTCGGCTCGATGTTCAAAGACTATGTATTCTAGTTTGCCTATATTGGAAGTCAGTCAGTGCTTTGATAGTTCAAAAGTACTTACTATCCTGGTCATTTCTATCAGACATCTGTTATTTCTCTTTTTCTTATCAGTCCCTCCTCTCCCACCATCCGTACAACCAGCCTGAAGAGACCCACACAGATGACTTCATCCCATAGATTCATCTCAATCCGAAGTGCTTCAATGAAATTTCATAGACTCATACCCATGATTGAAAATTGCATACTCTGACATGATCAAAGCTTATTTTGTTTACTTCCAACTTCTCACCTTTGAACCTCTTTGCATATAGATCTTTCCGCTTCAGGCAGCAGCTACGTTCAACCATCCGAGAAAACCAAACAAACCCTTGGCCTTCATAACTAGCCTAATATCATCATCCTAAACTTCAAAGACAATATCCATCTTTGTACATATTGGAGAGATCCCTCTCCGGATTCAGGAGGGCTAGATCCTAGAATCCCAAAGTTGGTTGAAATGATGTTAACTCTGTAATCGGACTTTGCCAATCTTGCTTGTTACAGAGACCTAACAAAATGTATGGATATGGGAAAGGGCATTTAACTATTTTGGAGTAATAAGGTGAAACTGAAAACCGAGGTGGAAAAACAAGAAATTTCTACAATAAATGGCTCGAGCCCATGATGGGTCTTCCGGGAGTAGTGGGCCAATCATGACTAGATAGGATGATAAAATAGTGAAAATTTTATCTTAAGGATAATGAAGGTAGTGAGATTTCTAGAACTCACAATGTTCTATAAATTTTGTTTCTAGAAATCTGGGAATAGTTATTTAGTCATCATCAAGGCAAAAAGTACTAATGACTAACAATGACCATTCCCGAAAAACATGGATTTACTTTCTGAAGACCAAAGATGAGGTCTTTGAGTGTTTCAAAGAATTTAAGGCTTTGGTAGAAAATCTAACTAGAAAGCAGATCAAGAAATTGTGATCAGACAATGGTGGAGAGTACATTGATAAGGACTTCACGATGTTCTGCGCAAAGGAAGACATTAAGATAGAATGGACATCTCCATATAATCCGGAGCAGAATGGAGTTGCAGAGAGGAAGAATAGGACCATTGTGGAAGGTGCAAGGGCGATGTTGTATGATCAAGACATGCCCAAATTTTTATGGGCTGAAGCTTGCAATACAACAATGTATGTGCAGAACAAGGTGCCTCATGGAGCATTGGGTAAGGTTACTCCTGAGAGTGTGTTCACTGGCAACAAGCCTGAGGTGAACTACTTTAGGATATTTGGCAATATAGCGTGTTTACATATACCTGATGAGAAGAGGAAGAAGTTAGATCAAACTGGAGAGAAAGGATACCTTGTGGGATATAACGAAAATGTGAATTCATATTGCATTTATATTCCTGAAAGTAGGAAGATCGTAGTAAGACGGGACGTGAAATTCATGGAGGAGAGAGCCTCCAGGAGATCCTGATAGATGTCTACAGCTACGCAGTCTGAGGAGGATCCGCTAGTTCAGCCATAGCGGCCTACAAAAGATGGCTATAGTGCCTCTCCACGGAACAAGGATTCTGAGGAAAGTTCTTCTAAGGAAGTGCAAGAAGGAGAACAGGTGAATCCATCCACCACTAATGGAAGGAGGAGCAAAGAACTCCAATAGACTCTGAGGGATGCAAAGGGATTTATTAGAGCCCCTATAAATAAGAAAAGGGAATGCAAGCAGCCAGACAGGTACCAGGCACTGGTAGCATACGTTGGAGAACCCTCTAGTTTTCAAGAGGCAAATCAACATCAGGTGTGGGTAGACGCTATGGTGGAGGAGTATAGCTCTATCATGGAAAATGATGTATGGGAAGTAGTCCCTAGACCTCAGAACAAATCAGTTTTAGGATCAAGGTGGATATAGAAATTCAAAGCCAGATTTGTGGCAAAGGGGTATGCACATAAGGAAGGAATCGACTATGAAGAAACCTTCACCCCCGTAGCTCGGTACACTTCAATCAGATCCGTCATCTCTCTTGCAATGTAGATGGGACGGGAAATTCACTAAATAGATGTCAAGACAACGTTCTTGAATGGGGTGATAGAAGAGGAAGTGTACATAGAACAACCAGAGGGCTTTGAGACGCATGAGTAGAAGACTCATGTGTGCAGGCTTAAGAAAGCCTTGTATGGACTGAAGCAAGCCCCTAAAGCATGGTATGGGCGAAGTGATAGCTACATATCGAAGATGGGATTTGTCAAGAGTGACATAGATCCCAACCTCTACTATCTGAGAGTAGGGGATGAGCCGTTAATTTTGGTATTATATGTAGATGATTTGTTTTTGACTGGATCATCTAAGCTCATCAAGGACTGCAAGGAAAATCTGGCTATAGAATTCGACATGAAGGATCTAAGGCAGATGCACTATTTTCTTGGTTTGGAGGCTTGGCAACAAAAGGGAGAAATCTTCCTTGGGCAAGGAAGATATACTACAGAGATCCTAAAGAGATTTCAAATGAAGGACTATAGACCCATGGCTACGCCAATGATCACAAACTGGAAGAAGATCGACACGTCTGAGGATGATGAGGCTGACCCTACCTTGTATAGGCAGCTCATAGGATCATTGATGTATCTGGTCAACACTAGACTAGACATATGTTATGCCGTGAATACCCTCAGTCAGTTCATGGTAGAAACCAAGGAGGGCTCATAGGGAAACAACTAAACATGTTCTCAGATACTTGAAGGGGACAATCGAGTTTGGATTGAGGTACACCAAGGGAAATGAAATCAAGTTGAGTGGGTTCATTGACACAAACTGGGCTGGAAGCCGAGTAGATCGAAAAAGTACCAGTGGGTACTATTTCAGTCTTAGATCAGGAATGAATTCCTGGTGCAGTAGGAAACAAAAATCCGTGGCACTGAGCTCAGCCGAGGCTAAAAATATGGTAGCTAGCACAGCTTCATGTGAGGCCATATGGCTTCGTAAGTTGCTCATGAACTTGCTCAAAAAGAGGCTGGAACCGACCAGAATTTTGTGTGATAATCATATTTGCATCAAGCTCTTTGAGAATCATGTGTTTCATGATCGGTCGAAACACATTGACATTAGGTGTCATTTCATCAGAGACTATGTCCAACGGGGAGCTGTATAGTTGAAGTACATTCCTACAGGGGAACAGGTGGTAGATATCCTCATGAAAGCTCTGGGTAAGATTATGTTTACTTACTTAAGAGAAAAGATGGGGATGGTCAAGAACCCTTTCTAGTAGAGGAATGGGTGGTCTTGAGATTGAGAGGGAGCTGCAGTATGGATGAGGCAGTGGCAGAGATGGTGTCAAGGGCAGTAGTACAGAGGGTAGCAGCACAGAGATGAGGGGCAATAGCCAAGACATCAGCAGTGCAGGGGATGTTTCAGGTCAGAGCAAATGCAATTGATATTTTGCTTGGACACTTTCCTCGCTAAGAGGAACTGTTGATTTTGTAGCATTGGAAAGTGTTCCAAGTCTCATATTTTAGGAGGCTTGGACATTAGTATTCCAGAGAACCTAGAAACTGTTTGTGGAAATTCCACTCGGTTCATGCTTTATTAAAATAATTAATTATTTTAAAGTGATTTCTAAGTCTAAACTTATGGAAATTAAATAATCAAAAGGTATTAATAAAGCAGAGTGTGAATCTTCTAGAAAACGAAAATCAAGTCATGTTTTAATCTCAGCCATTCATTATAGATCTAATCTAGGCCGTTGATTCATCAACGAGAAGATTATAAGAAAAGGATTGAGGGTCATTTGGAAGGAAAGCCGAGCACACTCAGTACCCGAAGGAAATCAATTATGAAGGAATAGAATTCGATTTCAGAGGGAGAGGTTTTAGAGGCAAAGTTGTAGAAGTAGAAGGAGGAAGGGGGAGTCAGCAGAGGAAGAAGAAGGCAGGAAGAGGACGCAGAGGGGACAGCGCTGAGCAACATCACTGCTCCTCCACGTAGAGTGATGCAGTCCAGCGCAGTGACTGCACAGAAGACCACACAGAGTGACGCAAAAGGAGAAAGGGTGCCTCTCGTGTATGAAATTCTTCCGAAGGGTTCAAAAAAATTATCTCTGGTGTATTCTAGACATCTGCTCACCAAATTTCTGTAAAGGATTTCCACTGCTAAAGAATAATACAAAACCTCGTCTACTGCACCGGTTTTCCCACATTGGGTTTTTTCCGGGGACAATTGTCCAAAAATAACTATGTTCATGTGATTGTTTCTGTTGTGTTATATGCGTTATATTTGATTTTCTGCTTATGATTAAGCGAATACTGTAGTTGTGTTTATTTCATAATTTATTAAAAGTTTCTATAAATAACTTATCATAAATAAGTAGGCGAAATAAATCAATCACTGTAGTAGTATTTCAGCTTGAAAATTTCACAGGCAGCACAAAGCCACGCTAACGCAGCACAGAGCTTGAGAGGAGATCCACAGTTCTGTTGAGGAGCAGTCCAGATCTAGTGACCAGAGCAGCGTTGTGAGATCGGAGGGTCAGAGATTTGAGCATTCGGCCAATAGATCGATCAGCTAGAGGAGTGACGCAAAGGTATCGTAGTGACTGTGCATAGGCAGCGTGGGGCTAGCCATTTAGAGGATGGATCAATGTCGGATCGCTACTGATAGTGTGAGGTTATTTCTCACTTCATTTCTACTAGTTATATTCTCTATATCGGATAGCTAGTAAGGCATCCAAGATTGTATTTAAAAACCACTGCATAATAATACAAACCCTCAGCTACTGCACCGGTTTTCTCGCATTGGGTTTTTCTAGGGACATTTGTCTAAAAATAATGGTTTCATTTGTGTGCTTATTTCTTTCCTACACTATATTTTATTTCTGCAACATTTTTATATTTGTGTAGGTTGGAGTGTGATGTATTCAGTGTTTGCCATAGATAATTACAAATAAATCGTTAAGTAAAGATTAACAATTAGGTGAATATTTTCCAGTTTCTGCAATAGGATTCTAGTTTCATTAGAGAAAATTTCATCCTAAAAGTGGCATCCTAAGGAGAAATAATAAAATAATAGTTAAAATAATAAAATAAGAGTTGTGAATTTTGGAGGGAAAAGAAGAAAACTACTTTTTTTAATTGTATTTTCGGCTGATCTCCTTATGTTTACTCAAATTTCATGTTTGGACACTCACTAAATGCGTAATTAAATTATACATCCAACGAGTACCCATTATGCATACTTTTGAGAAGACTTGCATTGATAAAAATTGCTGATACATTAAAAAACGTGCTGAAACGAGTTTTTTTAATGTATCTGCCATTTTTATCAATGTGGGTCTTCTCAAAAGTATGCATAATGGGTACTCGTTGGATGCATCCAACGAGTGTATACGCTTGAAATTTGAGTAAACCTATAAGGAGATAAGTCAAAAATACAATTTAAAAAAAAAAAAAATCATCTTCTTTTCGCTCCAAAATATTTACATGTATTTTTTTTTAAATTTAAAAAATTTTGATTGGTTTACATATTATGACATGGAAAATACATGAAAATTTCAAGGGCACTTTTAGGTTGAAATTTCCTCTAATGTAAGATTTTTCACAACCACAACATTTTTGCATCAAAGCACATGATATTTGCAATAAGAATTGAAATGTTTTATCGCCCAAAAACTTCGATTAAAATTTTGATAAATGAAATTGCAAACATAAAACTTTGATGAAATTACGATTGTAAAAATTACAATAGAGAGAAAAAAAATCAATAAAAACGTGGATTAATAAAGTATTAGTCCTGCTAAAGACAAGTAATAATAATAACTCTATACGAATCAAATAATCGAAGGTCATGAATAACATGATACAGTCTTCCTAGAATCTTTATAAATATCATCTGATCTTCATATAATCTCTAAAATCAATAAATATCATCTGATCTTCATATAATCTCTAAAATCATAAGCATGTGAATGGCCCAGGGTTCTTAGTTGAATCGACTGTTCTTTATATCTTCCCACCTGCTGCTTTTTCATTTGGCACTTCATAGAAAAGGATCAACTAATTTACCACATGCTATTTTTCAGTGCACTTTTATTGAAGAAAATTTAACCTAAAGAAAATGACACCATATATATAAACTATTTTACATATATTAAGTCACCATAAACATCTGATTGACGTAGAGTTCATAGGTCCATGTCTTTCCACCTGCTACCTCTTTTGCGTGGCACTTTCATAGGAAAATTTTAACGTGATATGTGAATCTGTGGACAGACGCGTTTCTGCTGAGGAAGTCTGCCAGGTGTGAAGCCAAGTTTTAGGCAAGGTCAAAAGGTTCCCATGAATTGATAGTTCTTATTTCCAGAATCAAAGCCCCCCTGGCATAAATATACGAGGTAATGTGAACATGTGTAATTCATGAGTTTGGGATCCCTTGAAATCAGATGCATGCATTTCCCTTTTTCGCGGAAACCTAGAACATAGCCTTCCTTTCATTCTATTTTAAATTTTAATGTTGTACAGGGATAACTGGATTTGTGAATCTTGATACGCTTGGGAGATCCCAAATACATGAGAGGGATTGAAAATTCCCAGATAGATGACAGAGAATGCAAGCGCGAGAATGACGTGAATCGAACCTGATCCAGAGGAGACAAATGTCATTCAACCACAGCGCAAGCTACTCATTTTAGGTTTTCGCTCGATTACATTCCTACTCCATTGAAAGTTCTTGATGTAGTATCTTCTTTACAACATAGATATGTTCTCTGCTCCGTGGACTCCTCATAAATGTTTCCAAGAAGGAACATTATAAAATGACAGGAAATATTGTAAATTTAGTTGGCAAGAAAACCATATCCCACAAAACTGAACATGAATAAGGCTGTAAAGTGACTAGTAAGAAGGATTTAAAACTAAACGTTAGAAAGGACAGGGAAAGATAAGTGTCCGATTTTGTTCTGCATATTCAGAGAAACATCTTTAACAAACTCATTTTTTTAGGCCAAGACAATGGCAGAAGTTAGATCTGGAAGATCCATTTGAAAATGTCTAAGCACCAAGAAATGGGTTATGAGAAAACTCTGGAATAGCATTAGCTCTGGAACATAGATGCCAAATTTTAATACTCGTATTAATGTGCCATACAGAGAAAACATTTCACGTTAGCCTAACTGAAACATATAAATTATATAACTGAAGTGGGGACACCAGAAAAAATCAACCAAGAAAGTAATTGGAGTAAATAGAAATTGGCAATCACTCGTCCCTTACCCAAGACATTTTCAAAATTGAATTTGGGTAGATATAAAATGATATAAAGGTATACAACTGCCCAAGCATGTTGGAAACCATATAAAAGTTAAGCGTCCAGAGTATTTTATATGCCATTGTAATTTACAAAATGCAGATTATATTTTAGGGTGTCCTAAGCATAGTGCTGTTCGAGTGATGTGTTGCAGTTAAGCAAACGACGCAGGTGCTAAAGTTTCTACCAGAATCCATTAAATAAAATGAGGACACATTAGTTTTTATCTACATTCTACAACATTCACGAAACCAAAATTAGATTGAGTCCCTGAAAAATTGAGAGAACACTGCCAAGAGTGAAGAGACAAAAGAAATTTGGGACTGAGTTAGTCCAACAATTGCTAACTAGCTATGCGAAATGCACTGTGAATGAATTTTTGTGCAACCATATTGTGCACTGTCGCCTTAGTGAGTGCACAGGAGTCAACACAGGGGAACAACATTTAGGACCTGATCTGTTGAAAATTGATTCAAGCCCGTACGAGAAACTACGAAGTTTGTGAAACAATGTCTTAGCATGATAACATGTATTTCATCCATACCGTATTACTTCAAAGCTCATTCTAGAATTAGACTCTGAACAACAACAGCATATAGAAAAGGAAATGTTGTAAACATCATCAGTGAGACGAAGCAATTGGCTGATTCTAGAACTAGACTCTGAACAACCAGAACCTATTGAAAAGGAAATGTTGAAAACATCATCAGTGAGACAAGACAATTAAAAGAAAAGTCCTTTTAGTGAGACCGTGTGAAAAACCACAAACATGAAGAAGACTCATACAGTTGTGGCCAATAGAAATTCCACTGGGTTTTTATGCATAACATTAAAATCTTATTCTGCAAGGTAGTCTTATGCCTTCTTCACTCTAGCTATGAGGCAAACATAAAATCATAACCTGATGTTCCAACCTCCATTTCAAAGGTTTAGTCCATTACACATATACTCAAAGACTAAACCTTTCAAATGGAGGTTGGAACATGAGGTTATGATTCTCACGAAATTTCGGTGTTGTACCTTTTGCAAATCCTTACATTCTACTTCAAAACTCTTCTCAACGTGATCATTTTGCAAATTGAAAACTTTCACAGCAAGTAGTGTGCCATCACACAAAATTCCTTTGTAAACTGATCCATAACTACCGCTCCCCAAAAGGTTGGCCTCCGAAAATCCATTTTTTTGCTCTCGCAAGCTCTTGATATGAGATCCTTCGATGCTCTACTTTTTGGAAAATAGCTCGTCGAAAAGAAAAGTTTTGTGTTTGCAAGTTCAACTTTTGTGTTAGTGAATTCCTTCGCCAAAGAAATGCTAAACGTAGACAGCATAATATAAAACAAACACCAGCAACGGGAAATAGTACTTCTTTCAGAACTTTAGAATGGTTTCTTGACGATGAGCAAGCATGTAACAGAAACACATGTGGTCCACATAGGCCAGGATTTCCGGTTAAAGATATGATAATGGTTTGATTGGTGTAAAATTCTCCTCCTGATATTTCTCCTGTGAGATTGTTAAAAGATAAATTTAAATAATGGAGCATTTTCAGCTTGTTCAGGGCAACAGGGATTGTACTTGATAATGAGTTCGAAGAGAGATCTAAGATGATGAGATTTTGTAAATTTCCAAGTGAATCCGGAATAGAACCTTGGAAGACATTTTTGGATAAATTCAATGACTGTAGTGCTATGCAATTTCCAAGCATAGCTGGAATGAGACCACTCAATTGATTGGCAGAAATATCTATAGCTTGAGCCATTACAATCTTACTAATTTCTGCAGGCAACAGGCCTTCAAAAAAATTCCATGACAAATTCAAATAGAATTGGAGATTAAAAAGCTGAGCAATTTCTTGTGGTATTCTTCCATTGAATTTATTATCAGATAAGTCAAGCAATTCCAAATTTGTGCAATCTCCTAAACTGGTTGGTATCTTATCTGATAAGTAGTTGTGATGAAGAGAAAGGAATCTTAGTTGTTTAAGATAGCTCAAGGAGTTGGGAATTTTTCCAGAAAGCATGTTATTATGAAGGTACAAGAGACCGAGATGTTTTAATGGTTTGAAGGCATCCAAGATGTTTCCTCCCGATCTATTGTTCGCAAAACTCAATTGTTCTGGTTTACAAGGCTTTGCAATGATGGAATTCTACCATTGAAAAGATTTCCACTTAAATCAATAGAGATTAAGTTGCTAAGATTACCAATCTGCATAGGGATGTTTCCTTCTATTATGTTGTTTTTTAATGACAACTAACGTAGATTAGTAGAAAGCCTTCCTATGGTGGATGGCAAAATACCACTTAGTTTATTGGTGCCCAAGCCTAGTATTTCTAGGTGAGAACAATTGGTAAGAGATCTAAGAAAAGGCCCGATGGTACCACTGCCACTATCAAGTTGATTATAGTCCAATGTTAGTCGTTCAAGGAGAGATAGCTTACCCAGCCACTCAAATAGTTGTAATCTAGAAAAACTATTGTGAGTTTAGAACAATTACCAATGGAATTTGGTATATTTGGTATACTTCCACTGAGTTGATTTCCCCATAAATCGAATTCATTCAATTGATTTATTTTCGCACAAAACTCTGACGGGATGTGCCCTGTTAATCTGTTCTGGTAGATGAGTAACAAAGCTAAAGAGGAGATATTTGTCAAAGAAGTGGGAATAGTGCCTGACAATTCATTTTGAAAAAGAACAAGACCTACTAATTGAGTGAGGAGGCCTATTTCATGTGGAATGATGCCAGTGAGTTTGTAGTATAAATTTCTAAATCTGTCATTCCAGAAAGATTTGAAATAGAAGTGGGAATGCTGCCTGACAATCCATTCTTACAAAGAATAAGCTTTTGCAGACGAGTGAGGAGTCCGAATTCTTGTGGAATGTTGCCAATAAGATTGTTTCTGGAAATTTCCAGGTCAATCAAACAAGAAAGATATGACAAAGAAGGGGGAATGCTCCCTGACAATTCATTTTCGAAAAGACGAAGCGCTTGAAGATTACGGAGGAGCCCTAATTCTTGCGGAATGCTCCCGGTGAGATTGTTTTCAGCAATTTCTAAAAAAACCAACTCTGAGAGATTTCCAAAGGAAGAGAGAATAATACCTATGAAGCTGTTTGCTCCTAACAAACGACTCTGCAAACGTGCGAGGGAACCCAACTCAGTGGGGATACTCCCACTTAGAATGTTAAATTCGAGAGAAAATTCTCTCAGACGAAAGAGACGTCCCAGTTGAGGTGGGATATCGCCGTAGAGCGCATTATCTGAAAGATCAAGCGATTGGAGAAAAGACAAATTCCCTAGGAATGGAGAAATGGGGCCTTGCATATCCATACCAGTGAGGTTAAGGGCGATGACTCTTTCCCGGCGTCGGCTGCAGGTAATGCCAGTCCAAGAGCATAACGGACTCCCGGGACTCCAGTTGGACATGGAATGCCGCCGATCCTTGGCAATAAGGGACTTGAATTCCAGCAATGAAATTCGATCATTGTGAATTGAGTGAGCAAAGGAAGAGACAAAAAAGAGGGTAAACAGCACAGAAAAGAAAAAGCACACAGACCACATCATGTTGGAAACTAAAACCGAAAAAGGTGGAGGTAGGAACGAACGAATGCATGCAGTGATCCATTATTTATAACGTTATAGGGATAGATAGGGGATAAGGTGAGATAATTAAATGTAGGTTAATAGGAGTAAAATGATAAGATAAGATAAGATAATTATATTAATATCTAAAGTAGGTTAATGAGAGTACAATGATTTTATGGGAGATAAGATAAGATAAGATAATTATATTAATGTTTAACGAATGACCACAAAATAGATCAATAAGACTATAAAATATAATGTATATAGAAAATCAATATAAAATTGATAGCATTTTGAGTAGGACTCTATGGTATTTGAGCATTTTGAGCATTAGAATTCTTGCAACACCACTTTTGAGATGGGTAAAGCAATTTTGAAATTGTAACTTTAATGTGCCAGCGTTTAATTTACCAAGTTACTCATCATAAATTTTTAATAGTTAAATTATAGATTTAAAAAAAAAATGAAATTGTAAATTTGATGTGCAAGCATTTAATTCACCGACTTACTCATCACAAATTTTTAACTAGTTAAATTATATATTTAAAAGTAGAGTAGACGGCTAGTGGGCACCCTCTTAAGGATTTGTAAAATCTTTCTCACATTTTGTTCTACCATTGTGATTGGTTTTGTTTTTTCTTCAGTCGTGGATATCTTTCTGGGGACCCTATTTTAAAGTAAGTTGTACCCAATTTTATTAATAAATTCCTTTTCTGTGTAATTGTATTTTCTTATTTTTTCTTCAGTCGTGAATATCTTTTTGGCACGCACCCATGGGACCCCTATTTTAAAGTAAGTTGTTCCCAATTTTATTAATAAATTCATTTTCTGTGTATCTATATTTTCTTATTTTTTCTTCAGTAGTGGATATCTTTCTGGCACGCACCCATGAGACCCCTATTTTAAAGTTAGTTGTTCCCAATTTTATTAATAAATTCCTTTTCGGTGTAGTTGTTTTTTTGCAGTAAGTCTTGGATCTAGTGCAATTTAAATCAAATAGACTAGAGGCATTCATTGCAGTTTTACTCAATGTCGATAATTGTGAAAATATTCTATGGGCATTACATTAGACTACTCACAAAAAAAACACTTTTATCAAGCACTCAAAAAAACCTTTAAATTCTTAACTTTTATTCAGTTGTCATGGCTTTTGAGTCTCGCTTGACTCGAGTGACATTCTAAACCAATGTCGTTTTGAAATGGTTACTATTTATTTGTTACATTAAAATGACATTAAAAAAAAGGTAATCGTCATCAATTTTTTAGTGGAGAAGGGAAGTTGGAAATTTAAGCTTAAGGATAACATTCGTCGTGTTTATTATTTATGTGGATAATAATTGTACTTACTAGTTTCGTAGACATGGTATTGTAACTATAGTTATAAATTAGTTCAACTATAGATATTGATGGATAATGATGATGGTGCGGTTTATCGGATCTTAAGAAAGGAGAAAGAATCTAAGTTTGAATCTAACTTATAAACCAAACAACATTTTTCACAGGGATCCGATAATACAATTTCAAGTAAGATTGAGATTTTTTGTTGTTTAAAATGTATTTTTGAATGCATAAATGAATTAAGCACCCCAAAAAACCCTTAGGGCACTCTAATTTTGTAGATTAAACAACTTAAACTAAAGTTTCAGAACTCAGACTTCTATGATTCATAATAATGAATGATACATCTTCTCAATTAATTACATCACTATTTTAGGGGTCAAAGTTTCCTCAAATGTAGTTTTGGTTAAAATTAACCAGTGAAGATGTCCTGAAAAAAGCCATTTCGTCTATAAGTTAGACTACGTCAGTATTAAATTGTTGGTAAACATTGATAGACATCAACCATGATAAATATCAAAACACTTACTTTATATACATTTCACATACATCTCAGTTTACCAAAAACTACAACTATGTTAGAATAAAAATTACTTCAAACTAAAATAATAAAAACAAAAATTGTATGTTGTTAAAAAAAGGCAAGTAGATCAACCCGAAGGGGTCGCCCAAAGGGGTCTACCTGTCGACCAAACTAAAGGCCTAACCCCAGGGGCATCGACGAGATTTGACCTCGTGACCTCCTAATAGGCAAGGTACTTAGTAACAAAAACTTAGCCAACTAAGCTATCCTTTGGGGCTAAAATTTATATGTTGTTATTATTAATTTTATTAATTTTTGTTGGGTTTTTAAGGTTAAGGTGACTTGGCCAAGTTGGTGGTTTAAATAAAAATAAAAATTTCCTGTATTAAAATAAAAATTACTTCAAACTAAAATTTCTATATTATTTTATTATTTTTATTCATTTTCGTTGGGTAGTTAAGGTAAACTTGACTTGGTTTTGAGTTCCAAGTTTATGAGAATCCATGGTATTGACTCATGGTAATCATGTGGAATATAACTTATTTAAAGGGAACATTAAACCAGTCTAGATCCATCTTAACTCTGGATCTACCAAAGGTTGAGAGGGATCAAAGATTTGATCCCAACACTTCTTAGATCGAAAGTTAAAATGGATCTAGGTTGGTTGTTATTATTATTAATTATAGAAATAATTAATGGATGAGTTACACACACACACACACATACACACACGAGATTCAACAAGAAGATCCTAGTGAAAATTAAGCACTTACACTAGGATGGAGCCTCAGGCTATTTTTAGGTGGAAGTCTATTTTTAGAATGGATGAGAAAATTATATTTATAGATGATGTCTATTTATAGATGGTGAGAAAATTCTATTTATAGATGATGTTCTATTTTAGATGTATGTGCGAGTTCTATTTATAGATGCATGTCGACTATTATTATCTCTTAATAATAGTTGGACAATAAATATTAATCTATTCTCATGGAGCACTTGGAATCAATTAACTGAAGTGGCAAACCAGTTAGCTGAAAGAATTTCAAATTCAAAGGTTGGTTGGTGGGACATGCAAGTGGACTTACTTGTAACTGAGTGATTCAAAGTTGTAACAGAGTTGGATGTGTAGTTATGTGAGTTGTAAAGTAGTTTAACTCAGTTAAGTGACTTAAACTCGTGCTAGTTGTAACTGAAGAGACACTAGTGAGAAATCAGTGAATTAAATATTAAATTAATTCACATGTAGTGATCTCACATGCAACTGAAGATTTACTATTGTTAACTACATGCATGTCAAATCTAGTGGAGACCCAGTTGAGATGTAGGTGAAAGGGACAGTTGACTATCAGTTGTACTATATTGGATTGCACTCATGCAAGTCAAACACACATTGTATATGCTCATGAGGATTGCGCAACCAAGGAGGGCATGATTGCATCGAATTGGTCTTTTTAATAATCTTGGATTGCGCAGTGGAGGCAGAAATTTGGCTAAGGCATTTGCCAATATCTGCAAGACAGTGTGAGACGATTGTATATTGTACTGAGAGCTCTTGGTTAGAGTTTTGTATGAGATCGTTTCATGATCCATGATATATACATAATATATGATAGTGGGGTTTTTAGCTTTATGCTTTCTCGGTAAAAACATTTGTGTTATGTGTGATTGACCTTTCTTCTTGATATTGCAATTGGCGATCGTGTTTTTAAATTCCACGAGAATTTTTGTAGAAGCGATTATGTATTTAACAGTGGCATATAATTGTTAGATCAGGAGAATCCAGGCAATACATAATTGTATTAAAATTTCTACATGGTATCAGAGCACAGAATATTGCAATTTTTGAAGTAGGAGCTGAGTTTGTTGGTGGAAATAATTCGAATTTGCAGCAAGAATTTCTTGGTGCTACAGTTGAATGAACATCGAAATGGCTTTCAATGGCTTATGGCTAGAGTATGCACTCGAGGGCGCCTCGAACTACATTGCCTGGAAGGACAAGATGGAGGCAATGCTCGATGATAATGGCTTGAAGGAATTCATCAATAGTGATGTTCCTAAGCCCTCTTCGATGGATGTTGCATTACTTAATGCATGGAAAAAGAAAGTGGCGAAGGCGAGAAGGATTATGTTGGAAGGTGTACGAGGCCACATTGTCTCAAGCCTTCATGGGAAAGCCACACCATATGCTATGTGGAAGGCTTTGACGGATATTTTCAAAAAAAACAGCAACCATAGGAAATCAGCGCTGAAAGATAAACTCAGAAAGATCAAGATGGAGAGGGGCGACAATATTCCCAAGTATCTCACAAAGTTTTTCCAATGTCGGGATGAATTGGGGAGTGTGGGAATCACTGTTGTCGATGATGATTTGGTGAGCTTGGCTCTCTTAGGACTTCCTAATAGTTGGCACAGTTATGGAGACTCTATCAATGGACGGGAAAAACTGTTGGATTGGGAATGACTGTGGTCGGATCTAGTGCGGGAGGAGTTCAGGTGCAACACCAGAGATGGCTCTTCATCAAAGCATGATGATGAAGAGGATTTTGATTTGGCTGCCAAGGCAAGGAAAGGGAAGGGGAAGAAATTCCATTCAAAATCTGAGTCTAAAGGCAAGAAGCTAGATTTGTCCAAGGTGAAGTGTTTTCACTATCACGAACATGGGCATCTCGTCACTAACTGCCCACAGAAGAAGAAGAACAAGAAGATTGTTGGAGCTGCAGTTGGTGAGGCCCTTGCCTCGTAATTTGAAATTGATTTCTCTTTGATCGCATACATGGTTTCAAGTGCATTGGGATTGGTGTGGTATCTGGATAGTGGTGCTTCCTTCCACGTGACGAGAGATAAGGATATTTTTAGTGACTTGGAGGAGAAAGATCTGCAAATGCATATAGAGATGGGCGACGATGGACGATACAGTGCGACCGAAATTGGTACCATTACCTTTGAGAGGTAGTCAGGTAAACCATTTCAATTGAAATATGTTATGCATGTTCCAGATCTGAAGAAAAACTTGGTCTCAGTCACGATGTTGGAGGATAGAGGTTATGAAGTTGTTTTCAGCGATGGAAAATCTTTCCTGCGACATAAAGCAACGGGTCAAGCCAAGAGGATAGGGATTCGAGTCAAGAATATCTCCAAGCTGGAGGTAGATGGATGTGCTGCCATGATGGGTGTTATCACTCAGTGATTTCTCCAGGTTCAAGAGAGAACTCACTGAGATAACCACAAACCAACTTCAAACTCTAGGATCTAGCCTTTCTAGGGTTCAGAGACGGCTCTCTCTTTAAAATTTAACTTTGTTTCAATTTGTAAATATTATGCTAGTTATGAATGTGCAACTTTGATTTTGTTTTTGATAGATTGGGTGGGAAAAATCACTTGAAAGGAAGGATAGTGGGGAATCGATTGTCCATTGGGCTAAAGAGTCAAAATCAAGCAAACAGGACTGAGATCAAAGCCAAAAGGTCAAATGTTTTCAGAGCAAGATAGATAACCCTTGAAGATCTTGGAAAGTTGTTTTTATGAGGTGGTATGATCGGGGTAAAGGGCACTTAAGAATCCTTTGATCCGGAAAATGAAGTAGTAGGAAGAGGTCAAATGAGAGAAGGAGCAATTAAGGGTTCCCTACACTGGAAATCAGAGGAAAACATCTAAATGATAACTAGTTAAAAACAGGGTGCTTTTAACAAATCCTGTAGTAATGCTCCTAATTATTCATTTAGATTTAGAAAAAACATAGATGGATGCATGTAACAAAGAAATATAACAATGACAGGTAAGGAAATACTTCACTCCAAATAGCTCATCACAGGAATCCTGAAGTATGATGCCAATTGGTTTGATCCAGCCTGCTAACTCAAAATTTGACACACAAAAGTTTTTAAGTCCAACAAGAAATGACTATAACAATCTCCAACAATTTTATTCCACCAAAATACTTCAAAATATGAAGTATATATACAAATTCTAAACTATAATATCTTGAAAAAAATATCAAGATTGGTTTACAAATATCTCAAACTGTTTTACATAAATAGAACTTAATAAAATGACACTCAAAACTAAGGAATCTATTTGGCACTATTTTCATGGATTTATGTTGACAAAGAAGAGAATTCGAATTTGATCTCAACTCTTAGTTGATGATGAGGCATCCAAGTCACTAACTGTCTCCTTTCTTTGTGCATGCTGCTCCAAAATTTTTGAAAACTTGGGGTCCAATGATACATTTGTATTTCTCAATCCGAAATAGATATGTACAAAGTGAAAGAGGTTATTGTATATAAATATGTTTTTGAGATAAACCTCTCTCAATTCCCTAAAATTCTACTCCAGCTAGTCACAATGGGCTCTGCAAAAAGATGGGTAAAGCAGAGCTTTGCACAGTCTGAAAAATAGGTTGTAAAGATGTGCATGTATCTCTCATTCCGTAATACCTGTGCAAAAAGTGAGATAGGTTTTTGTAGATGGGTCTCTTAGGACCAAAAACCTCCTTCAGTTTTGTAATATGTATTTCTTATTGGTCACAATCGTCTCTGCAAACTAATGACTTAACAGAAATTTTCTGTAAAAAGTGCTTTCAAATATTGTTTAATATTTCCAAATACATAATGGCTGTTAGAAAAGAGAGAGAGGGTTTTGTAGATGGACATCTTAGGAACATAAACCTCCTTCAGTTTTGAAAAATTCATCTTGGATTGGACACAATATTTTCTGCAAAACTATGACTTAAACAGGAAATTTCTGCAAAAATGTCCCTTCTTGTTCAGTTTTCATCTTTTAACTTTTTTGTTCTTTTAACTGTTTTTACTTTCACTTTGGATAAATTTCATTGTTGGTGAAATTATTTTCATCTCTGTTTACCATTTACTGCCTCAGTACAAGATTCCATGAGATGGAAAAGCATGCAAACAAAGAGGGCACAAAGTTTAGCAAGGGTCATTGCTGGTTTCAGAATGGCAGATTGGTATGGCGAGAAAACTTGGTCGGGATTCGGCACAAGTATATGGCTCATTCATAAAAAATTCTCCATGTGGATAGTTGGCAAGGTGAATCTTATTTTTAGTCTCCTTTAAAGTTTGACCATTGTAGAAACAATATGTATTCTGCAAATTTCAGTTGTTGTTTTGCAAATTTCAAAAATTTGCATCGTGACTCAGTCAAGGTTAGCAACGGTCGGTCAGTAGATTCAAGGAAGAATTTGTATTTTTATGAGAAGCTCAATTTGATGAAGTCAGAAAGATTTCAGTAGTTCAAGGTCGGAAGAATGGAGAATCAGTCTCCTCATCTTCAATTTATGTAAATCAAAGAGTTTTTGGGGTCCAAAAGCTTCCCATTTGGGAGGTGTGATCAGGTGATATGTCCTAAGTTGAAAAAATGCTCAAAAATGGAATTTCTTAGAATTGGTTGAAACCTGAATGACCGGATAGGCCTCGTCGTTGCGATTCTGGCAATGTGAATAGCACTCAAATCCGACATCGTATATGAGAGTTAAGCAGGTTTGAAGTTTTCAGTGTCCTTCAAAAAAATCTAGTTCGACCAAAGTTGACTTTGACTTTGGAAATATTAAAAAAGAATATTCCTCAAAATATTTCCTAGAATATTCTGTTTGGGTGAATGAGCGTTCAACAAGTGGCATATACTGATTCGTCGATGGGTTGACTTTATTGTTTTTTGGCCAATCACAGGCTACCACGTGGCAGGCCCGGAGACCGCCACATGGCCCCCAGGCTGTGGAAAATTTGGTCTTACAAAATTTTGTTAAGTGCACAAGATTTGACCTTTGGTCGGGGGGATGCCAGCCCAACGGCCCGACTGGGTGGGCTCCACTTTGTTACTTAACATGTATGGGGACGACATTTTATTTAAAGTTTGACATTCAAAAGGCTGGTGGGAAAAGGGGGCCAACCCCCTACATGTGAAGTGACCCCGGGCCAAGAACCGTGGCCTTATGGCGTTAAAATATGCGGCTTATGTGGCCAGTTTCTTGGCAGTTAACGTGGGCCATGTGGCCATGATCTTCATAGGTCTTTAATATATATTGCCACGGTTTCATAAATGTTCGGTGTTAGATTTTAAACGTGGTTTGTTAACCAAAATGCCAGCGGTCTATGCGGAGGCGCATGTGACCAACCCACTATCCGACATTAAATGCCAACTGCTACTGACTGGCGGATTTGGAGGAGCGCACCAAAGTTAGCGAGATTGGCCATTTTAGTCGGTTTAACTGGCAGTGTTTCCACTTTTAGTGGAGTATTTTTGTGACATTGGGCAAAACACTGTTTTTGCCATAACTTCTCCAATATTGAACCTTTTTGGATGAAATCTTAGTCAATTTCGACTATTCTGAGCATTCTAGAGTCATTGGAATAGGTTGCAAAGCCAACAGAGGTGTCTTTAAGACATTTTTTCTACAGGGAAGCTTGGAAAGCCATCAGGGCGAGGGGGGAAATGGAGCTGCATTGGGCTACACTTCACTGTTTTAGGTGAAATAAAAGTCATTCTTAGCTTATTTCTGCCTTATGAATTCATTTTCACAACTGGTTTGGCCTGTTTAGGCATTTTTTCCACTGTATTACCAATTTGAGCATCATAATATATCAAGGTCATGCCCATTGGGAGCCTTGGACCCGACAGATGTAGCCCAGGAGGGGTGAACTACCTCATCATGTTGTTGTGTGTTTATGGTGAAGTTATTCTACTGTGTATTTCATATTCAAGTTGTTAAAAAGTAAATTTAAGTAACATTCCCTGACACTTAAACTCATAAACAGTTACCAAGAACACTTTGTTTTACTTGCAAGCCTTACAAACACTTTGCACACTTAATTTAATGGAAATGAATACTTTGAACAGCAGTACAAATACTTTAATGTTTAGATCAGATGGTATTAGAGCTCAGGATTTGAGTATTAAGAGCTTGGAATTAAGATTCATACTGACAGAGACCTTGAAAGAGTTTGATACAGCGCTGGGAGTCTTGGGTAGACTCAAGGAGGAGAGAGGCATTCTCTCAACATCAACTTTACCCACTCTCATTTCAGATTCTGCGTTGTGGCAGAAGCAGCATGGGAAGGATAAAAACCTTCCAACTTGCATCTTTGGCATGGGAGATGTCAAAGAAGAGGAGAACCATATCACAGATGTTCTTCATGATAGTTCATCAACGCTGTCACTATGGAGGATAGATCCATATTGGAATTCCCAGCTATTGGTGGAATATTCCAAGGATCTTTTCACTTGTATGATATTGGATGACCAGCTGCATGAGGTAGGACATTTAGTTAGAGATGGGGTCATCTACAATCATGGTAATATCTTCTTATCTAGAGCTTCCAAGCTCAAGGAGAAGTTGCTACAAACAGCTCATGAGGATTTCCTTTTCAGCCACACTTATTCTATGAGAGCATACCACACCATCATGGAGGGGTATTTTTGGGAAGGCTTTGAGGAGGAGATATATCAGCATATGAGGAGATGCATGGATCATGTAGAGATGGAGGAGATACATGAATCTTTGGAAGAGTTAACATAACCACCTCTTTTCTCTTTGAGGATGAGAGGGGACTCATCTATGAGCCACTCCACTTGCATGAGCAAGACATATGGTAAGGGTATTGTTTGTTTGCATAATGATTTGTATAATGTATATATGCATCCCTTAACCATATATGTGCAGGATGTTGCTCGAAGGAGGAGCATTATTTCTTGTAGACTTCATGGTCTACTTGAGGCCATGAGCAGTTTTGATGGCCACTCCCTAGGAGGACTTGGGGATGAGATTTAGTATGGAGAACATGCTTACTTTGCACCATACATCATTCACTTTCTCCAAACATATGAGGAGAGTGGGGTAGCAAGCAAGTGGTTGAGAAGCCACACTTTTTTTCATTCTCTATTGCAGTTGAGGATTAAAATGCATTGGTTACATCTGAGGGACCATTGTCCTTCTCCCTTGCTACATATGGCAACAAGTATGGTTCTCATTATGGTTCCCTATGTTGCTGTTGTTCTTGTTTCTATTAGGAGCATGATTGGGGGAGAGACACATTGGTTGGACGTGTCCTCTGGGGAAGAATATTCCCGCATTTTTTGCACTACATGTTCTAAGGGGAGCATGGGAGATGGTATGGACACCACAGCAAAACACTTGTCTCTTTATGAGGTGGGCCATGAGATTGATTGGAGCACTTGGGCTATGACTCCCACACTTCATTGGGAGAAACTTTTCTATGAGTTTCCATGTCATGTTGTGCAACAACAGTTAGAAAATTTGTGATGTGACCACTTGGGAAACTGTTGGTACCATTCAACTCTACATGAAAACTTCAGTATTCCTCACACTCGGATGCCATATGATCGTGATTTCCTATTCATCATATATGGGATGATTTGGGCCAGCATGATCCACAACGTTGGAGGGAAGATCATTGGAGATCCTGTTTCCTTCTTTCCACTTGGAGGCAACACTTTTTCAGCCCAAGAGCAGCAAATACTCTACACTTATCATAAGTGGAGAGGAGGACAGCGTGGGGTAGGCTATTATGTCTACCATGATCAGATTTTCAGCCCACCTACATTGCATGAGCTTAAGGTGGAAGAACATTTTCAGGAGTTGCCATGTTGGGAGGTGACTCACTTTGTATGCATGATTGCTTGGGGATGGAGGATCCACATGGGAATGATGTTTCCCACTACATTTCAGATTCCATTCATTAAGAGAACCTCTGGACAACACCTTATTTCCTTCTTGAGTACTCTACTTGTTCATGATGATAGCTATTTAGCTAACTTGCATGCTTGGGAGAGGCAATATGGAGATTTATTGATGAGACAACGTCTCATTCCTTGGAGGAGCTTATCATATGTGGATGCAACAGTAGGAGGAGAGGAGACTTCTCAGTTCTATCCTTGCAGTTTCTTGAGGACAAGCAACATTTGGGAGGGGAGGACTGTGATATTCCTAAATTAGCATGCAGCTAATTGGAATATTGATTTTTTCTTTTATCACCTAGGAGTTGAATAAATGGG
Source organism: Pinus albicaulis (assembly GCA_034641835.2). Classification (NCBI taxonomy): domain Eukaryota; kingdom Viridiplantae; phylum Streptophyta; class Pinopsida; order Pinales; family Pinaceae; genus Pinus; species Pinus albicaulis. The sequence goes on along the minus strand of CM076580.1, from coordinate 458,396,535 downwards.
TAAGGAGGCCCATGTATATTAAAAATATGAATAAAATCCTTCATATTGTGAAAAGAGATCATCATAGGTGTTGGATTTCACACCCTCATGTGTGAACAGGATCATTTGCATATGGACAGGGTCAAGTTTGACCAAGTCAACAGCGTTGGGATAAGAGGTGGAGATCACTTTGGGAGACATCGCAGTATGAATGGGAGGAAGATTCTTTGGTGGAGGAAACCCTAATGAGTGGGACCCATGGTGAGAGAGCTTTCACTTGTTTAAAAGGAGTGCAAGGCAGCCATTGTTATTCATGTTATGGATTATTGATTTTATGGTCTGTTTAGACTTTTTGCATTCTCTTGCTGTTTAACAGGGTTGTTGTGCTGCTTAGCATCGGGTGTTCCCGAGCGGGAATCCCATCTCCTTTCTTGAAAGGCCTCTTGAGGGAGCTTGCACTTCATTTCTCCAAATCCAGGCTCAAGGCCAAGCCACCTCCTTCAGCTACAACATTATTTCTGTTGAAGTATAACGTTGTGTTGCAGGGTATTGCAGTGGAGGTTTCACAACACCATTTCCGTATCTTGTTTTTCAGAGGAGGGAGCCTCCATTCCTTTGGGAGATCAATGAGGGAGATTCTGGAGTAGATTCCACATCTTTGGCATCAGGCCAAACATTTTCTATCCCCTATATCACAGCCCCTCTCCTTGACTGCGTTATTTTCAGTGAGCATCTGCATTGAGGGTTTACAGGTTGTTTGGAGGGTGAGATCTTCAGTGTTAGGATCACCTTTTCACTTGGAAGATCCATTGGAGGAGGTATACTTGTTCAGCTTATGCATCATCTTCAGCCATCTCCATCCAGTTCTTGAGTTGCAGCTGCTACTCAGTATTGTGATTGCAACTTCGACATTTTTTCCATTTTGCATATTTCAGGAAATCCTTCCAGGATTGTCTTGGAATTGTGTTTGGCGGTTTATATATTTGCTCCCAACATTGTATGAGCTCTATATTTGTATACCTATGTATTGACACTTCCAGAAGCATTTCCCCTAATAAAACTGCGCTGACATAGCCTTGGGCATTTTCTGTGTAGCAGTGTACTTCATTTTTCATGTACATTTTCTCTTGACGCTTGTATTGCCTAACTTGAGTGATTGTTTCCTCAAGATATTGTATACATTTGCTGCTATAATACCAATATGATGGCTATTTGGTTCTCCTTTCATTTTATGAGTTGATTTATCATTGCTACTCCATTATTGTGTTCATGTATTGTCGCACCCCTATTTGGGAATATTACACCCCATGCAGCCCACTGACGTCGTTGCCCTGCATCAACAGCTAGGGAAGTCCGGATCTCGGGCCAGTCCCTCTCTCTCCACACCAACCTTTCATCAACACAGGCACCCATCAGTACAGAGAAAAACATCAAAAATAGACAAAAATCAAAATTTTATGTCACCCTCGCCTTTGCGCGCCTGTCTGAGGGACAGGCGCGCCCTTGTGTGCCTTTATTCTTCACAAGCGCGCCTTTGTGCACAAAAATAAGGGAACAATGCACCCTCGCGCACCTTTCCCTCAGAATTGTGTGCAAAGAAGGCGCTCTTTTTCCTTTATCGCCCACGCAATCTAGAGAAAAAGTAACTTTGAGGTCGTACAAACCCAATTTTTACGGCCCCCGAAACCATCAAACTGAAAAAATTAAAATATCGGACGTCATAAAAGTTACCTCGGCATAACATCGCTAGTCCCTGGATAGGGGCCGACCGCAATGGCAAGAAAGGCTCTGCAAGCACCTTTGATCTCCCAAAACTCAGCAAGTACAAATGAATAGGATTAGGGCCATAATCCCCTATTTATCGCCCTTTTCAAGAACTTCGAAGGTCCATAATAGGAGATCAGAAGGTCCATTCTGCAAACCGTAAGTTGCACCATCATCAGTATTCCATGATGAACGAAAGAGATGACACACTTTTACTTTCCAGGAAAAATAATTTTTCAGTGCCGGCAGGTATGCCCTCTTCCATCTTCCTTTTTAAAGCTCATGCCTTTCAATAATATTTAATGAAAAGAAGATGCTTTCACTTGAGGTAGTTGTTTTTGTAGGAAGAACCCACAAACCTTTTAAAACACCATCCATTGAAGGTTTCGGACATGTATCATTCTACCCTCAGCATGATAGAGTCCTAGAAAACTTTGCATATCCTAACATCATTTCTCCATCAGAAATAAACCATAGGGTCCTCATACCTGACTGTGTTTATCATCACCTCACCCTACACATGATAAACGTCTGCATTGGTCAGTAAAGCCTCCCCTCCATGGTGCTCGTCACCCAAAGTAGACCATATATCACATCTCAAGTGATGCCATGGTCGTACCATTTTATTCCAGGAAGCACCTCGTGCCCATCCATTCATCATGCATAAGTTCAAGTTTACCATTCAAACTCAAACCCCCTTCACGGACGACCAGGTTGTACAAGCAGGTTGAAAGTGCACCTTTGCGCATCACATTTGGCCCACCATACCTCCATCAACATAATCCCGTCTACGACACTTCTTCATCCGCTTCATCAACCCTGCACATGAGACCAACCAATGGGACCCCCACCCCCAGCAAAACACCATCCTCACACTCTTGAGCGAACACTTTCTATGTTTTGGGGTACTCCGTTTCCGTGTTTTGTACAAACCAAAAATCATTATTTTATCTTTTGTAAGTGTACAAGACTAAGGTGTTGCACTTCGCCTCACTCCTCATATTTCATCTTTCTCCATGGAAGTGTGGCCTCATTCCCCTTGGTCGGATTATTTCACCTCTAATGCCATCACACTCATCACGACATTCATAACCGATTCATCCCCGCTTACTATGATTTCCGCCAAGCTGCTAAAGTATACTCTGACCTCGGGCCACTGAATCCCCGTCATCCATTTTCAATCAACCCTCACCAACATGCCTATGTTAAACCCATCACATCTAGGTCCACCAACTGTAGCAAAGCCCTTTTTCTCTTTTTTCTTCTAATTGTTGTGGTGTCAACCTTGCAAGTTGTGGAAGCCTAGGAGTAGAAACAATTCCATCTTTATAAATGTGAGTAGTAGGCTTCCTTATCACCATAATTTACTTTCAATTTTTCTTGCCAACCTGATTGCCTTCTCCAATGAATGAGGTTCTCAAAGGTGAAACTCATGTTGGACGTTATCCTTTAAAGTCCCTATGAAGACATCAATCATGTGTTCCTCTGGAATATCATTTACCCTTATATTCAATTTTTGGAAGTCCCCAATGTGCTCCACCATTGAACTCTTTTGTTTGAGATTTATCAATTGGCTAAAGAAGGTGTTTCTCTTTGTCTCCTCATAATGTGCTATCATTTCCTCCATAAAAATTGACCAAGTGACAATTTTGTTACTAGAGAAAAGCCATCAATACCATACAAATGCATTTTGTTCTAAATATAAAGTTGCAATGCGTACCTTTTGTGTGTTTTCCACACTATGGAGATCAAAATATTGCTCCATCTGTAGCATCCATTACGAGATCCTTGCCATCAAACTTCCTCATATAAATTTTTGGAATATGGTGGGTCTTAAATCCAATATTAGAGTCTATGAAACCATGATTAACATTTATTTTGTTCTCATCATGAGTTTTATCTACTACCTTTTCGCCATTAGGAAGCTTTTCTTGTAGCAATTTTGCCAAACCTTTCTTCAAACCTTCCATGTCTTTCTTCAAATCTTCCATGTTGCCTTCTATACCATTGATCTTAGCTTCGATTCCATCCATATTAGTTTCCATGCCATCCATCTTAGCTTCCACTCCATCCATCTTAGCTTCCATGCCATTATTAAAACCATCCATCTTAGCTTCCATGCCTTTCTTCAAACCACCCATTTCATTTTTTGTTACTCCTCGCGAGAGCGAAATTTCTTGCACTTGGTTTTGTAATTTTGATATATCATGTTGCACTTCTTCCTCTTCATGAGTCATAGTAGAGTCTTATGAGGGCCTAATGGGTGTTGAATTATTTTTAGGGGGCATTTTAGAACTCAATATTGATATCTATGCTTCAATATGCCTTTGGAATCACTTCAAACTTATTTTTGAAACAAAACTTATGCAATTTAAAAAAAACAAATACACACATTTTTCTTGCTTGTGAGGAGCTCGATATTGAAACTGATGTATCTCTATAATTTCAAATCCCAAAGATTTTATCTTCAGTCCTTTAGTATTCCTCTGAATCTTCTTTCCAATGTCACAGGTCTGACCTGATTTGGATTCTTCAAGACAAAGCTATGCCCAATCTCCCACAATGACCTAATTATGGACTCATTTAGTAGAGTGAACTTATACGGTGTGCCACGTGTTGAGCCTCTGTAACAGGCAAGATTGGCAAAGTCCGATCACAGAGTTAACATCATTTCAACCAACTTTGGGATTCTAGGATCTAGCCCTCCTGAATCCGGAGAGGGATCTCTCCAATATGTACAAAGATGGATATTGTCTTTGAAGTTTAGGGTGATAATATTAGGCTAGTTATGAAGGCTAAGGGTTTTGTTTGGTTTTCTTGGCTGGTTGAACATAGTTGTTGTCTGAGGCGGAAAGATATATATGCAAATAGGTTCAAAGGTGAGAAGTTGCAAGCAAGCAGAGTAAGCTTCGATTCTAAGAGAGATGATGGAATGTTTTCAATCCATTGGGCTATGGAGTCATAATAGAATTTAATTGAAACATTCAGGTTCAAGAGTAATCTATGGGGCAAGTCATCTAGGCCTAAGGATCTCTTTAAAGTTTGATTTATGGAATGGGGTGATACAAAAAGAAAGGGAATTAACAGATGCAGAACAAAGAGCAGCCCAGGATCTGGTAAGTGCTTTGAAACTAGCCAGCCTTTGACCAGGCACTTAAGAAAAACATAGAAGCAAACTAGGATCTGGTAAGTACTTTGAAACTATCCAGCCTTTGATACACTTCTGATAGAACACAAATTAAAAACAAAGGGAAACTTGAAGGCAACCTTTGGAGCAGAAGCTAGTGGGCTGGGACTCACCCTGATCCTCTCCTAGTTCTTCTTTACTTAGTTACTTCCAAGACAATCACCAAGATAACACAGAATGGCCTAAGATTTGATAAGTACTTTGAAACTAGTCAGCTTTTGACACATCCTAAGGGAAACAGACAAATAGTTGAGCAAACAAGAAAGGGACTCAGGGCTAACCTTTGATTTCCTCAATTCATTCCTTGCACAACATATATGAAAGTAACATTTAAAAACAACATTCAGCAGTGACGAAAAGATGAGGGAACGCCAGCATCTCTGTGCTTAGACTGAATTAAATCATTTCTAAATAACACAATAAGAAGAAAACATTGGGATAAAGATTTTTCAGCCAGAGAAGGTCACTGATATGCAGCAAACTCTAACACTGTTTAAACTGTTCTTTATAGTGGAAAATGAAACAAATTGAAAACAGAAATAAAATGACAAGTTACGGTGAGAATAACATCACCATCAGCATAGACCAGGATCCCATAAATCAGCTTGTATTGATTGCTTCAAACTGGTTACAATCTTCAAATCCAATGTTTTAATTCACCTCTCTTCACAACCTAATCTATCTGTTACAAGCAGAGCTCCAAGGGCCCATGAAACCACTATTTACAGTCAAGAGTTTTCCACTCAAAAACAGCTACAGCGCTTCAACAATTACATTGACAACCAACTAATCCAACCCCTCACTCATCTTCTTCTGGAGTATATATAGAAGGATGAGGAGGTGAGATCTGATAAAAAGATCTCAAATACAATTAATGCAGAATTAATGTCTTCCTGACCCCGTGAGGTTCGATGAAGAAATTCTACAGGTGTTATATTGCATTAATGTGTTTATACTTAAGAAGTAAGCTCGAAGAGAGCTTTTGTTGACCTTTGAGGCTCCGCATACTATTAGGGCTATTCTGCAAATATTCTGGAATAAAATCTGGTGCAGAAATAACTTCTTGGTTGTTCCGAGGCATAGTATCTGATCTTGTTCAATAAATTCGACCTCTGACTGATCGTTCTGAGGCAATAGGTGGCACTGTGGTGGTTGAGGAATCAATTCGCCTCAAAGTATGGCGGTGGAGGCGATCTGTCTGATGAACACTTTTAGGTTTTTCTTTAATCCGTGTTCTGAGCCGGGGATTAGGCTTTTGATAACCGTCTTAGTCGTAATCCCTGCCAATTTATTCATAAAACTGCTGCTCTGGTTCATTCTGTCTTCAAAACCTGATACTCTTTCTCTGCTCTGATGTCGATGGCATTCTTCGAGCTTTACAGGGATGCGCGGCAACCAAAGCTCATGAAAATTTGTTGATATCATGGTTCTTCTCTGTATGGTCGATTCCCTGGATAAATCGGAAGGATTGGAGTCGTCACCCTCATCCTTTAGATTTCATAGAATACGAAGAAAAAACCTTAAAAACCTGCAAAAAACAAGAAAAATGAGGAAATCCTGCATTATATGGATAGACTGCATCGGAAGTCGTGCGGGAAAATGGAGAGATCGGAACCGTTGATCGTATCGCGATCAACGGTTGGGAGCAATTTGAACAGTCAACAGGGAAAAAGGTGGACTGTACAACGGAATCGGAAGAACAAATGAGAGTCGTCGATCCGCAGAAATCGACGGTAGGGATCGACTCTTGAACCCGCCAGGGAAGATTTAACGGGCGGGCGAGTTCGTTAAAGGGTGAGCGGAAAAGGCGATCAGGGACCGTCGGATGGGAGGACCCAGATCCGACGGCGGGGATGAATCCCGCTGCAGGGCCATAGGACAAGGTTTAACGCGCGGGCAATAGACATGGCACGGCGGTTTTGGGGTGAGGTGGAGAACATGTGTCGGCCAGCGTGTGGGATCGCTGGCCGACGGTATAAAACCGCTCCTGGACGAAAGGTGGTGCGGGCACAAAACCGGTGGAAATGGAAAACAGCGCGGCGAAGGGGGGGTCCACCAGGTGAGGGGTACACTCCGCACCGTTGATCCGTGGGACAGATCAACGGCGGAGTTTTAATATGATTTTCTTTGGTGGAAAAATAAAATAAACCTGACTTTGCATTTTACAAAGGTTTTCAATGTTTTCGGGTGATAAATTATTTCTGAGGGTTAAGCGCCTGGCGGTCTTAGCACATGGTTCTGGCGGGGGGACATATGGATGGAAAGCGAGGCTTATTACAATAGGGTAGCCTAACGCATAGAAACGTATGTTTTTCTATGGTTTTTGAATGATCTTTGCAAGAGGAGAAAGGTTCCGATAGGTTAAAAAAGTGGGTTTTTAACCTTAGGAAATGAGATTAATGGAGGAATAAGGAATATAAAAGGGTTTGATGGGGTTTTTATGGATGAAAGGAGACTTGAAGAAATGAGGGAAAGATGGAAGAAGGGGAGAGGAAAAAGGAGGAGGATGCAGCAATATTCGATTAGGATTTTCATGGAACATCAGAGGCAGAGAGGAGGAAAAGTATGTAGAACCAATCAGTGGTTTAGAATCTTACCAACAGACTTCAAGTATCAACAATTTTAGGCCTGAATTTGTTTCTTGAAGGCTGCCAAGAAAATTTAGCCACCAGCTGATATAATTGAAAAATATAGGTGGCTAACAGTGGCTCCACTTGGGGATGGTGCCTTCTTGAAGGCATCAAGAATTCAGACTTGATTTCTCTGGGATGCTGACTGGTGTCTGACCCATCACTTGCTCTTGCTTTTCTTCTGGACAAAATAATGTCAGTCATGAAAGAGAGATGAATTTCATCAATACAACTTCTACCTACCCCAATCCTACTGATCTAACTTTTTTTCTTCATCAGAGTGCACTTGGATTGGAAAACTCTTTACACAACATTTTATTCTTTTGAAAAAAGGAAATCTAATCTACTTCTACTCCTTATTTCTCCCTGAACTCAGATTAAACAGTTGAGCTCAGATATTCCTCTACCTATTCTACTGTTTGTTGGGATTAAACAGTCCAACAAACTTTTATTCACTAAATTCTACAGCGGAAATTTAAAAATAGCCAAGTCAAGATTGAGCTGTTTGACTTGCTATGATCTATGGCATAAAGACAAGTTGCACATAGATTATTATTTGCAGAAAATTTTAAATCAAAACAGAAGGCTTAAGATCTGAAAATTTCTCATTATGGCCTTCTCTCATATTCACAACTCTGTTTTTTTCTTTTCAGTGAGCTATCTTTATGTTTCCTCTGGTTCAAGTTTTGAGCGAATTAGAACCAGGTCTTTTTTCTTTGACTCAGAAATTGGAGTAGTTTTGAGTCATCTTTTTGGAAACTTTGGTTCAGATTTTGAGTTGGTTTGAACCTTAATTTCTACCCTACTCTATCTACTGATAAGCCAAGATTAAACAATTTGGCAAATCAAATTTGCTACCCTATCAGCAGAAAATTGAAAGCTAATTAGTCAAGATTAAACAGTTTGACCAATTAGAAGTGTGTTTCAAGGAGTGGCATTTAAGCTTGCACACTTTCAGATTCATTTCTCTTTTTTGGCATGGGGCTTTGCCTTTCTTGTTTTCATTTCTGCCCTCTTTTCTTTCTTTCTTTGTTTTTGTATTTTTTGATTTTTCATAACTCTAAATGCAATGGTGGATGGAATATTTACAGCGGAAAAAAGGTAAAAAGGCTTCAAACATGAAATAATTTAAGAAAGGTAATGCTTAAGCATCCTGCCATTGACAGGACCCCCAAACAATTTTGTTCCATTCAGCTCTTGTAAGAAGAATGCATTGTTTCCAGCAACTGAATGAATGGAGTAAGGGCCAAGCCACAGATTGTCAAATTTACCATGCTTTCCCTTGTCCTCCCTCTTTGAGTCCCACTTTAAGACTTTGTCCCCAATTTTGAAATTGCTGGCCTTTGTTCTTCTGTCAAATATCTTCTTGATATTGTCTTGCTTCTGTAATGCTTTGTTGTAAACTTCCTCCCTGGTTTGCTGAAGATGAATGGTCTGATTTATTCTTCTGATTATGTCATTCTCTTCAGTCTGCAACTCTTGAATTAACTTCATAACTGGTACACCAAGGCTGTTAGGAAAAATTGCATCTGTACCATACACAAGCTGGAAGGGTGACATACCAATGGATTTCTTCAATGTTAATCTGTCAGCCCATAGTGCATGGACCAGCTTTATGTGCCAAGACTTCTTGTTGCCTTCCAACAGTTTCTTTATTATGTTCACTAAGCTTTTGTTGGAAGACTCTGCAAGTCCATTACCTTGAGGGTAATAGGCAGTGGAGTGCCCCAATGCTATCTGGTATTTATGACAGAATTCTACCATTCTTTTTGACCCAAATGCTGCAGCATTATTTGTAATGATTTTGGTAGGACAGCCAAATCTGGAAAGGATATTAGTTTCTATGAATTTAATGATAACTGAATCATTGGCCTGTCTACAAGGAATGGCTTCTATCCACTTAGTGAAATAGTCTGTGGCAGTAAGGATCCACCTATGCTGAGCAGAAGATGATGGGTGGATTTCTCCTATGAAGTCAAGTCCCCACTGTTGAAAAGGGGCTTCAACAGTGATTGGATGCAGAGGAAGGGGTAGTAATTTTCTCTTGCCCTCGAACAATTGGCATTTATGGCAAGTGGTTGTTAGTTTGTGTATATCAGGAAAAAGAGTAGGCCAATAGAAACCAGCCCTCAAAATCTTGTTGGCTGTTGACTTCCAGTACAAATGGCCTCCACACTCCCCTTCATGGAATTCCTGCTTAATCTTTTCTGCATCAAACTCAGGCAAACATTTAAGCAATATACCACTAGCATTTTTCCAATAAAGACATTTATCAATAATGCAATAGTTTACAGCTTTTAATTTTAGGAATCTTGCCTTTGTTTTGGATAAACCGGGAGGTGTGTTTAAATTAAGAAAAACATAAACAATATCAGTATACCAAGGAGAATTCGCAAAATGATCTTCAACAATGGGAGTTGAGAATTCTTCTTGGTCATCCAAAGCATTAATCATATTAATATCAAGAACTTCACAATTTGATTCAGCCATTAACCTAGCTAGACCCTGACCTTTGATGAGCTTAGTGGGTTTAATCTCTAAATCATATTCAAGGATAACAGCAATCCACTTACCTCTCTTACCATCTGGATCCTGGGTTAGAATATCTTTAACAACTGAATTTGGGACAAAGGCAATGATATGTGAGTGAAGGATGTATACCCTGAAGTCTTTTAAAGCTTTTACCAAAGCAAAAGCCTGTTTTTCCATAATGTTATACCTCAAAGGGGCATCCCTCAATGCCTTGGTAAAGAATGCAATGGGCTGCTCTTGTCCTTGTGGATTTTTCTGTAAAAGGACAGCAGCTATAGTATGTTCTGATGCAAACGAGAAGATATAAAAATCTTTTGAGAAATCCGGACTTATGAGAACTGGTGTTTTGGTTAACGCTTGTTTAACCAGTTCAAAGGATGTCTTTGCTTCAGCGGTCCATTTTACCCCTTGCTCCTTTTTTAACATGTTTGTGATATTCCTAAGGAGCTCGGCCAGGTTGGGGATGAACCTTCTCAAAAAGTTTATCTTTCCAATGAAAGACTACAACTCTTTGATATTTCGAGGATGGGAGATTTGCAATATGGCCTCAATCCTCATGGGATCTATCTTTATGCCCTGCTCTGAAATGATATGCCCAAGAAGCTTACCTTCTTGGAGACCAAATAATGTCTTCTTGGGGTTCAAAGATATCCCAAACCTTCTGCACTTCTAGAAAACTTTCCTCAAATGTTCTAAGTGTTCTTCATCTGTTTTTGAAAACACAGTTACATCATCCAGATAGATAATGATGAAGAAGCCCAATTCTTCCGAGAATGCTATGTCCATGGCTCTCTGAAAGGTTGCTCCGACATTCATTAAACCAAAAGGCATTTTCACATACATGAAAGTGCCCTATGGTGTAGTAAAAGCTGTCTTTAATTGATCATCAGGGTGGACGAGGATTTGATTATACCCTGAATAGCCATCCAGCAAAGAAATTCTTTTAGACCCCACCACCCTTTGCAAAATATGATCCATCTTGGGTAAAGGGTAGTTGTCTTTCAATGAAGCTTTGTTTAAATTCCTGAAGTCTATACAAAGCCTGATTTCTCTGGTCTTTTTCCTAACTGACACCAGATTAGATACCCACTCAGAATATCTAATAGGGACAATAATACCAGCATCATGCATCTTCATAATTTCCTTCTTAACCAATGGCAACTGGACAGGGTTGATTCTGCGCAGTTTTTGTTTGAATGGGTTTTGGTTTTCTTTAAGAGGGATTTTGTGTTGTATTATTTCAGTGTCATAGGATTTAAGATCTTCGTAACTCCATGCAAAAACATCAGAAAATTCTTTAAACAACTCTAAGTATTTGAGTTTAATGTGAGCTGGTAGAGTTTTAGACAGTTTGATCAATCTCGGTTTTTCCTCACTGCCTATATTACATTCCTCCACTTCAGTTTCCACAGGTTCTAGTTTTGGTTTGTTGGCCACATCATCAAAATCAAACAGTTCTTCTAGAGGGGCCAAACCCTTGGGCAGACTATCATTATTAGAATGCAGAGTTTCCATTTCTTCTATTTCAGGTTTTGGACTTAATTCTGTTTGGTGTGTAGATGTGATAGTCTGAAGGTTTATATCTACCGGCTGCGGAGATGGTTCTTCTTCACCAAGAAAATTTTCTTCACTGCAGTCTGTATCATAGTCTGAATCTGAACTATGGGGTTCAAACTCATTTCTGAATTGAATGAAGTCTTCTATTTGTTTATCTCCATCAAATACCTGCCAATATTTCTTGTTATCTGGGATAGCTGGTCTGAATTTTATCTGAGAGGTGTCATCATACAGCATTGGGCAGGTTCTAGCAGCAAAGGCCAAATTGTGGGCTGCAATATTTCTCTTTCTTGGGACAAAAGATAAGGTGTACTCCTCAAATGTTTTCAAAAGATCAATGACATCATTCCTGTAGGCCCTAAGTCTGGGGTGATTTGCATTATACTCCCCATTGACTTGCCTAATGATTAATTCAGAATCCCCATAAACGTTGATTCTCTTGGCACCTAATTTGTTCAAAAGATGCAAGCCTAAGAGAAGGGATTCATATTCTGCTATGTTGTTGGAACACTGAAAGTTTAATTTGCATGAGATACATTCTGTATGATTATTTTCAGTGTTAGTGATCCAGACACCTACACCAGCATTTGTTTTGGTGCATGACCCATCAAAATACATAGTCCAGAGAGGCAGATTTTCAGTTTGGTGAATGGACGTTGTATCATTTGATTCCTCAAGTTTCTCATCGAGTTGAGGACTGCCTTTCGGACTGTCAAGTTTTAAGTTCAAAGGATTGATAACTTGTAGTCCGAGATCTGAGTTTAGTTTGCTGGGATCTTCAGACACAATAGACCGTTTCGGCACTTCAGCGTTGTGTTCCTCCTCTTTTATTTCAACCATGGATTCTATTGAAACAATTTGTTCTGTGAGTGTTTCATTATTGAACATGATAAAAGAATCAAGGCTCGTGTTTATAGCATAGAGAGGGGAGTTTTGAGGCCGATCCTGACTTGTTACTGTGTACTGCATGTGGGATTCCCTATAAAGCCTCCTAGTTTGATTGAAGACAGGGATAGTTGCATAGGTCATATCCATTTGCATGGTCCCTTGTAACTTAGCCCCCCGGGACCGTGATAAAAGCATTCCATACTTTGGGGGGACATCGGCCACAACAACATCCATGACTAAACATTTGGCTGGAATTTGGGCTAAATTAACACAGAGATCTTTAATCAATCCTAGACACTTAACTCTGCTTGAGTCAAAAGAGTACAGATCTTTGTAAGGTCTGGTAATTTCAAGACCCAGGCCTTCCATTACAGCTTTTGGCATTAAATTATGGGAAGCACCTGAGTCATGCATAGCATTATGGAGAATTTTGTCATGAATGTTTAGGCTTACATAAAAGGGAGGGACAGGACCTTCTTGGAACTTTCCTTCAATCTTTGGGCTAAAAATAAGCTCTGGTTGGTCATCACTAAGATTGAGAGTATCTTCGTTATCTTCTAAGTTTAAAGCCTTCAAAATTTTGGACCTATATACATGTTGGGCAGCTAAATCAGTCAAAGGAACGGAGATTTTAATCTTTGAGATTTCCTGTTCTAGGCTAAAAAGGTTTTGACTCTTCAAAGTATTGACTTCAGCCTTGTTTACTGCCACTTTATCAACAATAACAACTTGCTGATTTGGTTTATCTACAGTTGAAACAGTTGTCTTTCCAGGAGTACTAACTGAGGTGCTAGTACTACTAACGTTGGCACTCTGTTTTTCGATGTTTTGAGTGTCTTTCTCTTTACCATTACCAGAATCAACAGCCACCGTTTTGTCCTTTGGTTTGATTGTTTTAGACTTGGTTGCAGTGCTGTTTTGAGAAGGTTTGTCAGAGGTTTTATTGTTGGGGGTTTGTTGATTAGATCTACTTCTGAGTTCATATTCCCTTAGAGGCTCTATGACAGCGCTTTCCATATTTTGATAGTAATTCTGATTATCATCTCTTCTGTCATCATAAGGTGTATAAAGACCTTGTTTTTCATCATAATGAACCTCAAAGTCATCATCATCTACCCCAAATAAGTTTATATCATCCTCCTCTTTTATTTGATCTGTTTGTTCAACCTCACTTAAAAAGTTCTGATGAAAGGGAGGAATGACCTGCTGATCATCTTCCCTGGGTCTGTTTGGAGGCTGATTTCTTCTAAGATTCTGATTCTGGTTTTGGTTTCTGTTTTGAGGAGCGTTTTGATTAAGACTTGCTTGTGCTCTCTCTAGAATGCTCATTTTCTTCATCATTTCTTCCATCATTCTTTCCATCTTTGAGCTTGAAGTAGAAGGGGTGGATTCCTCTCTAAAAGATACTCTCTTTTCAGCTTTCATCCTTGCTCTCTTCTCCATGAGGTTTACCTCCACAGAAAGAGCACCTCTTTGCATATCTTCAAGGGTTGCAAAGACTCTTTCTCTAAGTGAATAAGTCATGTCTGGATCAAACACTTCAGGGAATTTGTTTAAGGCTGATCCCTGAGGAGGTTTCAGTTCAGGGGAAAGTGCATTATACACACTGTTAAATCTGGTACAATAAGCTTGTACACTTTCCCCGGGGTTCCTATGGAGATTGTTATAGTCGGCAAGGACTTGGAGAGGGTTTTTCCTTACTTCCCATTTGTTTAAGAATGTTTGATGGAAGGCTTGAAGGTCGTTAATACTATGGGGGGTTAAACCTTTAAACCATTTTCTCACATCTCCCCCCAAACTTTGAGCAAACAATCTGATTTTGACAAATTCATTATCAATTTCATTTCTGTCAAAGTAGTCATTCATCTTGTCCACATGCTGAGATGTTGTTATGGTATTATTAGCATCATATAATGGAATTTTGGACTGATAATCTTGTGGAAGATTGACTAATGGTACAGGAAGGACTAAGGGAGCATACCATGCTGCCATGATATGTGGTGGGGGTGGATTTACAAGAGGATGTGTGGGTTGAAGTGGAGTGGTTTGAACAGTGGATGAAGAATGAACAGAAGTGGATGGAACAGCAGTAGATCTCTGAGCTGATCTTGGATGAGGGACACCTAGATTATGTAAGAAATATAAATCAGGAGGTGTTGATTCTCTATTTTCAAGAGTTTCACCTGTTTCAGGAGATGAAAGTGTAAGCTCGGAATCTAACTGATCCAAATCACCAAATGACCTAGTTCTGAATGGGTTTAATAATTCAATTTGTGATTCACGAAGAGCTGAAAGGTTTTCAGGGACTGAATTGGCTCTTAGGGGTGGTCTGAAGGTAGTTGAGGAGTGTGTCCTAGGAGACTTCCTAAGAATTCTTTCTGGGTTATCAACTATTTCAGGAGGATCTGGGTTAGGATGGGCTCTAGTGTGAATCTTTTTAGGAGCCACAATGTTTATATGTTTAGACCCACCTAAACAAGAGAAGTTCAACCAGATATGACAATCTTTAGACGGTTAACTAATCTGTTTTCTCAATTCGAATCCTGCAGTCCTCTAACTGAATTTGAATGATTTTATAATGATAAGGGTTCTTTCCAGTGGAGTCTTAAGGTCTGTTCAGGATGGTGGAGTCGCCAGGTGGATGGTTCAGAATGTTTCCAAAGGAGTACACTGTCCACCACAGTGTTTTTGAAACATTCCTTTTCAGGGATATCTCGAAACACAACAAACTCTAACCAGAGATTGACTGGGAGGGCATTCACCAGATATGTCACCCCCCAAAGAGGATGAGATCCAGAGGCTACCTGGCCCTTTCCAGACTCTGTCTAAGAGTATAAGGTAAAACACATCAAAGACGTAGACAAGATATCAAAACTAGTGTTTTACTACCAATCTGAAATGTTTTTGGTATTTTCTGAGTTGTCTATATTGCGGTTTAAAAGAATGTCCTAGCTTTGCCTCAAAACTTAGCTACGGTTATGAAACAAAGACAGTCTATCCTTATGGCTAAGCTAGCTGATTTTCCAAGGTTAGATAAAAACTTAAAAGAATCCTAGGATTGACCTAGCTTGTCACTGATTCAATTGATCTTCATCTTAATTACCATTTTCTTGGTACTGCTTGGAAAGGCTACTTTTTACTCTCAAGATGTTGTATGAAGATTCTGGGTAAGGAGTCCCCAGTGGAGTCGCCAGAAATGTTAGGTCTCTGTAACAAGAAAGATTGGCAAAGTCCGATCACAGAGTTAACATCATTTCAACCAACTTTGGGATTCTAGGATCTAGCCCTCCTGAATCCGGAGAGGGATCTCTCTAATATGTACAAAGATGGATATTGTCTTTGAAGTTTGGGGTGATAATATTAGGCTAGTTATGAAGGCCAAGGGTTTTGTTTGGTTTTCTTGGATGGTTGAACATAGTTGCTGTCTGAGGCGGAAAGATCTATATGCAAATAGGTTCAAAGGTGAGAAGTTGCAAGCAAGCAGAATAAGCTTTGATTCTAAAGAGAGATGATGGCAAGTTTTCAATCCATTGGGCTATGGAGTCATAATAGAATTTAATTGAAACATTCAGGTTCAAGAGTAATCTATGGGGCAAGTAATCTAGGCCTAAGGATCTCTTTAAAGTTTGATTTATGGAATGGGGTGATACAACAAGAAAGGGAATCAACAGATGCAGAACAAAGAGCAGCCCAGGATCTGGTAAGTACTTTGAAACTAGCCAGCCTTTGACCAGGCACTTAAGAAAAACATAGAAGCAAACTAGGATTTGGTAAGTACTTTGAAACTATCCAGCCTTTGATACACTTCTGATAGAACACAAATTAAAAACAAAGGGAAACTTGAAGGCAACCATTGGAGCAGAAACTAGCGGTCAGGGCTCACCTTTCTCCTCATCTTAGTTCTTCTTTACTTAGTTACTTCCAAGACAATCACCGAGATAACACAGAATGGCCCAAGATCTGATAAGTACTTTGAAACTAGTCAGCTTTTGACACATCCTAAGGGAAACAGACAAATAGTTGAGCAAACAAGAAAGGGACTCGGGGCTAACCTTTGATTTCCTCAATTCATTCCTTACACAACATATATGAAAGTAACATTTAAAAATAACATTCAGCAGTGACGAAAAGATGAGGGAACGCCAGCATCTCTGTGCTTAGATTGAATTAAATCATTTCTAAATAACACAATTAGAAGAAAACATTGGGATAAAGATTTTTCAGCCAGAGAAGGTCACTGATATGCAGCAAACTCTAACACTGTTTAAACTGTTCTTTATAGTGGAAAATGAAACAAATTGAAAACAGAAATAAAATGACAAGTTACAGTGAGAATAACATCACCATCAGCATAGACCAGGATCCCATAAATCGGCTTGTATTGATTGCTTCAAACCGGTTACAATCTTCAAGTCCAATGTTTTAATTCACCTCTCCTCACAACCTTAACCTATCTGTTACAAGCAGAGCTCCAAGGGCCCATGAAACCACTATTTACAGTCAAGAGTTTTCCACTCAGAAACAGCTACAGCGCTTCAGCAATTACATTGACAACCAACTAATCCAACCCCTCACTCATCTTCTTCTGGAGTATATATAGAAGGATGAGGAGGTGAGATCTGATAAAAAGATCTCAAATACAATTAATGCAGAATTAATGTCTTCCTGACCCCGTGAGGTTCGATGAAGAAATTCTACAGGTGTTATATTGCATTAATGTGTTTATACTTAAGAAGTAAGCTCGAAGAGAGCTTTTGTTGACCTTTGAGGCTCCGCATACTATTAGGGCTATTCTGCAAATATTCTGGAATAAAATCTGGTGCAGAAATAACTTCTTGGTTGTTCCGAGGCATAGTATCTGATCTTGTTCAATAAATTCGACCTCTGACTGATCGTTCTGAGGCAATAGGTGGCACTGTGGTGGTTGAGGAATCAATTCGCCTCAAAGTATGGCGGTGGAGGCGATCTGTCTGATGAACACTTTTAGGTTTTTCTTTAATCCGTGTTCTGAGCCGGGGATTAGGCTTTTGATAACCGTCTTAGTCGTAATCCCTGCCAATTTATTCATAAAACTGCTGCTCTGGTTCATTCTGTCTTCAAAACCTGATACTCTTTCTCTGCTCTGATGTCGATGGCATTCTTCGAGCTTTACAGGGATGCGCGGCAACCAAAGCTCATGAAAATTTGTTGATATCATGGTTCTTCTCTGTATGGTCGATTCCCTGGATAAATCGGAAGGATTGGAGTCGTCACCCTCATCCTTTAGATTTCATAGAATACGAAGAAAAAACCTTAAAAACCTGCAAAAAACAAGAAAAATGAGGAAATCCTGCATTATATGGATAGACTGCATCGGAAGTCGTGCGGGAAAATGGAGAGATCGGAACCGTTGATCGTATCGCGATCAACGGTTGGGAGCAATTTGAACAGTCAACAGGGAAAAAGGTGGACTGTACAACGGAATCGGAAGAACAAATGAGAGTCGTCGATCCGCAGAAATCGACGGTAGGGATCGACTCTTGAACCCGCCAGGGAAGATTTAACGGGCGGGCGAGTTCGTTAAAGGGTGAGCGGAAAAGGCGATCAGGGACCGTCGGATGGGAGGGCCCAGATCTGACGGCGGGGATGAATCCCGCTGCATGGCCATAGGACGAGGTTTAACGCGCGGGAAATAGACATGGCACGGCGGTTTTTGGGATAAAGTGGTGAACACGTGTCGGCCAGCGTGTGGAATCGCTGGCCGACGGTATAAAACCGCTCCCGGACGAAAGGTGGTGCGGGCACGAAACCGGTGGAAATGGAAAACAGAGCGGCGAAGGGGGGGGCCACCAGATGAGGGGTACACTCCGCACCGTTGATCCGTGGGACAGATCTACGGCTGAGTTTTAATATGATTTTCTTTGGTGGAAAAGTAAAATAAACCCGCCTTTGCGTTTTACAAAGGTTTTCAATGTTTTCGGGTAATAAATTATTTCTGAGGGTTAAGCGCCTGGCAGTCTTAGCACACGGTTCTGGCATCAAGGCATATGGAGGGAGAAACGGAAAGGGGCTTAGCCTGAAGGGCTAAAGCCTAACGCATAGAAACGCACGTTTTTCTATGGTTTTTTACTGATTTTTTGCAAAAGGAGAAGGGTTCCGATAGGTCAAAAAATGAGTTTTTAACCTTAGGAAAAGAGATTATTGGAGGGGTAAGGAATATAAAAGGGATTGATGGGGTTTTTTATGGATGAAAGGAGACTTGAAGAAATGAAGGAAAGATGGAAGAAGGGGAGAGGAAAGAGGAGGAGGATGCAGCAATATTTTGACTAGGATTTTCTTGGAACACCAGAGGCAGAGAGGAGGAAAAGTATGAAGAACCAACCAGCAGTTTGTGATCTTACCAAAAGTCTTCAAGCACCAACAAGTTTCAGGATTGAATTTGTTTCTTGAAGGCTGCAAAGAATATTTAGCCACCAACTGATATAATTGAAAAATATAGGTGGCTAACACCACGTGTCATTGTTTCCTCATTTGGCTCTTGAAATTGATACGAAACTACGGTCAGTGTAATTCTGACCACTTATTCTGAGAATTTCCAATCCGTGTTGAAATTTGGTACTGGAGGACAGGTGGTTCCCTAAGGCTTTGATCTTTGGCCTAGGGAAAAGTGTCCAAAAGAATTTAATTTTTCTCCTAAAGTAACTTTATAATTTTTTATAAAGTTAAATCTAATTTAAAAGTGACTTTAGTGATAAAGTTACTAAAGTGACTTTATAAAGTTATAAAGTCAAATCTAATTTTAAAGTGACTTTAAGTGATAAAGTTACTAAAGTTAAAGTGACTTTAAATAAAGTCAATGTAAAATTAGAAAGGAAAAAGTGACTTTGGAAATAAAAGACTAAGTGGGTCTTTATTAAAGTGGGGTGAATTAAAAAAATGGAAAGTGAGATTTAAATGGAGCATTTAATCTCAAATTTCTAGATCTCAATCTATCTCAGCCTATTGGATTTAGGGATTCCCCAAAAGTCACTTAGGGTTAGGTTAAAGGAGGAAAAGGAGGAAAAGGTCATTCATTCTTTCATGAAGCGATTGGGAGAAGGAGAGCAAGAGAGCAAGGGAGATTTATCGGGCAAAGTGAGGAGAAGGAGACAAAGACAGCTTGGCACACATTCCAAGGCAAGCAGGTCAAATAAGTCCGTACAAAGCAGTTTGGCACACATTCCAGAAGCGATTTTGGCACGATTTTCTATGAAGGCCGTATGTGCGACCTTTTGGCACGATTTCCAAGAGGCGATACGAGCGCATAAACGATGATTTCGAGGCGAGCAAAGGAGTCGTTTTTATTTGGCACGAATTTCGAGCGAGCCGTACAGCATGCCAGTTGCTGCGCGTGCACGGAAATCGGCGGTGCATTCCGTACACAAGTTTCTGTTGTCTTTTGGCATGAATTTCGAGTCCCTGCAACGACATTTATTGCTCGTTTGTACGCATTTCGAGGTGGTCACATCCGTGCATTTATTGCATATTTTTGGGCACGAAAATGAGAAAATCCGTACGACATTTATTCGTCGTTCTCGTTTCTGTCGTTTGCACATTTTCCGAGGCGGTGGTTAAGCACGGAAAACGAGATAAGTTGTAACGAAGCTATTTGCTTGATTTTTTTGTCGAATATTTCTCTCATCGTAAAAAGCATTTTTCCGTAAATAAGAAGGAGCTTTGAACCTGGTTTTCCCAAGAGTTGTAGGGGGGTTTTTCCGGGGGTCACCTTGACCAAAAAATTTCGAGTTATGATGTGTTGAATGACTATTTGTTACTCATTTGCTATTTTTATTCTGCATTTCTGACGATGTCGAAAATTTTCCTTAATTTGTGTTTTCAAGAAAATTTATTTTCCCAGCTTATTAAATGTATGGATATGGGAAAGGGCATTTAATTATTTTGGAGTAATAAGGTGAAAACTCGAAAACCTAGGGTGGGAAATATAAATTTCTACATGGTATCGTAGCTTGAGTGCTAAAGGGCGCTTTGGGACAGACAAGGAGGAAAATTACGACTCATGATTTTTTCACTCAGTAAAATTCCAACGAGCTGATTTTTCACAAACGAGTAGCTTTTATCTTTACCACGACGTTGTTATTTTTCGAGCTTTTTAGGACGGACAGGATGTCTTTGGGATTGAGGGTGGAGGATAGGCTAGATGGGCATACAAATTACGGTGTTTGGAAGGAGAGAATGCGAGTATCTTTGAGGAGGCTAAGTACTGGGATATCATGGTTCATACCATTACGTCAGCTTGTTAATGTGCCTCATCGATCTGCTTGCTTGGCGCCATATAGATGATAAAGAACAACAAGGGTAAGAGACCCGATTCTAGACGAATCAAGGACCATTGCATTCCTCATGTGAGAGGAAAGCGAAATGCCCATGAGATGTGGTCGGCATTGACCAACCTCACTGTCGCAGTACCAATGAGAACCGGAAAATGGTCCTCGAAGGAGAAGTCGAAGAACATTAAGATGGCTAAGACCGATAGTCAGCACTCGGATATCTCACAAAGATTACTAATGTGAGAGATGAGTTGGCGACCGATTGGAGAGGCCATTCCTCCCATCGAGTTGAAAAGTGATTGCGAGTGAATGGCCTCCCCCAGTTCATGGATGAACTTTTCGTCGATGGGGTTTGTGCACGTGAGACCCTTCCCACATGGGAGAGGTTTTGGGGATGATCGCATTCGGTACGTGGAGATCGGGGAAAGGTGCGCCCTAGGGGCGACCAAGCCGCTTGAGCAGGATGAGGATGTAGCATTGTTGGCGGTGACGCAAGAAAGGCAAAAGGGAAGAAGCAGAAGCTTCCACAAGCAATGGTGGGGGCAAAGGCAAAGGTAAAGGTAAACAGGATAACTCACGAAGGACTATTCCAAAGTGAAGTGTTGGAATTGTCGAGAAAGATGGGACACTATGCGATTGTGTGTCCTGAGAAGAAAAAGAAGAAGGGGAAGAACCGTGAGCATGGCGGCTTTCAAAGCGAGAGGTTGAGGACTTTGCGGATCGCTTTGACCAGGAGTTTGGGTTCATTGCGTGTAGAGTCTTCTTGTGCGGGATTATACTGCCATAGAGGTTGGTAGGGAGCATGCATTTCCCTCGATTAGCATGAGCATCTTTGGGTATCTCGAGTATGTGGACAAGTGGGGCTTCACGTCACATGACAGAGTCCGTGAGTACTTCTCGCAGCTTTCGGAGAGTGCACGATGTAGAGGTAGTACTCGCATGATGACGGGGAGTTGTTAGAGACGAGCGATTGTAGAACATCGACATTTCGGAGGGAGTCCAAACCTCCCTTGCAAGGTGTCGTAATGTTTCTTTATGTGCCGGGGATGAGGAAGAACCTCATATCCAGTCTCGACTTTGGAGGATAGAGAATATGAGGTACTGCGTTCGAGGAGGACGAGGTGTTGATGTACCCCTCGTGGGCACTCCAGTCGATTCGGCCTAGAGTGATTGGTGTACGCCATGCAAAGGTGTACAAGTTTGCATTTTAGCCCCTTTTGGCATTGAGCAGTAGTAGCGGCAACAGAGGTAGCAGTTCAGAGCTGTGCGAGATTTGGCACCGTAGGATGGGGCACATGTATCATGGAGCCTTGAGGACATCGCAAGAGATCACTACAGGTGTGCCAGATTTCAGTACTGATCACATTGATACATGCAAAGGATGTGCTATGGGCAAGTTTGCCAAATCCCCTTTTCCCAGAAGTGACAACAGATCGACGGGGATACTTGATTTGATTCATACTGATGTGAGCGGTCAGATGTCTCA